>CM060875.1:1223277-1719791 GCA_030737845.1 Acorus calamus
CAAGTGATGATCGTATTATGCGCATGAAAGAAGGGTAATCTGAAATATTTATATTGGTCCATGCAATCATTTTTGCTAATTGGTCACTCTTAATGAAATGCATGCTATATTGCAAGATATAGCAAACATCTTTTTGTAAGTAATTCCATGTTGAACTCTAGTTTTTTTTTCCTCTCCATAGATACATAAAAGAAGGCAGCACGGTAAGCGTAATGGGAGTCGTCCAAAGGAATGAAAATGTGTTGATGATCGTACCCCCACCAGAACCATTTTCCACAGGATGCCAGTGGGCTAAATGTGTTCTCCCCGCAAGTCTCGAGGGGATCGTATTAAGATGTGAGGACACTTCAAAGATCGATGTAATACCCGTTTAGCTGCCTTTACTTTTCTTTTCTTTTTTTGTGGATTCTGGGGATTTGGTTGTTGTGTTTACTATTTCAATACCCGTAAAGAATGACCGAAGATGGATTGTAGGCTAAATGGTGTTGGTTTTCTTTTCTTTTTTTTAAAAAAACTTTGTTGTACAGCTTTTCTGTGGGGCTGGGCTTCTCTTTTTTCTTCTATATGGTTTTTTGTTTTTCAGGCTTGAAAGTTTTACTTGATTTTGTAACAAGGATGGCTTGGTTATCACATTGGAGAGAGTGGTTGATGTGCTTTTGAAGAGGGGGATGTGCATCTATGTCATGAAATGGTACATTGGAAACTCTGTTTGGATCCATGAATTTGTGGCATTTCCAACCACAGTCCATCCGTTGAAAGTTAGTTTGGATAAACAGTTAATCATAGTCTGGTTTCAGTATATAAATTGATCACGTGCTTATACGTGAACTGCGGTTTCAATGAGAACATTTTGGCTTCAGATATGTTCAATCTGAGAAACAGTCCCCTGTTTGGTTGGGGAATAAGGAGAGTATATATGTGAATAAGAATAAAGAAAAAAAATGTGTTTGGATGAGTGGTATAACATGGTATAGATATGTTAGAATAAACTAGTATAAAGTGGTATAAGGATTCTAACCAACCCTTGGAATTAAAATTATTCTAGATTATTTCACCTACCCCCCGTTTGGGGTGGAGAAAAAAAATGTGTTTGGATGAGTGGTATAACATGATATAGGTATGTTAGAATAAACTAGTATAAAGTGGTATAAGGATTCTAACAAATCCCTGGAATTAAAGTTATTCTAGATTATTTCATCTAAATAATAAGTTGGCTCACTGTCAAATCAACTGTCATCACCTCTTATAAATCACATGTCAAATCAACTATCATTACTTTTTTACTTTTTATAAATTCTTATCCATACTTTATTCACATTTTAACCAAACAACAAAAAATTTATTCTTACGTTTTTCAACGATAATAATTCAAAACACAACCAAACACAAAATCACTTTATCCTTATTTATACTAGAATAATCATAAACATCAGAATAATTTAATTCTCAAACCAAACATGAGCGGCTTAAGGAGATATTATCGCGTTTTTCTTTGAGTTTATTTGCCAAGGCATAATAGTTTTCTTTTCTCTCACCAGTGTGGATGTGGAACAGGGGACTGGATAACATGGAATCAAGTGGAATAGGGGAATTTGGATGTTTGGGTGCCATTGAATACCCAGGAATAATAATAATGTATGTCTGAATAAACTGATATGAAGTGATATATGATTCCAGCCAACCATTGTAATTAAAGTTATTTCAGACTATTCCACCTAAAGAATATGGAAGAATATGCAGATTCATTGTTAAATCAACCGTCATCATCTCTTATAAATTATTTGCCAAACTATTTTCACTTTTTCACTTTTTTTTAATATTTATCAATATTTTATTCACATTTTATCCAAACAACAAAAGTTTTATTATTACATTCTAACGAGAATAATTTAAAACATAATCAAACATAAAATCACTTATTTCACTGTTATACCCACTTATGATGGTATAATTATATATCATGTAATAAGTCTTATTCTGTATTGAAAGCTTAAAGCTCATGTAATCAACAGCTTCCCAAGATCCAAATTATGCTCCCACATGATATAACCATATTGTCTGTTGTGTAGGTTGCAAATCTAGCTCAGATCCTACAAGCATTTTAATAAATGAACCCTTCAGAGCAGTCCTTTTACACCATAACATTTGAATGTGATGTTGAAATGATACGATTGGTTGCTGTTTACTCTCATTTTCAATTTTATGATTATTAATGGAAGACCACTTGTGGACATGTACTTTAAAAATGTGGCTGCTACATGGGAGCTGTAAAATGTACAGCGGCTGTTTATCCGGAGATGTAAAATTTAAATTAAAGCTTAATTTGATAACTCTAATTCAAAATAAAAATTTCTCATTTCAAGGAATCCAATTCTAATAGATCCCGTAAAAGGAATTTTTTTATCTAAGATATCCAGGAATAAACAGAGGGAATGGAGGAAAATTTTCATAGATGTTCCAACAAAAGAAAAATGAAAATAAACGTCAAATTGACCCTTAATGATTTCAATGCATGTTTGGCATCATGAACCTCTATCTCCAAGGGGGCTGTTCGGGTAGGAGAATAAGAAGAGAATAGGAGGGAATTAGGGAGAATGAGCTAAAAAAGTTGTTTGTTTGGAAGGAATAGATGGGTATAGCTATGCCAAAAAGGTGGTAGTAAGCTGGTATTTGTATTCCAAATCCCTCTAGAATTGTATTATTTCACTCAATCCATTCCATCAACTGTCATCATCTCTTATAAATCATGGGACCCATAAATCAAATCATTTTTTTACATTTTATAAATCTTTATTCACATTTTATTCTTCATCAACCAAACAGCTCAACATCTATTATTATGTTTCCTAATGACAATAACAAAAAACATTAAAAAAAAAACATAATCAAACAAAAAATCACTTATTCAATTGATAAAATTATTCATTCCTAGAATAAGTATAAATCCCAGAATAACTTACGTTTCTATCCAAACAGGCCCAAAGAGATTGAACTGCATTGATAAGCAAAAAGCATATACACAAATGACTTGGAAAAGAAACAACTCATCTGCCATGTTTAGTTCGGACAACCAGTGTCCGTTGGCACCGCAGCCACCAATCACTCAATCAGACCTCAATCTGACTACGACGCCGGTCAGGACCACCAATACGGTCCAGCTGAGCAATGCCCCTACAGAGAATCAATACATGGATGGTGACTCTTCACCATTAACCACTGCACACACTCACCCAAAGCCACTGTTTTTGCAACACTTCAATTCACTATATTGAACCTGAAAATTTTAGAGCCAACCCACAAAACAAAGACAACATATGCCAAGAGAAATTCTGGGCTTTTATTTGATAACACATCAACCCAGAAATACATAAAGCATTTACACAAGATATGCTTATAAGTTTCAGATTCAGTACATCAACCCAGAACCTCCAGCAGATACAGCTCCCCATCAAACCTCAGCCCCAAAGCCTCTGCTGGCTGAAGCACCCCATCCACCATCCCCCCAAATACATACACACGGCACCCAGACCGATCAATGCATGCCCTGTGAAAAGATCTTCCCCCCGGTTGACACCCTTCAGCCTTCAACCTCTTCCACATCGGAGACCTCTTCAGCTCCGCTGTTTTGATTCGCATCTTGATCGTTGGAGACGCGTTGATGTCCAAAACCCAGAAGTCGTCTTTCCTGTGCCTGTGTGTATCCTCGCCTCCGTAAATCAACACTCGGCCTCCTACAATGGGAGTCGACGAGTGACCCACACGCGGGAGAGATGCCATGTCTGGAGTGTTGCATGAATCATACAACAGCTCCATCCACTCGGGATGCTCTCCTCCGATGTCCAACAGCCAGACATCGCCAAGAACCTCATACCCATTGCCTCTGCCCCCGAAGAGGGCGATGCATGTTCCACCAACCCATGTCAAGGAGTGCCCAGATCGCGCAGAAGGCGACCGGAGGGTCACTATCTCACGCCATTCAGCAGACCTCGGCCCGTTGGAGAGGTCCAGCATCCACGTGTCATTCAGCCTCAACCCATCGAGCCCGATGCCTCCGTAGATCACAAGGAACCGGTTTCCAATGCAGCATTCAGCATGGGCCCCACGAGGGGGAGGTGTGATGGATGCCACCTCCAAGAGCCTCCATGAGATTTTGGTCTCGAGGTTTTCGTCACGTGTGATTTGGCCAACCCATGTGTCATTTTGGCGGATTCCGTTGTCGTTGATGCCACCGAAGAGAACCAAAGCATCGCTGACAATGGTGCATGTCTGTCCAAAGCGCCCAGGCGGAGTTCCTGAGCTGATCTGCTTCCAACTGAGAGCCCATCTGACACCGTTTCCAATGTATGCCACCCACGTGTCGTCCAAATGGCGTCCTGTGTAATAGAATTAAAAAAAAAAAGTTATAGTCTGCATAAATAGATGCATGGAATTCCTGCAATATAAACAGATATTTGGTGTTAATAATAGTGTCGATGTTTGTCAGGCCACATTGCAGCAATTTAAAAGGAAGAATATATTCATCTGAATATTTGAGTACAGAGAATAGGTTATTATGTTCAGGAAATGTTATCATCAGCCATTCTGTCACTTTTGCAGCCTTCAACACGTTTTAATGTACGATATACTACCATAAATGTACGATATACTAGTATATATATACTAGGTTAAGAGAAAGTGGGGACAACATGAATAAGTGTATCAACACCATATTTTATAATTAAATATGACAATGAAGTCAATGGCGTTAAAAATTTACGCTACATACTCATGTCATATAATCTGTAGTTCTTGCACAATACTAAAGAGGGAGATATTCATCATATGTCAATGCCTTAATAGTTGATTTGAAACAGATGAATGCAACAATACATTGTACCAATTTAAGTTACTTCTAGAAGACGAATACCATTGGATCTCTTCAGTAAAAGTTGGCCATACAACAATGAGAGATCACTAAGATAACTCTTTTTGTGGTGTTACCAGCAAATACCAACGAAAAGACTCATAAAGATTTCTTTTACCATCTGATGATAAAACAAGTAAACAACTCATATAACATCTATAGAGCAATGAAGTTCCGAGTTCCAAACACACTTGAGCTTTAAAGGCTGGAAGACTTCAGACTTGAAAACTTGTTCAGCTAAGAAAGCATTTCCTTAATACAAAATTTTCTGATCTGGAAACATCTTAGCCTTCCACGATAATGGAAGTACTAGATTTAACTTTCACCTCTAGATACCTGATGTGGTAAAGTGTTATGTGATGTGCAGTTTTAGAAGTTGGAAAAAATCTAATCTGATGTGAAGAAGTTTTCGGGTGACTCATATGAGATTCTGATGTACATAATTGTGCTTGCAGTAATGGACTAATGGCAGCATACTGAATATAAAGTCAAGAATTGGGAGTGCTTCTTTTGTATATTCACCATAAGTCAAAATGAAGAATTGACTGTGCAACAACGGAAAACAATCACATTGACTGATTTAAATCTGGATCCTCAAACAACCCTACCTTGCTATGGTGTTGTTTGAGTTGTTTGAGTGGAAGTCAAAACCAATTGAAATATCATTCAAAAACTCCTCACGAGTCTAAAAAATTAAGGGTTCACGACTTTGCAAGTAGAATTTCTTGGATAGATTTTACAGAAAGAGGACAAAAAATATGGATACCATAATCATCAACAATAATCACATTCTCCAAACTGAAGCATTTAATATGCAAGGTCGAAAATATATATTCCTAAACCAAAGCAAGATCAAATATAAGCAGTTTCCAATTTCTACCTCTTGACCAAACATAATAACCTGAAGATAAAATACTTAAAGTTGCTATACTGTTCTCCAGACTTAAAGAGTTTGGTTCAGACAGACAAGGAAAATTCATGACTTCTGTTAGCCCGTAAGAGCATAGTTATAGAGACAACAATAGTATCGCGAGCCCACCGCATGTGGAGTATTACTTGGGCAAAAAGAAATAATCCTGAGAAACATAAAGCCCCTGAAAGAACTATGCTTTGATATAGTTACAGAGTTTTATGAGGAAAAAAGACCACTTTTCTCAATGAAAAGGTTCAAAGACCAAGCAAGATCATGCTAAGAGTAAATTGATTGGATGATGTATTAAAGGCGTACCCATTCAAGTCGGAAGGCTCACATTGCATAAACATGTCACATGTAGTTTGTCTTAATTGGTAATATTCATCACGAAACATGTCAAATTATCAAGACATGCTGCATTTTATGGATGTATAAATCCAATCAAGTCATGGACCATTACAGCTTCAACATTTAACAGGGTTAAAAACACCCCAAACACTCCAATTTTTCAGCAAATATGAACTTCATTACTGGTCCTGGTGAACTATCCAAACATTGGATTCTTGAACTTCATTTACAATCGCAGATAATTATTTACTTAAATAAGTTAACAATGCCCGATATCTCAAATCAAGGTTTCCACCAAAATGAAGAACTGAATCTCATGTTTACTTCACACACACACACACACAAACCAGAAGAAACTCTTTAAAGAGGACCAAAAGAAGGCAAATTAGGTATGCAATCCACATAAGTACATAACTCCATGCTCACAGCACATTTTCCTAGACTACCAATTCTCATGCAACAACTACAAAACCAAATAGCTCATACAGAAAAACCCAACCCCATTTTCAAGAAAATCATGTATTCATCAAATCCACAATAACACCACCACCCACATGAGAATACAGTCAATCCAACACAGTCAGACACACCAAAACTCCAAAAGCCACAATTTTGAGCACCAGAAGAGACCATCTAACCTCCCTCGCACCCCCCTCCGAACAAGACGAGACAATCGGAGATGAAATTGAGCGAGTGCGAAGCCCGGGCCCTCGGCGACGCCCCATCGCCCTCTCTCGCAGACAACCTAACACAAGAAACCGAACCCATCCGGAACACCTTCTCGTAGAGCCTCTTCCACGACCCGACCCCCTCCAAAAGGGGACCGTTCATCGACTCCTCGTACCCCCAGTCCCTCCGGCAGATCGAGCGCCAGAGAGAGTCGGAGGACGCGATGGATCGGAACCTCCTGCAGGTCATGGAGAAGGAGAGGATCGAATCGAAGGGGAGGAGCTCGAGAACTGAGTATATGTGGTCCTCGTCGATGTGGGTTATTGGAGAAGAGGACATGTAGGAGGAGGAGGTGGAGGTTTCCGCCATGGGAAGGGCTGGGGGACCTCTTGTGAGTCTTGTTGACGGTGGTGGTAGCGGTGATGGAGGTGGAGATCTGGGTCTCACCTTGTTGAAGTCATGGAAGAAGAAGCATTTTTTCTTCCCTGCCTCGCTGTCAGTGTTCCTCTGATTTGTTATCGATTTCTGTCGATGGTGATGCTAATGGAGCTGAAGTTTTTACTATAAAAGGGTGAATAAATGAATCCATGAAAGTGAGGAGAGTAGTTTTTGAAGGCAGACAAAGAGAGTGGGACCAATTTTTTTGTGTGAATTTTCATGATTGGATGGGAGAAGAGGGGAAGGGTTGAAATTTGATTTTTCTTCGAGTCATTAATTTGATTTAAAAGATGCTCCGTTTAAACACAGATTGAAAAGTAGATTTTGGAATAAAGCTGGTCTTTTTAAGATGATTTTAGACCTTTGACTTTTTTGGATGCTTTTTTTTAATTCAGGAATCAATATTTAGTCTTTGGAAACACATATTGAGTAGATTTTAGAATAAAGCTGCTTTTTATGATAGACAATGCTTAATTCATGGATTTTTGGTACAATTCAAAAAATCGTTTTTTTTTATTTTAAAAACATCGAGAGAGAAATTAAAAGGAATCCAGCTTTTGATTCCGCCGGAACCCGTTTGGTTGCGCGTTTGGGTGGAATGCTTTTTAAAAAGCAGAATCGCCCCCAAACGCGCTTGTTTGGTAGAAAAAGTTGCAATACGAATTTCAGATTAAAAACACGGATTTCGAGAGAGAAATTAAAAGGAATCCAGCTTTTGATTCCGCCGGAATCCGACCCGTTTGGTTGCGCGTTTGGGCGGAATCCGCTTTTTGAAAAAGCGGAATCCGCCCAACGCGGAACCAAACGGGGCCTTAGTCTATGTTTATCTTATTTACGATAAGACACATTTGTCTAAATGCTTATTTTAGTTTATAATTTATTTTTCAATTTAATAAGGTATATTTATCAACATTGTTGGAATAAGAGAAATTCATTAACATTTTTCAATCTAGAAACATGGAAATAAGAGAATCCATCAAGGGTTTTTCAAGTTTTTTGTTTTTGTGATTAGAAGTTGCAGATGGTGACTGGTCAGATGTTTAAGTCAAAGATATCATGGCAAGCACAAGCCACTTGCCTGCCTTGAATGTGTAAAGCTCTAAAGGCAATCGAAAACATTGATGATAATATTGAATACTTTAAAAGCATTTGAGTCTCACGTGAGTTTTTAATTTGTGCCTACATATGTCATTGACAGTGTCATCCAAGGATAATCCAAACCTAATTCAACCAAATGACTCTCTTTTTAAATCATCCAGATTTGGTTGAGGGATGGAAATGAGGAGTCCAGAATCAATCAAAACTGGCTTCAGTCAGTTTTGTCAGTATTGAACTACACAGTTCATTAATCGAATTACCCAGCATATGAATCGAATTGTATAGTCAATGGTTGAATACATGTTTTAACTTTTTATTGAATCCAATCAGCTATTTGATAAAACAGATTCCTAAATATCATCAGTATTTAATAAGAGAATGAATATGTGCCCAACAATAAATTGGTTATACGGTGAGTTCGATTCATAGTGTGCAGTTCAATTCGTATAGACCATGTAATTCAATTAATGAGGTTGTGCAATTTCGGTACTAACATGATTGACTGTCTAGAGTCCAGTTCTGACTGGAATCCAACTCAGAAAAAAGAGGGTAACAACTAAAGGAATGAATGAATGAAATTATAATACCTATAGATTCCAAGCAGTTAAGTGCACTGGTAGAAGTCACTCAAAAGTCATTGACACAACATATGAAATCAACTAACGTAATATTTATTCTGTTACTCTATTTACGAAAAAATATATATGCACTTTTCATATGGGTATTTTATATAAAAATGTATTTCATAAGTACATACTTTAGAAGAAGAGAAAAATATAAAACACATGCAAACAAGGCTGAACATAACAATTTCCAACAGTTAAAGCATCATGTACCATACATTCTATAAAGGGTTTATGACAGTTTAAGGAATAATACATAGTTAATAAGGATCAAACACCACACACAGGCCATGTCATAGTTACAGAGACTTTTGTCATTCAACCTGGCCCTTATTGGTGAAAATGCATAGGACCACCATGTGGTAAGAGTCTCTGATTTGGCATGCATCACCCTCCACGGGTACCATACACTTCTGTTCTCTTGTACAAGAAAAAAAAGAAAAGGAAAACTTCAGCAGTTTCAGAGGATAGTTACAGCACACGTGGCATGCCTCGTAGCCATGTTTCCTATCCTTTGATGCCAAGCACAGTAGCTTTCATGATTTCTTGTCCATTCAGGTGGATCAGGCAAAAGATAGTGCTGTCGAGAGATTTCAGGTTCTAGGGTGTGACCTTGACCAGCAGTCCCTATTGATTATCTTCTGAAGTGCTGCCTTAGCTTCTTCGAGAGTTTCCACTCCGTGTCCTACCTCGAAAGAGAGCCTCTGAATGTTGAACTGGAGAGAAAATGCAAAATTAGGAAAATTACATATATTAATGAAGCGAGCGATGTTGAGCAAACATGCACATGCATGATAGTCCAGACACGCCCCCACAAGTATAAACCCATAAACCAGGGAACCTCTAGCCATAGCATTGAAAGCGTTCTAGCAATCAATGCAAATCCTCCTACCATTCATTGTCATAAAAAAATTTAATACAAAACATCAATGGGATGAGAGAGAGAGAGAGAGAGAGAGAGAGAGGTGGGAACCTGTGCACCCTGCCGAACCCGGATATCAGTGCCCTTGCTGTCTATTGATATCAAAGCAGCATCATCTACTTCCGTCTCAGAAGATAAGAATTCTTTCAGTGGCTTTGAAAAGATTGCATTAAGTTCCTGTTGGTAAGCACACAAAATGTCATCTTTCTCAGGTAATCATGGAGAGAGTTCTTTGGATGAGAACATTAAAACTGAAATTAGATATAGACATGAATCACAAGCTAACTAAAATTATTTCTTAAAAACAAGAATCTTTAAGTCACCTTCAGATATTGCTCCCCACCGTCAACTGCAATCTTATCAGGTTGAAGAGACTCGTACTCCTTGACATCTACCCATGCAACAGTACCAAACCCTCCAATGAAATATATATCACTGACAAAAATAACAAAAGAAATGGTTGAAGTCAGACTGTTGTGCCATTAAATAATTACAGGTTACCTAAATTCGATCAGCATAAAGTAAAATTGTGTTAAAACGGAATGATCATGATTCATTAAAGAGGCAAAGAAGTGCTGATGCGGTTTCAGAAAGTCCCTCAATTTCTTCCTTACTAACTATGGAAAACATGTGTACTCAGACCTTACAGAAGTCCATCATTGTCAAAGTGGATCTTTTTTCTTTTATAATTGAAGAAAGGCAATATAGGAGCATTATCGAGCTCTCTCTTTCCTTTTTTTTGCCTTGGTTAGAGCTATAGTGGACTTAATCCTAGATAATAAAAAAAAATATGAAGGCATAATATATTCCATGAGTTTCAATTTAACACGGTTTATGGAAATCAAACCTTATATTTTGCATCCTGTAATAGTAGAAGTTGCCCCACTGTTGGGAAGCCCACTGTTGATGTTTTGTAATATATCGCTTGCAAGCCCACTCCTGGCAAATGAGCAGTTCCAGTTTATTATGCTTTGCGTATCAATACACAGATTTACCAATATTTGGCATTGAAACTCTCAAACAAGATTTCCAGTATATTTCATGTAAGTCCAAAGAATACCTCTAGAAGAAAGGCCACTAAATTTAAAAATAAAAAGACACTAAATTGCTTACATAAAACAGAATTCTGAATATCGAATATGACAACCCCTTACCCATAAGAAACTTCTAGTCTTCATTATGACTATTACCATCACAAAATGCTAAATATTGGACCAATCATGCCATGAAGCAAAGTAAGAAACAAATTAAGCACATCAACCATCACTAATTAAGCTTAAATATTGGCAAATATTTAAAGCAAGAAGCAGACAACTTCATATCCCATGATTTATTAGGTTATACAACAATAAAACTAATTAATGGTTAATCATAAGTCGGATGCTGCCCCCCTATGTCTTTTCAGAACTTCACTTTCCTACATCCAGTCCAGATCTGGATAGCTGATCTATATAATCTTTAAAGTTCCAAATCGATGCAACAAACCCTGCACAAGCTAAAATTAATGCCACATTTTTCGAAGTTCTTGACACCTTTGGTATGAGTTACAGATAGATACTTCGGAAATCTGCTCAAAATATCAAGAATAATATAGCAGGGGAGCTTCCTTAATCACAAATGGCACAAACCTGTAAATCAGCAGGGACAGGGAGTATATCGCCAAATATTGTAACGCGAGCATTTGATAGTCCACTCCATCCGGGAATCTGCAATCAAATAAGCAGTCAATAATGTAAAGCACAAAAAAGGGACCTGATAAAATGCAAACATTCCCACCTGTACAACAAGTGTACATCTTGGATCTGCCAACAAATTCCGTGTGTGGATCGCCAATGGTGACAGAGAAAAAATAGGATCTGCAGAATAGAAATAATAATCTTCCAATTCAACAACCCAGCTGAAGCAAACAATTTCAATTGTGACAAATAACAGACAGTCAAATTACTCACGACCCATTTCATCAGATGCGAAGTCAACTAATGAGCCAAATGGGTATCCCTCTCGACGATGATGCATACGAGACATCACAGTGCATAAATGAGCAAACCTGGCCTTCACTTATGGAATAAAGGTACAGCATACTATGATTTAGCACAAAGAACTGCATTGCTACAAATCCAGAACAATAAAAAATGAACTGACGGAACAGAATAGGAACAACCAGATATGAACCTCGAGCAACAATCATTACCTGTTCCATCAAATTGCGAACAGCCAATGCTGGCCGAGGTAAATCATGTGCTGAAGTGGCGCTTTGTATACCACCAGAAATTGGAGTCCTGAAAAGGCCGGCCCTGGATCCGGCACCTGATCCACTTGCAGTTGTTATAGTTGTCACCAATGTTGATTTTTCACCGTTAGCGCTATGTCCACTTCCACCATGAGTTGCACCATTCTGCAATATACAAGACAAATGGCTCACCATGCCATAGATTGTATAAGCTAAGAACTGTACCATGCTAATCATGACTTGACGCATCATACTCATTTTTAGGAGGAAATGAATTCATAAATCATTTGAGAAATAAATGATAACCTCAGAAAGCCATCCAAATTAACCATCTTTAAGTTGTCTCCTCATAGGTACTCTCAATGCAAAATTTACTGTTTCCAAGCTGGAAGGATACAAGGTGGAAAGCTTCTCTCCTCAAACAACAATGCTACACCAACCCTATTTTCAGACCGATTTTAGCCTCATGGATGGTATGCACCTTTATATGGGTGTATTGTAATGCCCCAACCTTACATAACAAGATATTATCCGCTTTGCTTCACGGTTTTAAGATGTGTCTTAGTGTGTAAGAGTCATACTTTGCTTCACGGTTTCAAAACATGTCTTGGTGTATAAGAGTCATGCTCACATATAAACACAAACTATCTTCCCCCATTAGATGATGTGGAACTAAACTCATTGTGTGGGAGCTCATCTCACCATCACCCTCATCTTATCCATGGACCTTTTGGAACTCTTGCCTATCCCAACCCCCGCCCCCTCAATGAGTCAGGCGTCACAATAATCCCATCTAACGGGACACACATACTCATGTGGGGTTGTACCCACTATCGCTTAATGGACACTCTGATACCAATTGTGATGCCTGAGGCCTACACAACAAGACATTATCTTCTTTGCCCCTAATCAGACTCACGGCTTTAAAACGCATCTTGGTATATAAGAGTTGTGTTTATATATAAGCACAAACTATCTTCCCCCGTTGGGCAATATGAGACTAAACCCATGGTACATGAACTCACCCCACTCGCACCCTCATCCCATCCGTGGGCCTCTTAAGACTCTTGGCTATCCCAGCTCACCTCCCCCTCAACGGGTCAAGCGTCACATGCGTACTTTCATATAAATGGACATTCATATCATATTTTTTTCATATAAATGAATATATACCTAAATGTGGGGATAAAAAATGTGCTAGATATAGACAATAGCAGCCTATTCAATATTTTCATTCTTCTAATGTTCAAATAACAACACCTTTATGAACCCAAAAAAAAAAACTTTTATAAGCAGTGGTGGGATGTCCATGAATTTTTATTGAAAATGGAAGGATATATCAGACCATCAAATTAAATTCCACTCGGCGCCATAGTCACAAAGTTCGTGTAAGGAAGATATTCAACTAAGTGCTCCGTTCAATACAATACGTGTACATTCATTGGTCATTTGGGATAAATTCAGTAAAACTACGAAGATAATTAAACTATTTTTGAGATGTATTCCGTCACTATCATGAAAAATACATGCAAAAATTCTTTGTTGGGTGAATGCAACACCGACAATTCAAATTAGATTCATGTGCAGCACCGACAATAAATTACAAAATATGTGATAAATCATTCAAACAGATAAATATATAGATTCTGAATGTACTAACTGCACAAGTCGATGAATAGAATTATGAGCGATCAATAAGTACGGGTTGCCAATCAGAGTACTTTTCCAAACATTCCAAAAGTTCAGAGACACTGTTACTATGCTCGGCGCGATAAAAAATCAGTATTTTCTCGGATCAAAGATCCAAAATCAGATTTCAGTGTACAAACATGTTTTCCACAAAGAAGGAAACATATTCAACGTCGAGCAAGGGCACCGATAAAAAAATTTAAAGTTTTCCGCTATGAAGGGTTGGTCCCGGTGACATTTCTGATTTGTCAAGTTCGCTGAAACAACCAACCATGAAAGAACGAATGGATTAGAAATGATAACTCTTGACCTCACCTCGAACAACCTTACATTAGGAACCACCAATCCGAATCCGTTACCCGAAGGTCCTCCTTTCTCCTCCCCTCCATCGGAGACTTCCCGCGCCATAGCTCGGATTCTTGCTGTCCGGACGGGAACGGAAACCGAGACCCGACCGACCGGCGACAAAGAGACGGAGGGTGGATCCGGCGATCCGCGGATGATCGACGACGCTCCGGCGCATTGAGAGGGAAAGAAGGAACTGGAGAGGGCTTCCATGGAGGGATCAACAGAGAGGAGACTTTCCAAGATATAGGGTTTTGAGAGGGTTTTCAAAAGGGATTTTACTTTATAGGGTTTTGGTTTTGATCATTGTTTAGGGAGCAACTATTCCCACCGGCCAATTTATCATCCCACCACCCAAAATTGTAGCAATTACTCCCATGTGTCAATCTCAAGTTTTCAACTAGGGCTGCAATTTGGGTCGGGTTGAACCCGATTTTTATACGGGTTGGGTTGGCCAAATTAGGATAAAGTTCGGGTTCAGGTTGATTAATTAATGTTATCTCACAAATTGGGTTGGACTCAGGTTGGCCTCACTCACAACCTGACCCAACTCGAACCCGTAAACTAATAGTTAAAAAAAATTATGGTCGTTTATTCTGTAGCTCCTAATATAGGCCGTTCAAATTTTAGATAAATTTAACTAATCTTATGGATTAGGTCGGGTTGATTTATTTAATTTGCACATCATGTTTAAAAATCGAGTTGGGTCGGGTTATGATTAAATAGTTTAGAATTCGGATTGGGGTCAACCCAAATCCAACTCGCTCGAGTTGCGGCCCTATTCTCAACCCACAATTTCGGATGGTGGAATTAACAAATTGAAAAGGATGAGCATCCCTCCCCTCAAAAAAAAAGAAGAAGGGGGAGGGGGGTTGGCCGAAGGTGGTGGTGGTGGAGCGGAGGTGGAGTGGAAAGAAAGAGAAAGAAAGGGGAAATAAAAAAAGAGAGAGAGAGTCGGAAGGGGTGCGACGAAGAAGAAAGGACGGGATGGGGTGGCGGCGGTTTGGAGAGTGCACCCTCACTCTCTCTTTTTCTCCCTCTCTTCCCTTCTCCATTGACTCTACTTTGCCCCCACCATCTCTGTGATTGTCTCTGTCTTCGCACCGTCCCCCTCTCTTCTCTTTCTTTTTCCCTCCCCCCTCCCTATTTTTTTTTGGGGGGAGGGGTATTCCCCCTTTACAATTTTCTAATCCCACCACCTGGAAAAAAATTGAGTGGTGGGATTGATAAGTTGGTTGGTGAGAGTAGTTGTTCCTTTTAGAAATGAGTGTTTTAGATTTTTATCTTTATATCCGGCATTAACTTTTCGGTGACGTAGCTATACATTTTGGTACATCCTCCATAGGGGTGGTTACACTCACCCAATTTATTAAGGTTGAAGCACCTATAATTTTTTTGTTTAAAATCATTCATTTTTGAAAAAAAATTGGATTTTTAGAAAAAAAATGTAATTTTAAAATAGAGTTATCAAAATAATTTTAAATTTTATCTTAATAAAAAAATAAATTATTTTATAGATAGGATAATACACGGAAGATGACGATGATAGATGAAGGAGACTGAGGGCAATAGGTTAATGAAGGCAAAAAAAAAGATGACAACCGATAAAGAAGAAAGAAAGAGAGAGGTTGGTGGAGGAAGAGATGGGGGCAAAGTGGGGTAAAGGGCGCCGCCTCTTCCACCCACTGTCGCTGCCCACCCCCTCATTGGCATCTCTTAAATGGAAGTCGGGTATATCACAAAAATTGTAGGATAAAATTGATAAATTAGTGTTCCTATGACAATAAATTATTTTATTTTTTTAGAATTATATATTTTCTCCAAATTATCCATTTCATTTATTTTAACGCATATACTCATACGTATGTTTTAAAAAAGAATACACTCTATGTAATTGAATCCATTTTCTTTTAACTTGGAATAAAATGTATATTATGTGAATTTATCAATGTACATGTTTCAATATGAAAATTGTCAAAAAAATTTAAAAACACATATTATCAATGTACATATTTTAATATTCAAATTGATAAAAAGTAAAAAATGTACATTTTTTTCATCTAATGATAAATGAAATAAAAATTCTTATAAATAGTCATTATTTATAGTCTCACTTACATTTTCATATTATAGGCATTTGTTTATTAAATGAAATATACAAAATTTCAATTATTCTTAATTAGATTTATATTATTTATTGAAGTACATATTTTTCATGCATACACATGTTTCGCTACATAAACATAAAAAACCAAAACATATGAGAATTATACATGACACCGTCATTAATTATCAATCATATTTTAGATTTAATGTGTTTCAAATTTATTTTTAAAATTATCCAATAAAATACATTTTTTTATAAAAACAAAACACATATTGAAATAAAATTAGGAAATTAATTCCTAATCCTAATGAGAACTCTTGAATTATTTTTAAGTCCTTCGAACATTTATACTTATTTCTATGTTCCAGATTAATTACGTTATTATTTCTAGGTCCTTTTATTCAATGTGAGTTTTTTTTTTTATCTTTTTTATTTATTTTTACCTTTGCTTTCATTTTTTATTTGTATTTTCCCTCTCTGTATCTATCCCCACCAACAGATACGACAACCCCTCTTTCTTCAATCTCCAATTACCTCATCACCTCCTATCACCTATTCTCCAGTAATTTTCTCTCTCTTTTCCATCCTAACGGTTAGTCTAAGCCTATTAACAGTGTACCTAAATTTATCAATAATATAGTTAGCTTGTTAACTGTGTACACAATTTATGTGGGAGAGGGATAAAAATGAAATATTATCTATAAACTTCTGCTATTAAAAAGATACGCAAATAATAATATTCGAGGATCTAAAAAAAAAGTAATTTTCTCAATAGAATTTGAATTACTTTTAATCAAGGGACATGGCCTTTGCACAATAAATGCAGGAGCGTCTGCGTGAAAAAAAATACCCATCTGAAAAGTCCCAATTTTGGAAAAAACAAAAAAAAGCACATATAAAAAACCCCAAACCGCTTCGTCACCTCCTCCCCTCCCCCTCCCCCACCCAAAACGGTTTCCTTCTCCCTCCGATCCTTCAAAGAAGAGCCAAAACAAAAAAATGTCGGACGAGACGGTCCGGTTCGGGGTCCTGTGCAGCATGTACCAGGCGATCCTGCGCGACCGGACCTCCGCCAAGAAGCGCAAGCGTTTCCGCACCTTCCTCGACAAGGTCTACCCCTCCAGGGACTACTTCAGCGCCGTCCGTCTCATCCTCCCCTCCCTCGACCGCGAGAGGGGAACATACGGTCTCAAGGAGTCCACGCTCGCCGTCTGCCTCGTCGACGCCCTGGGCATCGCCAGGGACTCCGAGGACGCCCTCCGCCTCATCAACTGGCGGAAGGGCGGATCCAGGGCCGGCGCCAATGCCGGAAACTTCGCCCTTGTCGCTTATGAGGTATGTGTTTGATTTTTTTTTTCAAATAGAGGTGGTGATGGTTTCTGATCGTCGTTGGATTTGGAGATTGACAGGTTTTGCAGCGGCGGCAGGGGTCGGCTTCAGGGGAGATGACGATTAAGGAGTTGAATGATTTGTTTGATCAGTTGGCGTCGAAAGAGAGTAGGTGATGATCTAATTGAATGAATTTGTTGGAAATCCGTTCTCCTGGTATTTTTATTCGTTACTTGAATCATGCGGGGTCTATGATCTTTCGGGACTGCTGTTTGAAATGATTTTTTCTTGTCTTATGCACTATTTTATTTCCATTTCTAAGTTTAATATGGTTTGCTCTTTGAAACTGTAGATAGGTAATGTCTAAATTTGATCGTATTTTCTTTAAGGTTCCCTTTGGCAATGGCATATTGATCCATATAAAGTTGAAATATTACCATTTGGTAAAGATGATGGGAATATCTTTGTCACTATAATACAACAATTTTTTTGTCTTAAGACAATAGATTAACTAGTGCACCTGAGAGATGCATTAAGATTTATACCATTTTTTCACCCACTGGTATAGATAAAATATAAATGCCAGCCAAATATAAAAGTGACTTTCCTAAAAATAGTTTTTTATTAGGTGAACATGGGACTTGAACCCATGATCTCTTGGTTGCAAATTCTCTTGTCAACCACTGAGCTACGGGTCCAATCCCTTGCTAACTTATTAAGTTTTTAAAGATAAAGTGGATTAAATTCATGGGTATTATAATACCCTATGTTATGGTATGATTAGCAAAAGAGTCTTAATCCACTGCCAAAACAGGGCATGGGGTTTATTAGCTAGTTTGTAAGAAACATTTTGTAGTATGTTTTAAGCCTCGTGAAGTGAGTGAACATTGGATTGAAGGTTTTGTCCATTTTCTATAGATAACAGACTCCAATCAAGCCATTATCGGTAAAGTTTGCTCTCTCTAGAGGGAATTCTTAGAATGTGAATTGCTAATTGTTTCACATTTGATCTTGGCAGAGCAGAGAAGGCTTCTGTGCTTGCAGAACTTATTAAGAGAACAAATGCGCTGGAAATGAAGTGGATCATAATGATAATTCTTAAAGGTGGTGTATTGAACAACTTTTCCTGATGTAATGTCAATGGATCTGTTGAGCTCTAAACCTGTTTCTCGTGTTTGTAGACCTTAAGCTGGGAATCAGCGAGAAAAGCATTTTTCATGAGTTTCATCCTGACGCAGAAGACTTTTTCAATGTCACCTGTGACTTGAAATTAGTCTGTGAAAAGTTGAATGATCGAAGCCAGCGACATAAACGACAGGTAGTTGTGCATGTTTTATTAAATGATTGTCTTCGTGTTTTTCTGCTCTTTTTTTTTGGAAGAGTTTTTTCTGCTTGTTATGTCTATGGCTGTAGCTTATGCAATAATAAGTTGATTTATTTATTTAACTAATTATTTATTTATTGGAGCACAGTCTGTGACTGGTCATCTAAGCAGTTAGTTATGTGGTTTGCAGTTATCTCAATAATGCTCTTTGCATCTTTCTCAAGTTCTTCATCTGATTTGATACTTGTTCGTCCATATCAGATTTGCGCTTTCCTGTATCATTTTTAATCCATAGTGCATACACCGCTAATAGCCCTCTATATTGACTTTTCAGGATATCACGGTAGGAAAACCTGTGCGTCCTCAACTTGCAATGAGGGTTAGTGATGCTGCTACTGCATGGAAAAAGGTCAGTTTTCAAGCATTTCCATCAGTCTTCCTTTCATTTTCCCCTTTCCACCTCTCTACGTTGACATTTTGGGATTTGAGATCTCTGTTATATACTTGTATCATTTTAAGTGACAGATCGACATAAATATAATTTGGACAACATGTTTTTTTTAAACCACATAGGTTTACTATGAGATGGAAATGCATCATCTATCTCCCCATTTTCTTGTTTTTTTTCCTGGTTAAAGAGTGTTAATGTCCACCTTTATGTTGGAGTTTACAGCTGTCATTTATTAAAATAATAAAATCACTACTTCACTAGTGTGTGCTCCCACCTTTCACTAAAAAAACCATGAGATGTAAATAACAGAAAACCATTTTGCTAGCCATGTACAGTTGATATCTGATCATGATCAAATATTTGTGTCTACTTAACGGCCTTTGGCTTTTTCTTTGAGAAATGGCATGTTGATATTGCATATCATGCATGTCTCAACTTCTGTTATTTTTTAACATTATATAATTATTTGATTGAAAAAGGATGACTTTTTAGTTGACATGTTCATATATATAGAAAATGCCGCCTCTAGGGAATGCTTCTATATCAAACATCCCTCCTCTAGGGAATAACTATACTACTATAGAAAATGCTTCTATACCAAACATACTCTTGTAGAATACGTTTGACATGGATATGAACTGTTGAATACGATGGCTCCACCAAGCCCAAAAGGTTGACACATTTATACGTTATTTGCTGGAGACATAATTTTAGATCCTGTAGAACATAGAATGTAGATCAAGGAAATGACCTTCATTCATGTACAATAATGCAGAGATAGTGCTCAACTGTCTTTGTGAGACAGGTGCTTTTGGAAAGTTGGATTGTCAACTGCTCTTGCTAGGTGGCATTCTCTTTACAAAGTCTTTTCCTCCTTAAATGCATTCTATTACCTCGGTCAAACACAAGGAAATTTGGGGATGCAAAATATCTCTTAAGGTTAAGGTCTTCCTATGGATGGTCTATTTGCGAAAGACTCTCACCAGGACTTACATTGCGCGATGGGCGCCAGAGATGGTGAAGACCTGTGTTCTATGTAGCTTCGAGGACGAGACGATTGAGCATTTGTTCATCACATGCCCAATGGTGCGTCGGGTGTGGGGTTGGCTGAGGGTGGCTACGGGCATCGAGGATGGATTTGTTAATATGGAAGGGATGTGGGAGGCAGGAAGGGCATTGAGACCAATTGGAGATCGGTCCTTGCGGGGTAAAGTTCTCAATCTTATATCCCAGCCTTGTTGTGGGCAGTTTGGTTGACGAGAAACCTTTCTATTTTTTGGGGTCAGACACCATATGCAGAAAATATTTGGGAGTTGGTGGTCAGCCTGATCCAGGAGTGGGGGATGTTCTGTGGAGGGGCAGCGGCAGTGAGGGTGCTGGTTGGTACTGTGGAGATTCACTAGGAACAGGGGGAAGGGGAGTTTTGAGTGGGTAAGGTCTCTCGATCATCTCTTGGTAGATGGCTCTTCTACTTTGAGAGTGTCGGGTTAGGAGACATCACTACCTTGGGGCTTTGTTTTTTGTTTTCTTTATGTAATACGCTTATGTAATTTTAATTTGGGCTTTTGCCTTTCTTTAATGAAAAGGTGATCGCCTACCATTACCGTCAAAAAAAAAATGCATTCTATTACCAAAACTTTTTTTTACCGCCTAATTCACCTCCCTTTCGACCTTCTTGTGAAGGTTCTGCATTGATAGAACATAATGGAAGAACCTGGGGATGCCTGAGTCACAATATGTCTTCAGTTAAATAACTATCATTGTCAACTAATGGTCTTCTGGCTTGTCTTCTTCTCTCAGAATTATTCTGACATATTTGCATTTTTTTACTTTCAAGCTTCATGGAAAGCAAGTAGTCATTGAATGCAAATTTGATGGAGATCGGATACAAATTCATAAGAATGGAAAGGAAATTCACTATTTCTCGCGGTAATTTCTGCTTCTTGAATTTAATATTTTAGTAGAGGCACGACCTTTCTTAGGGTGCGTTTGGTTGCGCGATTGCGTTGCGATTGCGATTACAGAAGCTGCGTTTGCAATCGCGCAACCAAACAGTTTTGTAATCGCAGTTTTAAACCCAGCGATTGCAGGTAAATAGTGCCAAAAAGCTGCGATTTCAAAAAGCTGAGAAAGTGAGCTTCCTGCAGAATCAGGTTTGCAATCGCAGATTCCTGCAGAATCAGTTTTGCAATCGCGCAACCAAACGCACCCTTAGTCTATTATGTAGTACGTCGTTATTCATTACTTAGCATATCGGCTTGATTGTCTTCTTCTTCTTTTTTTCCTTTTTCTATATCTTACTTCTTACATTTTTAAAATAAATAATTGTTAACTGGAGACATTTTTGGTTAACAATGCAAATCTAGATATATGTATTGATTACCAGATCACATGCAAAGGCTTATACAATAAACAGTAATGGTTATATTCCATATGAGCTATGCTTTTCTTGTATATGTTGTAAACTGCAAATGATAGAAACAGTTGTGCTATTATCCCATTTATATACTTCATAAAATGTATGTGTTGAAATCATGCATATTATGTAACTTATAAGTATTTTAGTGAGTGATAGAGAGCTACCACAGCAAAACTACCAGTAGTAATATATGCACCATTGTACAGTATCCTCTTGCATCTGGTTCATAGGATTGTATTGATAATCCTTGGTCATTTCTGATGCCAACATATTTTTGTCTCTTTACATGATTATGCATTATATCTGCAAATTTAGCAGTTATTTTCTTGAAAATGTCAACCTCTTCTCATTGGACTGTAGAATGATTAGGCTTTGGCTTCTGTTTGAAGTTACAAATCCGTATCGCTTAATTTAAATTTTTTTATCTACATTTTTGCATCAGAGTCATCATGTGGTTGCTTTAATTATCCTAATCATTAATGAGAATGGCAAATCTCATGTCTATTATATATGTAGGAATTTTCTTGATCATCTGGAGTATGGGCATGCCATGTCAAACATCATGGTTGAAAACATTTTGGCTGACAGGTAGTAATTCTCATTGATTTGTTGGTTTCTTCTTTGTGGTGTATTTATATGCTTAGGGTGTGTTTGTGCCACATGGAAAGTGAGGGAAATTGATGGAAAGTAAAAGCTTTTCCTTTGACCACAAAAAAAATTGGTATGTGTGCCAAAAAATAAAAGGAAAAAACTTTCCTTCACTTTCCTTTTGCTATTTTGTCTTTATAGAATTGAGGGAAAATTTTTTTCCTCACCCTAGAGGAGAGAAAGTGAGGGAAAGTGAAGGAAAATGAGATTTTTTATCCACACCAACAAAAATAATTATATTGAACGGATATAGAATTTTTTTGGTATTTTTTATTTTTGCTTAATCTATATAGATTGAAATCTTAGATCCATTTTTGTGATTTATTTTTTTATTTGTTGAATAAACCTAGGTTTTATTTATTTATTTTTTTCTTAATATATCTAACTTAAATCTTAGATCTAGATTTTGGTTTGATTTTTTTTTTGGACCAATCTGTACAAGCGCTTTTGTGTGTGTGGTTTTTTTTGTTTGAATGAATTGAAGCCCAATGAAAAAAAAAAAAATTTGGGAAGATGGCCATTGTTATATGAGCAGTAGAATACATAATGATAAATATTGAAAGGGTGATGAAAATGTGATATTTTAGTGATCAACCGTGAGTTTTTTTTTTTGGTGGGGCGGATCAGTAGAAGAAATTAAACAATTTTTTTTCATTGATAAGTATTTTAATTAAGAATTGTAGGGTTTAGCTTTTCATTGGGGTTTATTGGTTAGAGATACTAATTATTTCAATAGTTGGATCCGTGGATTAAATTATTTTTCATTATAGGCACAAACAACAGTTTTTATTTTCCATCACTTTCCGTTACAGGCACAAACACCATATAAACAGGTCAAAGGGAAAATATTTTCTTTTCCGTCAGTTTTTCTTTAACTCATATTCCTTTATTTTCCTTCAGTTTCCGTTCATGTTTGTGCGCAAACACACCCTTAGTGTCTATATTGTTGTTTTTTTTGTCAGCTGTTATAAAATAATTTGCAATTGTTTGGTTGTGATACACATGTTCTTTCGTTGATGTTCCAAAAATTTTCATGTATAGCTGGGTATTCTTTTTTTTTTTTTTTCAGGTGGTGCTCTCACCATCTCATAAAAAATAAAATAATTTAGGGATTCATTTTAATTAGCCAACCTACTTGTTGGCATGTTTGTCCAGCTGACAATGTGATAATTCCATGCCCCGTGCCTGTGAAAAGTTGTCAGAATTTGAATAACCACTGTATCTCACAAATTATGAAGCATTGTGCAGGGAGTATTGTGCTCTATAGGAATCTATCTTACATTAATGCCAATTGTAAACAGATGTTGGATTGTCAGTTAGCACCCCTACATCCAAATGGAGGTCAGGGCACCCTTTGTGGGGGGGGGGGGGGGGGGGGGGGCAATTATAAAATAAAGCACTGATCAGTTTTACAGATTTCAATACTGAGGTGATACATGATACCTGAACATTTTGTCTTTAATCACATTCTCTGACTTTAAAGTAAGAGTATGTTTTGTCTGCCTTTTTTATCTTATTTTTATTCCACCACTGGGGGGGGGGGGGGGGGGAGAGGATTGGGTGGCCATTTCACATGTTCTTGCAGATCTATGTGATGCATTCATACTTTTAGAAATGCTGTGCAACTCTGTCTTATTCAGGTGCATACTTGATGGCGAAATGCTGGTCTGGGACACATCCAGAAACCGTTTTGCAGAATTTGGCTCCAATCAAGAAATAGGTATTTACCTAATTAATTATTTGCTTTCTTGTAGATGCACTCTTATTTACAATATATTTTTCTTCTTCTTCTTCTTCTGTTTTTTTGGCAGCTAAGGCAGCCAAGGAGGGACTGGATAGTGATCGACAGGTTGTATATAGAAATTTTATTACCTTGTTCTTTTTAATTGTTTACAGGTTACCTTTTTAGTAACTGTAATCCTGTTTTGCACAATGCAGTTGTGCTGTATCCTTTAAGTTACCTCCGACACCTCTTGGAGTTTGATGTGGCTGCATGGATCATTGTTGTGTTTGGGGTGTAAAAATAGTGCTTGCCCAGATTGAATTTGCCAGCAGTCAGTAACGTATGGACTTTATACAACTTATTTTTTTATGGATAATATTATCTTTTCAATCATCAGTTGACAACTGTATGCATTGTATGTTAGGCCATCGTAGTATGAGTCTATGACAAACCATATCAATTGTCTGATTTTTTTTTAAAACTATGCGAAGTTTCTTTGGGCAATAACAATTTTCTTACTAATTTATGCTAGGCTTTGTTCCTCACTAACTGCCATTTGATTATTCTATGTTAATAGGTTAGGGGTTGCCATAAGATTAATTCCATCCTATGGTGAGAGGTCAAAGATCACACTTCAAGGCACTGTATGAAAGTTCCACCTATCTTTTGTTACCAGTGCCATAAAAATGAAATATCTTAGTGAAAATGGTGTGGCTTTTTTCCTTGTTATGACAAATTTGATGCTGCCCTTTACTTGAAGTTTGTCGGTAGATCAATGACTCATGTGTGACTTTGTCTACTCACTGTTGTTGCCTTGATGTGCAAATTTCCAATTCCTGTTAGTTTCAATTATTACTTCAAGTACTTGTTTCTTTTCATGGTAATAGATCATGTTTACTTGACATAAGATCTGGTTAGATGTTGCTTTTGACATCCTTTATGTGGGAGACTCCAGTGTTATTCACCAAAGCTTGACTGAACGGCATGAACTCCTGCGGAAATTTGTGAAACCTTTGAAGGGTCTCCTGGAAATATTGGTTCCTGATGGACTTAATGCTCAACGCTCACCAGGTAACATGGGATATTGCGTGAAACTTTTTCTTGATTGTTGGGCGTCTGGCCTTTCTTGTGGCATTGATAGCGAACTGTCCAGTGATGCTGTAAAATGTGAGCATTTCTTCAGTTAGACAGGTGATAGTGACATAAGTGGCACCATCATGGACTTTTTTAGGATCCTAAAAATGCTGATGTTCAAATTGTTTTTATTTCAGTTTATGGTCCATGAGTTGAAGAATGTCTCAATTGAGCTTAAACATCATTAAGATGTTAGTGCCTATGAAGTTACCCACTTTCTTGTTTGATCTTTATGAGTGTCCATTCTAATACATACATGTTTTGACATCTACAACGGACATACTTCTTACTAAGGCCCCTTTTGGATTTGCGGTGGGGCGAATTCCGTGGTGGAAAAGCCGTTGAAATGCCAGCGCGGATCCAAATGCCTTTGACGCTTCCGCGGTGGCATTGCTCCTCCCCTCACATGTAGGCCATTTTGGCTCGCATTTAAAACGCCCCAGAAAGAACGCTTTTTCACTGCGGCGTTGTCACCTCGTGATATTCCCAACGTGGGCGTCCCCGCTGCGGTACCAAATGGATGCATTCCTTTATTGCCAAGGAAAATGTCTCACGTTTTACTGCTTTAATTCTTTCTTTTTTTATGTATAAAAATGGAAATAGCCAGAGTTAGATTGCATTTACAGAAGCTTCTATTTCTTGTCAAAAGTTTATATGATTCTCCATTCTTGCTTCTATATATTCAAGTATGCTATATTTTCAGTTAGTGAGCTTCTGGTTTATTTCAGAACTACATGAAATAGCTTGTATACCTGTTTTATTATGCTTTATAGTATGTAACTTTGTCCAATGTTTACTGAACTAGTTATCATTTTGCTCTATGGAGTTGTGCAGATGTATTTTCTTTATCGCCATTCACTTGGCATTGTGCCATAGTTTACCGATCACTTGGTGTAGCTCAACCTTTTGTTTGTTTACAGGGGAACCTTGCTGGTCAACTGTTGCATACAATGTGGAAGACGTGGAGAAGTTTTTCAAAGAAACTATCGAGAACAGGTGCTCAAGTCTCACTCCTCTTTTTGCTGTTTGTTTATCCTTGAAAAACAATAATTTTTTTTTCAATATCAAGGCATTTGCTATATGTGAGGGTTTGAGCAAGGTATTTCACTCAATTAATTTTTTCCCTTTATTTTCCTATGCATTTCCATAATTTCATATATAGTTCATTTTATGGTGTTGTGTATTACAATATATCACTCGCAACATGTATGTCATCCAAATTTGTAGCGTATCAGCCAACATGTGACTAATCACCAGGGATAATTGACTTATCACAATAAGCATGGATTTTGATAGAACACTGAAGTATCAACAATCACAACTCCAAAAACATGTCAAGTAGGGTCTTTCAACTCAATTGAGTTTTAGTTTTCTCTTTATTCTAATATATTTTCTTAATTTTCAGATCACTTTTCATTTTAGGGTGTTATGAATTGTAATGTATCCATGTACGAATATATATGTATCATTGAGGTGCACATATCTCTTCTGATATGACTTGAGTCATAAATCATGGATGGTTAAATCAGGGCTTGAAGAATCACAACACGCTTCCTAGACATATATTTGTCTGAAGGTTTAAGTAGGGGATTTCACACACAATTAAGTTTGGATTTATCTTTATTTCTTATATGTTTTTTATAATGATCATAGCTATTCATCTTAGGGATTGTGAATTTGTTGTTAGAAATATGTTACACATATGTTAGTATACATATCACCTGGGGATATATAGCATTGTTATATGACTGTAATAAAACATGGATGAATAAGATGAGGCATCAAGAATAGTAATTTATTGTTAGAAATATGTCCAATAAGTAATATGGACGAGAATTTTAGTAGGGATTTAAGTCTGAGTTTCTCTTTACTTTTCAATGTCTGATTTTTTTAGGATGTTTTGGATCACAATGTAACACTTACAACATATATTTTAAATAATTCTTGCCAATTGCTGTTAATTCTTCATACTATTTTTGTATCTATTCAGAGATGAAGGAGTAGTGTTAAAAGACCTCGGTTCTAAGTGGGAACCTGGTGATCGGAGTGGAAAGTGGTTGAAATTGAAACCCGACTACATACATGCTGGGTCTGATTTGGATGTTCTTATCATAGGTTTCAGTTTTCTTTATTGTTTATATTCTTCTTTATTCTTCTTGTACTATTTAATTTCTACAGTCTGCATCTTTCTCTTTTATTATTAATCACATGATATTTTTTTTCCCCGATAAGTAATTACATGCTATTTTGCATCTATAGGAGGCTACTTTGGCTCTGGACGACATGGAGGGGAGGTGTGTTTGTTCTTTCTTATGCTTTTACCACTAATCATGCATTGTTTTTTTCATTCTATTTAAAACTATAGGAAACATATTTGCTTTTCTGAATTCAGGTAGCACAATTTCTTATGGGTCTTGCAGAGCGCTCAGCTCCCGATACGTATCCCAAAAGGTGGTTCACACTTGAAGATTTACCTGTTTAATTGTGATAATCATAAAGCAGACCATAGACTACTCTGAAACAGACTGTACAATGACAATTTCACATACTCAGTCCTTTTGTTTGGTGTAAATGCACAAGTCAAAAAATAAATTGCTGAGGCAGTTCTGTTGAAGCCATTGACTATGCTGATGATACTACACAAGCATGTGTTTTTGCCACACTTCTTGCTAAGCAGTTCTGACTTAATCTGAGCTGATATCTAATCACTTCACTCAGATATATCAATAATTCATGAACTGGAGGGGGATGAAGTGATATAAGTATACTGACGTAGTGATTAAATTGATGTTTTTTGCGATTGAAATAGCCATGTTGAGTCTATGAATTGTTTGTTTTGCATATTTTTCCAGAAATTATGACTGTTTAGTCTGTATAATGCTGTTTTTTCTTCCTTTGACATGGACGGATCGTTTGGGAGTATCGCTGGAATGGCTGACAATAGTTATCTTTAAAGGGTTTGCTATAATATGAATATTTTTTGGCATGGCTGTACGGATCGGTTTTTATCATCGTACATGCATCTTCAGATTTTTAAACATTATTTTTAGAACTAAAACCTTTTTATCATTATATTACATGTATGAACCCAATTTCTAATGCTGAATTGTTGTAAACTAGTAAAACAAGTAGTTAAGAAATAAATGCCTGTGTTGCTTTCTGCTTACCAATGTAATTCATTAAACAACTCTTATCAAAGGCGATGAATTGACGGAGAAAATGACCCAATGAACTGCTGTATATATTGTACCTTATTAGTGTAAAATATGATGATTACTGTTGCATGTCTGACTGCTGTCATAAAACTTATGACTTTGGTATCATTGCTTAATTACCAAAAACATTATTTTCATTTCCCCTTGATTTTTGAACAGAACCTTCATTATATTGACTTTATGTCCCAAATCTTGGTCATTTTCTCTAAATTGTGTGTTTGAGTTAACTTCTCTATTGTTTTAATATATTCTTACTTGTGTTTCTTTATTTTGTTGCAGATTTATTTCATTTTGTAGGGTGGGTACTGGCCTTTCAGATGATGAGCTTCATGCTCTTGTTACCAAATTAAAGCCTTTCTTCAGGTACCCTGGGTTGTGTGGATCTTTATTCTTAAACAGTGGTAATTTGTTAACTTAAAAGTGTGTCAGTGTATGGTCATACATGGGTTTTGTATCCAAATGATTGATCCTTTCTTCTTCTTTTAAAAAACATGCTGCTATGTCTTCTTTGAATTATTGAAAGCTTAACTAGTGTAGATTATCACTTCCTCTTATTCTCGTCGCCTTCATTACAATAAGTGCTCCAAAACTATTCCTTTTGAGATTGTGGAGTTCATGGGAGCTCTTGATGACTCTCGAGTTCTAACATTTTTTATGGGTGATACTGTTCGTATTGTGATGAAAAAATGACAATGCATGCATGGTTGACCTCCTTTGATCATCCAAAATTTTGCAGAAGTGTTGTGCTCCATTTCCTGGAGGATTGTTCTTGGAAAAGTACTCGAGCTGGTGAAGGGTTGTAGTCAGGCAACCCCTCACTACTCCACTGCAAAACTGATTTTGTATGCAATGTTCTGTTTGCATTGCTTCCATGCACACAATTTCTGTAAATAAGTCAATGCATTACTTGTATCAGCTTGAAGAACATTCAAGCCTCTTTTGCAAGCTAAATTCTTCTTGAACCAACAATCTATCATCCGAAACTGCCATGCAATCATTTGGGATACATCTTACAATAGAGTTTGATAGTTGGAGGTTTTGTAATAGCTGTATGTGAATATTAATTTCCTTGTTATGTGTAATAAAACCCAGTGCTAATCTGCGAAAATAATCAGTTGTGGTTGATTTGTCAAACAGGAATTCACATGACATTTCAAATGGGTAGAATTACATGGACTTGCCTTACCTGACTGTTAGACTGATAAGGATTGTCATAAATTGGATTGGTCTCCTCTTGGGTTTTATTTTACCCTTTTTTCTTTCTTTTTTTAAATCAAGTGTTATGCATGCATGATTCCTTTCCATACTTTTCATTTTTAAATATCTCACTATTCCACATAAATGGCTCTGCTTGCTAAGGTGTATTTCCATTATAGGCACAAGTACTTGGAACTTTCATGGGCTGGGCTCCTGTCTTTCTTTTAGAAAGCTGGGTTTTCATTTTGTATTAGAAGAGCATCTTTACCCTCAGCAAGATTAGCTTTCTTTGGTAATGGTTTATTAAGTTTGTGCTCGTTTTACCAGGAAAAATGAGCACTCAAAGAAGGCTCCACGCTTTTATGAAGTTACAAACAATTCAAAGGAGAGGCCAGATGTTTGGATTGATAGCCCTGATAAGTTAGCCACTTTTTATTTTAATCCAAATCTGACTGAATAATGATTTTTTTATTTTTTTATTTTTTTTATCATTTGTAAGCTCATACATTTTTTTCAACTTGTAGATCTATCATACTTTCCATCACCAGTGATATTCGAACTATAAAGTCTGAGGTATTGTTTTATCATCTGCGTATTAGATTTTGACAGGTTTGCACTTTTGTGTATAATGCATATCATCAAACTTTTCCATAAATGAAGTTGGCTTTTCTTCGCCCAGGTATTTGCTGCCCCATATAGTTTGAGATTTCCCCGCATCCAACGTGTGAGATATGACAAACCATGGCATGAATGCCTGGATATACAATGTATGTTCTTGTCTACTACAGTTTTAGTTTCTTCTGTTTTTTTTTTTTACATAATTTTTCCATAATGGCTAAACTGGTAATAATATTTTACCAAACAATGATGTTTATCAAAAAAATATTGCAACCTTCTTCAACGTATTTCTTAATTAATCCCTTCTGTGTGTAACAATGCAGTTGCATCTCTGAACCCATCTTTGCCATTTTACATGTCAAATTTGTAATTGATACTGTTTTTTCGCGTGTTTCTAAATATATTTACCTAGGGTCTGGGCCTATTTTAAATTGTTAGCTATTTATTTTTGTATGAGAATTGGGTTGTACCACCGCTTACTCAAATTTCATGGAAAGATGTACATCTAGGCAGGAATATACGGTATGCAAGAATAAATGCACATGGAAAAAAATAGTTAATTCCTTTGTCGGAACTTGAAATTTCGTGATGTTATATACATTGATGTTGTGTATCTTTTTAACCAGTATTTTATCAATGGATAACTATTTTTACTTTGATGTGAACATATAGTCATCACTCATCATTTAAAGATGTCAAAATATTATCCCTGACTATTGTTACACAGATGGGTGGTGGAATAAATGAATTTGGTTGGTTTGTTATCTAATCTCATATTCGAACAAATTCACATGGAGAATCAATTAAATTTTCACTCACTGTAAATAAAATGAATTGAATTATCTGGATTAGTGCTTCTGAGGAAATAGGGAGGATGATCTTGGACGACTTGGAGAATGAAGTGAAATAGGGATTGAATGATTGAAAGTTGTGGGTATTGCATCATGTGATGGTTGTTAGTAAATGGCTACCAATTCCTTTGAGACATTTCTTTTCTGAGCATTTACCGTGTAAGATTCCTTATATATATAAGATGTCAGGATCATTTCTGCATCGCTCTCTAAATTCCAAGTACTATTTGTTACCGAGTATGCCTTTATCTTTTTCTTGGTTCCCATTTGATTGTACTTTGTAGTGGTTGCAAGCATTCTTGGGTCTATACTTTTCCACAAGTGCTTGTTCTAGTTGTCTTGTTGAAAATTTATGAACCAGCTCTTTCGAAGATTTATTTTTTCTATCGTGATGAATTTCAGCATTTGCGGACTCAGTGAACTCAAGCAATGGTAACACTCATAGGCACACAGATCATGGAGGCATCCAGGTTTATCAATCAAAGAAAGTAAGATCATCAAGGAGGGGAGAAAAAAAGACTGCCGCTGTTGTCCCTGCACATTTTAGGCAGACAGATGTTTCAGATGTTAAAGAAGAGACATTCATATTTTCAAACATGATGGTCTGTATCCTGACCCATCCACTCTTTTCTCCCAAGGAAACACTATCATTTAATTATTTGTGTTTCCAAAGAAGTTGCTACCCGGATCACCCAATTTATTAGTAATCAATAAGCGACTTTATCTTTTAGTACAAAAGATTTGTGTAATTTAGATGAGAATGGGATTTCATTACATCGAACCGGTGTTCTTCTTTGGTTCCTCCCGGTTTACATCTTTTTTTTCACAATATGCCAGTGAAATATTCAAACATCCTTGACTCTGTCTAGACATTGTTAATGTTCCTGTTTCATATTCAGTTGATTATTTTCACAAATTGGTTGCTGAGAATGGAGGAACATTTTCAATGAATCTAAATGATTCGGTTACCCATTGTATAGCAGCTGAGAAAAAAGGTACTTTATTCCTTTTTCTTCCTTTTTTTAATTATTAGTTTCTGACATTTCGTCTGGAATGGCAGGAATCAAATATCAGGCAGCTATGCGTTATGGAGACATCATTCACTACTCTTGGGTATTGGATTGTTGCTCTCAAAAGCGTCTCCTGCATTTGCAGCCAAAGTAAGATTTTACAAGATTTGGTTATTTCTGTTGTTTTCTGTAAGACTCTTAACAACATTTCTTTTAGGTACTTCCTTTTCCTTTCGGATTCATCGAAGAACAAGTTCCAGGAAGAGATTGATGCATTCTCAGACTATTATTACTGGGACATAGACATCACAGATATTAAACAGGTGCTCCTGGGAATTTTTTTACATTTTATTCAGAAGTTTAAAAACTGCCACCACCCACCAGTCATTTGTTGCATGAATTTTAACTGACTTTTATACAAAGTAGTAGTTAATTGTTATTACATAATTTCTTTTAAAAAAAAATTATTACATATTTAAAACTTTTTTTATGAGAATACTTATGAGGATGAACTTGATACATCTATCTCCATGTAGACTTGAAATAGACAAATGTTTATATAAGTTTTGATGACAGAACACAGACTAGTGGGAGACATTAAAATTCTACTGATACGTAGGAGTTCTTAATCTTTTACTGGACATCAAGCTTGCTGCCAAAATTGCTGTAAAATTTAATTGTATGCATGCTGACATGCTGTATAAAATTTTGCAAATGGTTTGATCATCTTTTTGTTAATCCCAGTGAAGTATAATTTTTTTCATTGTGATACTGCAGAAAATCCAATATCTCTCGAAAATGTGAATATCCATTAGCTACATTGTGGTGTGACTTGATATTTCCATATTCATATCTTATGGAGCTTGCAACATTGAATTACTTGTTTTAAAAAAATGATGGATAGTTAAAGCTCAAAAAGTATCGTTCCAAAGATGTCTGATTGTATGAGCTTTTGCCAACGCATTCATGATGTGCCTTTGTTGATGTCTCTGTGCTCAATTTCCAATAGTAAACGCTTCCCATGCATGCTTCAGTTCTTTGATTTAAAAGGATTGCCAAATATTAATGTACAAATGTGTGCATAGTAATCTGCTTCATGGAAATCCTGTGTGTTTGTTTAGTTGGGCATGTTCACAATGAGGATGGCTGAGAAACTCCTTCCTGAGTTTGTTTTGATAGGTTATCGTCATTAAGTTTTTCTTCTGATACTCTGCAATGTGAGAATCCATAAATCCCAACTTATGATAACAATCACAAAACATCATCCAGCAGAGTATATGCATAAGAGAGCAACATATTTGGGACCTGGTGGAAGCTCATGGAAAATGCAGCTGCATCTCCACTACTTTTTACGTAGTTGTATGCAGCAAGCATTTCTAATAAGAGATGTTTATTATCTGACTATTCTACTTAGCAAATTTATGCTGCTCTATGGATTCTTTACTGTGGATGACTTAACAAGGTTTAACAAATGAATCCTTATTCAAGTCTTTGTCATGCTTTTACATTTTTATTTCAGATGTTCAGTAATATTCAAGGATCAGCGGATTTGAAAGTGATTGATTATTACAAGAAGAAATATTGTCCGATGGAGAAATGGCTTCTGTTTCAGGATTGTTGTATTTACTTCTGTCATCCCCTGGAATCAATGTATGTTTTTTTACTTACACACCCGCACCCCCCGCATCAATTTATGCTGATGAATGGCATTGTCTAATTGTTGTGTCTTGTATGCTTTTGAGAGAGACCATACACTGACACAGTTCCTTGTAATTGAAGAAATGATGAGCAAAAATTAATATCAGAGCTTTCATTGAGGAGGTTGAAACTTGAAGCTACTATAGGTGGTGGTGAAGTGAGCAACAATCTTTCACGTGCTACTCACTTGGTATCTTATTCAACAATGGAGTCTGATGCAGACTTCGGAAGGATATATGAAAGGTAAACCACACATGTTTCTTTCTTTTTGTTAGGAAGCATACGGAATGTTTGCATTCATTATACTGTGCAACCACAATTTTTTAATTCAAAAGTCTGAAAAATTCATAGTTTTCAAAGTCTCCTGAATTTATGAAATGTTGGTGGGTTATTTGATGATCTTGAAATTGCTATTAATATTTTGTCTTTGCCAACAAAAGATTTATAAAACTCTTGCCTCTTCTTTGTAGAAAGTGGTAACAAAAGGTCGATTCCACAGAGAGACTATTGAAGCAAACAAGTAAAAATAAAAGACAATCAATTCCTTGCAAAAAAGTTTCAAAAGGTCGATTCCACAGAGAGACTATTGAAGCAAACAAGTAAAAATAAAAGACAATCAATTCCTTGCAAAAAAGTTTTAAAACAAGAATTTTGAGGATTGATTTAAGAAAACTATTTTGAAAGTTAAAATAAAATTCAAAGTTGGTCAAGATATGAAAAGGCCACCAAGGGTTGGAAATCCACCCCACAATATCGTGATGATTCTTCCTTTTGCACTTAAATTTCCCTTACTTCATGAGTTAAGAGATTTTACTTGCTCACATGGAAAATATAGATTTAAAGTTCTCTTTTAAAACTTCACTAGTTGATACACCATTAACTACTAGATCAAGGACGTTCTTATAGTGAAGTCCCTCTTCATTGACAGTTAAGATGTTCAATTAATGAAAACAAAATATTTCAAAAGCAGTTTACTTCTACTCGATTTAAAATTAGGGTTTATTAAGCATCAGTTGTATCTTATTAAAGTAAAACAATGGAAGATCTAAAAATACCCATAATCAGAAGAAATCCGAGTTGAAGAAACTATATAAACTTGAAGTATAAATAAGAAAACATAAGGTGCACGAAGAAAAGAACTAATCACTCCACTTATGGGGTGGAATCCTTTCCTTGATGGGAGGATTCTCTAGCTTACCATGGTTGGTGATATTCTAGAATAAAAATCAAAACATTACATGAAAATCAAATAAAGATGCACTTTTTATTGAACAAAAACAATAATATTAAATTTATGTCTCTAATAAAAACTAAAAATAATAACTCAAAATAAAAAGAACAAAAAAAACAAGAAAGCTGAATGGAAAAGGCTGTGGCTGAATGAAGATCTGCTGGCTGTCCTCCTCCTCCCCTTTTTTTTACAATGCAGTGCCCCTTTTATAGTGTTTTGAGGGCTGATTTGGAGCTGTAAATGCTGTTTTGGTGGATCTGTTAATGCAAAATCTGTTGGATATTTTGTTGAATTGGTGGAGATGTGAAAGCTGTTTGATTGAAGATTTAGCTGATTTGGTGGAGCTGTAAATGTTGATTCATGTAAATGTTGATTCCTTCTTTGTTGTAGATTTTCAGGTGCACATGTTCTTTTTTCTAATAGCACGTGGAAAATTTATCTTTATATGCTGTCAAATTTAAATTTATGAATTTTAAAATTAGGTTTCACAGGAGAAATGTGATTTGCACATGAAATATATAAATATAGTAAATTTGTGCAAATTATGCTTTGAATATAAAGAAAAAGAAAATTCCCTAATATGTATGTAGAAATGAATATATTACATAGGGAAGTGTTCAAGACAACTCTAAAAAGCATGTGAAAATATGTATTTTTGAACATCTAACATGAAACATGTTCACAACTTCTCCATTGCTCCTCATTATTTACCAATGCTTATATGTTGAACAAGATTAAATAAGGATTCCTCGAGTAGTATACTTTATTTCATTCTTTTGCAGCTTTCCATCAGCCGAGAGATGGATTTTACGCAACAAACAATTGCATGTTGTGAGACATCAATGGATGGAAGATTCTTTGGAGAGAGGTAAGAAGTTGGCAGAGGATCCATATAATGTGAGGCCAGCTAAATTTGAAGATTTATTTGTGGAACAAAGGTGAGGATAACAAAAAATGATATGCTTTCTAAAATTGTTCCATTGCACATGTTATATTGTTATGTATCTCTGTTCTTGGGAAGGTACAAAATTCGACAATAATGTCTGATTGCAGCAAACACACATTATTCTGTTTAAACTCCAATAATGCACATGTCATAAACTTTGGAGTCATTTGACCGTTTTAACTTCTGTTTTCCAGAGCACTGGATCTAGAAGATCCTGCCACCTCTGGTGTTGTAGATAATAAGGGATTCTTACTGAAACCTGACAGAGATCAAAAGCGGAGAAGAGGGAGACCGGCCAGTACAAATGTGAAGAGGGGAAGTACTGCCACTAAACCAGTACAAAGAAAACGAGCGAGAATTGGCAACAGGGCTGCTAAAATAGACACTAATGTATCAGATGATACTGAATCCTCAGAGGAACATGGCAGAAGAGAGGAAATCAGATCAAGTAAAGATTCTCATCCCATTCAAGAATTCACAATGGAGGAAAAAGTTGAATTAAGTAAAAAACAAAAATTGTTGGTAGATGAATCAAAAGAACTGAAGATTCAAGATAAAGGAGATGAAAATAATGGATTTGGTGATAACAAGAGGTATAAAGGATTAGCCAAGGCTAAAGAAATAGAAGGCTTGGAGAGTGGGAGCACTGAAAAACTAGAGGTGATGATTGACCCTGTTCAGGCAATGTTGTTGGACATGATACCGAGTCTTAGCCAGACAAAAGCTGAAGCCGGAAAATCTACAATTGAAGATAAGAAACCTGTCAATGAAGTCAAAGAACCTGATCCGAATCCAGTCAAAAAGAAAAAAGTGAGTTACAAAGATGTTGCTAATGACCTCCTTAAAGACTGGTGAGTTTTTCCTTGCTTTGTTGTGTACGCATAAGTTATGGATTAATTTGTTTTAATGCTATCCCATCTTACTTTAGGGAAAAATATTCCTGCCAAGCTTATCATGTGATGATTGTTTAGCAGACTAACTTGACCAAGGAAAAATGATTCAGATAGAGATGCCACTTACGCATGCTATATTTAAATTCCATTCTTCTTTGTCTGCATTGTCTAGAGCCTCCCAGTCCCATGGAGCAGCTACATTAGGAGTGGCATTCTTTATCATATATTATAATATTTGTGGATGTTGATCTGTGCGAGAGGATTATCTTCTGTTTTTCTATGAATGTTATGATGTAATTGCTTAGGTTTGTTATTGCAGGTCGGCGGCACAGATGTGAGTAGCATGAATATTATAATATACGATATCCTCCAAACAATATATAATTATGAATTAGCCAATCAAGGGAAGAAACTGATATACCAAAGTTACGAATATATTCAACTTTCTTAGTGAACAATGATGGATGTGATGATCGGCATTGATCTTTGGGCATTATGTTCGCACAAGGGTGAATATAGTCGCACTTTTATGCCACTTAAACATGTAATTATTTGCAAAGCATGTAATCATAGAAATCCAATCACACCTCTACTCGGGTAACTTTTATGGAATAGATAACTATTTTAATATAAATAACTTAATAGTGGAATTAGTTTGGTTTTGTTTTTAGTTATCATTGTTGGTAAATGCAATAATGAATTTTTTGTTGTTTGATTGGTCATGGATAAGTTGTGGATAAAAAGTTGATAAGAATCATGAGACTTGTATTAGGGGAATAAATTATGTGAAATAATTCAATTTCAAAGGAGACAAGGAGTTCATGTCAACTTAATTTTGTGTATTTTGTTTTAGTTATACCATTTATTCTTTATAACAGTTTTTTTGAATTTTCTATTTATTTATTCTTCTATCCTAAACAGCGGCATACTTGAAGTAGTAGTGATACCCAAAAAGATGAACGGATGATGTGGTTTATATTATGATACATCATGCGTGAAATAAAAACCTCACATTGATGCCTTGATAACACGCATTGGTAAATTTGTCATGTCAACTAATTTATATAAAAGCATCTTCAATGGATATGTTAATTAATATGTTAATGTCAAATATTACATAACATATAAAAATATTACTTTAGTGGAAAAATGTGAGCCTCATGTGTCAGATGTTATCTTTAAAGTCAACTGTGGTTAGAGTTTTAGCTAATCAAATGTGGGTCCTAACCGATTGTTCTCATTAAAGAATTAAATAAAAATACATTTGAGAGCTTTAAACTTTGCATTTCAGCCGTTGGTGAGAGGTTGAGTGGGCGGAGAGGTCCGGATACCATTATTTTGGTTAGTTTATTTAGATAGTCTATTGAAGTAATAACAATCAATTAAATAGGGATATAGTAAATAAGGGTGTGGTTGAGGTATAGTATTGACATGATAATTTAACATCTTGATTAACTATTTTATCCATTGAAGATGTATTAACCAACTATGGTAGTATGGCATGTGCATGTTTATATTCATTTATCTTTTCTTTCACAAGCTTATCTTTCCATCTATTCCATGGCGAGCAGCCCAATCTCTTCTTTATCATGCTCTGTGTTGGGTCATTTTCGAACGTGGCGGGGTGTCATCCGTCCATTATACACACACTATTTACTATGGACAATAATGCGTGCCCGCTCACTCACTGGGTCACCACAACAGCACTTGCCGCATGCCCTCCCTGAGCCTCTTTTTCGAAAGAGGTCCACTGTCAGCCTCGTACACGACAAAAGTCATTCAACCTCTTATCTATCTTTTAGCCCCCATTTAGAACGGGGATAAATTTTATTGTTGGATATACATTTATTCGAATATAAATGAGTATATATAAGAATAAAATGATTTTATGTTTGGTTGTGTTTTGAATTATTCTCGTTGGTAAAAATAAGAATAAATGTTTTGTTGTTTGGATAAAATGTGAATAAATTATGGATAAAGATTTATAAAGGTAAAAAAATAATGATAGTTGATTTGATATGTGATTTATAAGAGGTGATGACATTTGATTTGACAGTGAGTTCACATATTCTTTGGGTAGAATAACTTAGGATAACTTTAATTCCAATGCTTAATTGGAATTCATATACCACTTTATAGAAGTTTATTCTGACATATTTTATCAGGGGTTATCCGGGGCAAACAAACACACCAAAATTCTTATCCGAGATTATTCAGGTGCTTATACTCAAATCAAATGGGGCTTAAAACATTCTCGCTCGTGCCAATAATAATAATAATTATTATTATTATTATTATTATTATTATTATTATTCAAAACTTAAAGTGGACCGACCTAGCCCATAGGCTGATGTTTTTTTCCTCCTGCTATAAGCAGGGTTTAGCAGGGATGTCTCTCACCACTGCCAAGCGTGTGGGGGACTCGAGCTCGTGCCAATTTGAAACATAAGGGAGATGCAATATGGAAAATATTAGATTCAGATATTTTTATAGTTCAAAAACTCTGATCACACGTATTTTAGTTTTTTTTTTTTAAATAGTAAACATAATCTAATGAGGTATATGTTTTGATAAAAAAATATATACCGCTCTATTTTGAATTGAATGAATTTATTTTTTGTAAATATAAAAAAAAAAAATAGGTATATATATTATTGAACAATGTGTATGTTTCATTGGATTTTTAATTAGACATACAAGATTGATGGTAAAAAAATTAAGTGTAACAGTGTTAATGAAAAATGTAAAATATATGCATTGGATCCATACGAGGTGGAGTTCATTTTTATTATAAAAAAAAATTGTACTTTCTTAATCAAAGTGTACTAAAATATGTATAAAAAAACGGTGTTTGGACCAAATGACACCATACAACATGTTTTTTTTTGAGATCGAGCCAGGATTTGTTTATTGGGAAAAATCCAAATAAGCCCCGTAAACTCCTTGAAATCTATATAACCCCCCGGCCTTTTCAAAATCCATATAATCCCCTGAAACAATTTATGTAAATTCAAATAGACCCATAAGTTAATTTTTATTGAAAGATTATGAATATCTTGAATATTATGTTTAGTTAACCTTGATTAAAAATATAGTATACCAAAAACCCTCTATAATGTGTTAAAATTCAAAAATCCGTTATAAATGATGATTTTATCCCTTCGAACATAGTTTTATAATCTATCTACAAAGTAAAATTATCATGTACAAATGATTTTTTATATTTTAAATAAATTATAGCGGGTTTTTGGTATACTGTATTCTTAGTCAGGTTAACAAAACATAATATTAGTAAAATATTCTTCATATGTTAACGGAAGTATAAGTTAGGGGTTTTTAGATCTATATATGTTTTCAAGGGATTTATATGAACTTTAGGAAAAACTGCTAGGTTACATGGATTTCAGACAATTTACAGGGGGTTATTTCATTTTTTTCCTAATTTATTATATATAAAAAATTATATATACGTATTTCGTCTAAATGTGTTATATATTTAAAAAAAAAGTAAAAGCACCTCATCAATCTCCTGCATGCAATGGCAAGAAACCAAGATGTAACTAAATTAATGTTAACATTTATTAAAAACATATTAACGTTACTAACATTTATTAGTAAATTTTGATATAATATTATATAATTCTAAAAATAATATTAATAACAAAAAGAAAAAATGAAGGACAATTCCAACCCCCGCCAAAACACAATCTCTTTATATATAAAAAAAAAATAGAGATTTTGTCCATATTATATTATGCGTTGGAGATGCTCTAAAGCGTCCTTGGGAAATCTTTTGTCTACGAAGGTGACACAAATTGGCCAGATGCGTCCAACGTACCGGTCGCTGTTTTTTTATGAAAAAATAATAATTGATTTGCATGGAATCTCAGTCCCCGTGATAGATACAAAAATGGAATCACAGTAGTTTTTTTTTTTTTTTTTATAGCAAGGTTTAAAAATGGAATCTTGAAACGGGAATAAGACTTATTCTTGAATATATATTTATTTCGGTATAAGTGAGAATAAAATGATTTTGTGTTTGATTGTGTTTTTAATTATTTTCGTTAGTAAATTAATGTAAGAATAAATTTTTTATTGTTTGATAAAATGTGAATAAAATATAGATAAAGATTTATAAAATGTGAAAAAATAATGATAGTTGATTTGACAGGCGATTTATAAGAGGTGATAACAATTGTGTTTTGAATTATTCTCATTGATAAACGTAAGAATAAATGTTTTGTTGTTTGTGATAAAATGTGAATAAAATATGAATAAGGATTTATAAAAGGTGATGAAAAAATAATGATAGTTGATTTGACATGTGATTTATAAGAGGTGATAACAGTTGATTTGACAGTGGACCCACATATTCTTTGGATAGAATAACCTAGGATAACTTTAATTCCAGGGGTTGTTTGGAATCCATATACCACTTTATACTAATTTATTATGGCATATTTTATCCCTAGGTATACTGTGTGTTGCCAAACAACCTAATAAGCTTATTCTGAACTTATTCCACTACTTATCTGGGTTTATTTGGCATCCAAACAGGAAATCTCCGCTTGAAACAGGAATAAGACTTATTCTTGAGTATACATTTATTCCGATATAAGTGAGGATAAAGTGATTTTGTGTTTGGTTGTGTTTTGAATTATTTTCGTTAGTAAATTATGTAAGAATAAATTTTTTATTGTTTGGATAAAATGTGAATAAAGTATGAATGAATATTTATAAAATGTGAAAAAATAATGACAATTAATTTGACATGCGATTTATAAGAGGTGATAACAGTTAATTTAATAGTGGACCTTAGGTGAAATAAGTTTAATACAAATTGATTAGTTGGAATCCATACATCACTTTATACCAATTTATTCTGACATACTTTTATCTCTACCTATTCTATGTTTTCAAACACCTAAAATCTCTTATTCTTCTTTATACCAGGTTATCCGATAGGGGTGCAACTTGGAAGGGTTGAACCCGACCCAACCCGACTCGTGGGCGGGTTCGGGTTGGAGTTTTTTGGCGTCGGGTTCAACCCGAACCCAATTCGGGTTGGGTTCGGGTTGGGGGGGTTCAACCCGCGGGCTCAACCCGAACCCGACCCCCCAGGTTAACAAATATTATGCTGCCATAACAACATACTTATATCTAAAACTCTAAATTCCTAAAACATAATAAACAATTACACAAATTAGGTATCACTATGTTTGTTGTGTTTGGGTTAATTATTATAGATATTCTTTTAATTATTTGTACTAAGGTTTAATTAATAATTAATTAGAGTTTGTTTTGTTGTTTATTAAATTTTTTGTATGATATTTTAGGTGTTAAACCACCCGACCCGAACCCGGGAACCCGACTTGAGTCAACCCGACCCAAACCCGACCGAACCCGAATCAACCCGAACCCGGGGTTGATCGGGTTCGGGTTCGGGTTGAACCCTTCGGGGAGGTCGGGTGGGTTGGACTCTCTGCAATGCGGGTAATGTTGAACCCAATTGAACCCGACCCAACCCGCCCGAGTGCACCCCTATTCAGCTGTTACCCGTTTCAAAGGGGGACCTCCAAAGGGGTTCACCGATGCCGGGGACTGCTGTGTATGGGTGCAATACCAGTTGCAATTAATTTTAACTGAACCTCACATTTCATGTGTCAAATATGGAAAACGTTTGTGTGGTTAGTACAATTAGCTTTTTAAATGCAAGAAAACATACATTTAAGATCATTTGAGTTGTGTTTTTTTTTTTAATTTTTTTTATATATATTGAAAATTTTAAAATATATCGTAAAAGTAATAGTATGAATCAATCATTGTCCTTCATATTTATTATAAAATAAATCTTAATAATGTGACGTATAACTTTTTTTTTCTCTCGTTTTAGTCCATAAGCTCCCGTTTGGGAAACAGAATAAGCGAGTATAAGAATAGTATAAAGGTGGTATAAGAATGGATAGGAAAAATGGTTGTTTGTTTGCAGGGTATAACTTGGTATTACTAAGCCAGTTTAAACGAGTATAAGAGAGTATAATAATTCTAAGTAACCCCTAGAATAAGTTATAATTAGTTTATCTATTCTCATGGTTCACATGTCAAATCAACTTTTTGATACTTTATTTATATTTTATGTTTTATCAACCAAACAACTCAACATTTATTCTTACGTTTTCCAATGAGAATAAAAAAAACATAACCAAACAGAAAATCTCTTATTCATGTAGATTTGTTATCTATACTGGCATAGTTATCTATCCAGAATAACTCAATTCTCCTATCCAAATGGGGACTAAATGTTTTGAATCTTTTAAAAACAATATATCTTATCTAATGAATTACATGTTTTTATAAAAAAATGAAACATCACTCCATTGCATTGTGTGGATGAATTTATAAAATATGTAAAAAAAAATTTATCGAAATATATATCTTGTTAATGTGAACATATGTTCTCATGATTTTCTATTGAAATTGAAATTGAGGTCGAAAAAAAAAGTGTAATAGCACTCAATAAATCTAGTATAAGGCTACAAGTCCAACACCACCTAGTCCACCAACATCGACATGATAACCAAAAGATTTAAATTGTCTTAAAAAATAAAAGAAAAAATAATTAGGGGTCCCTGTTATCACCCATATATTATTTTTAGATCCTTAAAAATTTTAATTTTTTTTGTTCCTAAAGCATTAAAAAATTATCTTTGGGTCCTTCCAACAGAATGTTAAAAAATATCGAAATTTTCCTCGCCCAATTATGCGAAGGTTAACAATATACTTAAGAATGTTAATAGTGTACTTGAGATATTTAATAATGTATTAGATAGTGTTTACAATGTGCTGAAACAATTGGACGGGTGACATTCAATACGAAGGTTAATAATGTACTAGAGAGTGTTAACAGTGTAATAAAAATATTTAATAATGTAGTAGATAGTGTTAACAATGTACTAAAATAATTGTGCTGATATTTTTGAAAAGCATCCGACTGGAGAGACTTAAAGATAATTTTTCACCATCTTCATAACCTAAAATAAATTCAAAAAATTCCAGATATAAAAATGATAGACATATGACCCCTATTTAAATTCACCTTAAACAAATAAATAAACAATATAATACAGCCGGCACAATGCATGCCATCGACCACTTGCAATTGGTCCCACCAAAAAATAAAAAATTGAATGGCAATTCCGTTATTACCCCCAAAAACCAATCCCACTCTCACAACCCCACCCCCTTCAAAAACCCACACAACCCATCCACACACAATCAATCAATCACTCACAGTGAGCAGCTACAGAGCAACCCAAAAAAAACAGAGCGGGTGATGGAATCTCAGCCGTCCGATGACCGAATCTTCGACGCGATCGTGGTTGGCGCGGGCATCATCGGGTGCTGCACGGCTTACGAGATCGCGAAACGCGGGCGTTCTGTCCTCCTCGTTGAGCGGTTCGACTTCCTCCACCACCTCGGCTCCTCCCACGGCGAGTCCCGCACCATCCGCTCCACCTACCCCGAACCCTACTACCTCCCTCTCGTCCTCGACTCGGCCCGTCTCTGGGCCCAGGCCCATTCCGACATCGGCTTCTCGACCCTCACCAAGGCCCACCAACTCGACCTCGGCCCATCCAACAACAAGAGCCTCCTCTCCGTCATCTCCAACTGCGAATCCTCTTCCCTCCCTCATCGGCTCCTCAAACCCGACGAGCTCTCCAAACGCTTCTCGGGTCTCTTTTCCATTCCCGATGACTGGATCGGGCTCGTCACCGAACTTGGCGGGGTCATCAAGCCCACCAAGGCCCAGTCCATGTTCTTGGCCCTCTCCGTCAAATACGGCGCGGTTTTGAAGGACCACGTCAAGGTCTCGCAGATCAAACGGTTGGGTGGGATCTTACGTGTTGAAACCGACGGTGGGGATTACTTCTTGGGAAAGAAGTGCGTTGTGACCGTTGGGGCCTGGACGCGGGAGTTGGTTAAAACGGTTACTGGGCTTGGGCTTCCCATTCAGCCCATTCACACTACTATCTGTTACTGGAGGATCAGAGAGGGTTTCGAAGGGGAATTCACGGCGGAGGCGGGTTTTCCGACCTTCGCGAGCTACGGCGAGCCGTATATATACGGTACGCCGTCGCTGGAGTTCCCGGGGCTGATCAAGGTGGCGCTCCACGGCGGGCACGCCTGCGATCCGGATAGGCGGGCCTGGACCCACGATATGGAGACGATTAAGAAGGCGGTCGGCCCGTGGATCGAGGGGAGGTTTGGGGGGCGGGTGGAGTCGGAGGAGCCGGTGTCGGCGCAGGCGTGTATGTATTCGATGACCCCTGATGGGGATTATGTGATTGACTTCCTTGGAGGGGGGTTTGGGAGGGATGTGGTGGTCGGGGCGGGGTTTTCGGGGCACGGGTTCAAGATGGGGCCGGTGGTGGGGAGGATATTGGCGGACCTGGCGCTGGACGGGGAGGCGCATGGGGTGGACCTGGAGCCTTTCAGGTTGGGGAGGTTTGAGAAGAACCCATTGGGGAATGTCAAGGACTTTGAAGAGCAGGTCAGCTTGCATGACTTTAAAAACTAGTGAAGATTGATTGTAGTAAAAAAAAGGTCTGATCATTTGTGTTTGTGTCTTGCATTCACTTTAGTTTTTTTTTTTTTTGTGTGTGCATTGGTTGAATGGGTGAACTGAATCTGGTTTGTCTGAAAAGTCTTAAATTTAGGCATTCATGGACGATACAATTTTCAGATTTTTGGGTTGTGGAGAGTATGGTCCATGCACTAACAACATGCGTAGGACTGTATGTAGAGATTGAAAAATGGTATTCCACAAAACTCTGATATGAAAAAAAACACTCCACATTTAGAGCAGAAGAATATCTGAAACCCACATTTCTATTCATGGTGTGAGAATGTTTTACAAAAAAAATTGAATAATTTCGTCATATGTCATCTCCATCGCTCAGTGTTATAGTCACCATCATCTTCTATAATCTCTTTTTAAGTTATGGTCTTCAAGTCTCCCTACAATGCAGAATTTGATCCAGGGTTCTGTTGATCTCGCTTCCTCTAGCCTGCATAGATTAGTGGAACATTAGGAAACAACATGATTTGTAAAGCTAAGGGGAGGTTAATTTATTTTTGATAAGAAGACCTTCACTCCGATGGCAAGCGCAGTTTTCAGCTTCACGAGTTCACCTAATCTAAGGGAACCCCCTTTATTATCCCTCACAGAGATTACAGGAACTCCTTTTGAGGATGCCAAACCTGGGATATGTTTTGTCAACCATTTTGGGTTGCAGTCAGAAGCTAAGAGCACAGCCTGCAATCAATACATCAAGCCTGTTAAGACACTCAACTCTTTGTTTGATTTCTGGCTTAGAGACCAAAATCTGGTTCACACAAAAAAGACAGCAAAACTATAAGCTCTCAATACAACATTGTAGATTAGTTGAAGTATGAGAACAACCTGCAGTTTCACAAGAGGCAGTTTAGGACCAGCGTGAACTGAAGGAGGCTCATCAGCACCTTGTTCTGCCTCACGTGAAGGCATCCTCTCCAACACGCGGGTTACATCATTGACTCCAATGGAGAATTGTTGCTACACATGACCTCAGGTCTCAGATAGGAAAATTGAAAAGTTTAAGCATGTAGTAATATATTAAACCACTTGTAAACAAATTTTTGACCAAATCGCAGAGTGACAAAGCTTGGCTGAAACAAATTTAGACGACAGATATTTTGATAAATCATGAATAACATAGATAAATACCCCTCCTTTCAACCAGCTTAAGCACAATTTAATTATAAAGTTATAGGTTGCTCAATTTTCTTTACAAGAAAGGTGTTCAACCATGGATATTCAAATATATGCAACTATATAGATTGTCGTTGGCACTCATTTTTCTATTTATTCATCATCATCTCTGTCACATGCCAGAAGCCCCCACACAACCAATAATTGCCAGTACACTCTCCTTTGACCTTTCCACAAAGCTCACCCAAGGTTAAGTTTCTTATTAGTTGGCCAAAGTAGCTTTTTTTGGGGGTGTTTACTAACTTTCATATTTTGATTACCAAACCTCCTCTTGGTAGGATGGCAGAGGTACTTCATCTTTAGTGAGAAGACTTAGGTTCAAGTCTTGCCACCTGCTGCTAGGGAAAGATTTGACCAAGAAAAAAAAACCAATAAAAAAAAATTCTGCTGATCATCATGACTACCTAAATCTGAAGCTAAATCAAGGGAAAACCACTATCAACAAGACATAACAAGAATTAAAAAGGCACCAAGATGTTAGAATGGAGCTATCTTTGGATTACAACAACAATAATAAAAAAAACAATGGCAATCATGATTACTTATTTACTTACTCAACATAAAAAAGAGTGAGAGATAGCTAACTAGCTATTTAGTTATAGGGGGAGAGAGAGAGATCACCTTGAACCATATTTTATCAGGCAGCATATTTCCCTTTGAAAGATTTGCCAACTCAATTTCCCTACGGAAAAATACAAAAAATCAAACAAATGCAAGATCAACATAAGAACAATTCATTAAACAGCACAATTTCACATCTTCTCAATGTGATGGAATATTATGGAGCAAAAGCAACAAAATCTATGTAGGCACATACTTCCCAAGTTTTTCTAAGAGACCAGAAAGCTTTTCTCCTTCATAACAACCACCTGCAGAACTGCTCCAAAAAAAATGCAAAACGTAAAAAAAAAGAAGCTCAAAGAACATGTAACATCACATTGAGAGAATAGATTAGTCCAGGAAATATAAAACAACAAAATGAATAGTTACATCAATAAAAAAACAAACCCACAGTTTTTGAGGAGCAGATTTGGCAATTGAAGTGTTTGAAACCTTCTGTGACCTTTTCCTCTTCCCCATATTGAAATGCCCTCAACACCTATAATGTGCTAAATATGAAAATTTAATCTTACAATAAAACTTGTATACCTCCCATGCCTGTTTAATTTATACAATGCAAATCACCAACATCCACACATAAAGATCCTGCTTTTACCCATCCAAAGCCAAACTGAAAAATAACCCACCACACCCAGAATCACCCAACAATTTGAATGGTCTACAAACACCTCAATTTATAATATAAAGATATTCACATAACAAAAAAAGAGAAAGAAAAAAAAAGATTTTAAATACTCAAGGAGCCAAATCACACCGACCCATCTAAATGAGCAGTATTGAATAATACCAAACACTATAATTTCATATACAGGTTGGAGGCAATGGGATTCCAGACTGCGCGGACTCAATGAATCCTGCGGGCACGGAGAGAAGGGGGTGGCGATGAAGACCGACGACAGTGGGCAATCCTCCGAGGCAATGCTTTACAATACAGCAAGGGGGACTTCGTTGTGAAGGACACCGTTCGATGGAGAGAGCAGAAGGGGAGACAAGGCGGAGAGGGTTCCACAGGCTCGAGGGGTAAGAGAGATTTAGGTTTTTTTTTTATAGGTGAGAAAAATAAGAAAGGAAGGGTTTAATAAAAGATGTAAAAAAATTGAAAACACTCCATCTGTGTTCAAGCACAAAAACTCCATCCAAAAACATAAACCCCCAGACCCACTAAAAGATATAAAATTTTGAAAAAACTCCATCTTTGTTCAAGCACAAAACCCATATAAAGAATCAAAACATATGAAAAACTAAAAAGATGATTCAAACATTCATAATAGTAAAAGATGCGAACTTCGAACATCAACTGCACATAATAATCATATCTCTTAGGTTGGTTGATAGTGAAACATAGATCAAAACATACTGGAAAATATTTGCAAACTAAAGAAACAATCTCATGAACCAGAGATTACAAAAAAAAAACAACAGGAAAATCATAGTTAATCTCAAAACAGATTTTGAACGAAGACATCACATAAATTTCACAATCCCCTAAACAAAACACAAATGAATCCATCCCGTTCAACCTAACATCAGTAAAATCAAACGGAACCCAAAATCCCTAAAAAAAATTTGATACCTGATGCGGTCGGCGCTGCTGTTATAGGAAAAGAGGACGAGATAGATTGGGCTTCCGATGGAGAGGTAGGCGGAGGGGATGATCTGATGGAGAGGTAGAAGAATTAAAAGGAGGTGGAGGAAGAGTGGGTTGTAATTTAAGAAGATATGGTGAAAAAGTAACAAATAATAGTTGTTACAAGGAAGAATTTGGGCTTTTGAGGGGATGATAAACATTTTTTTATTTGTTAAAGTTGTGAAAATAAAGATGGTTACAAATGAAAACGTTCGGAATTTTATTTGTTACATTTTAAATATAATAATTAAATAAAATATTATATTTGATCATATGTAAATGAAAATTTACTCTTTTTTATATAGTATCTAAACATTTCTCAACAAAAATAACTAAAAAATAAAAACTAAATTAAGCATAAAATCATTTATTCCACTTATATCTAAAATAATTATAAAGGAAAAATTTAAATAACCCCTGTAAACTGTTTGAGTTCCATATAACCCCTTGACTTTTCCTAAAGTTAACATAACATCATAAACTTATGAAAATATTTATGTAAATTTAAATAGCATGTGGATTAAATTTTCAATGACAGATTAAAATTATGATGTGAATATTCTGTCTAGTTAACACATTGGTAAAAAAAATAATGTATACCAAAAAAACCTACAATGTGTAAAAAAATAAAAAATCTTTTGTAAATGATAATTCTACCCCGTTGAATATTGTTTTATAATATATCCGAAGGGATAAATCGTCATATACAGAAGATTTTTCACATTTTTAACAAATTGTATGAGATTTTATATATTCTATGTGTTTCAATCAGAGTTAACAAAATAGAATATGTGTAAAATATTCCTCATCTATTAACATAGGATTAACCTAGTGGGTTATTTGAGATTTACATCTATATGTTTTGAGGGGGTTATATGGACTTTAAGGAAATACAAGAGATTATACGAATTTCAAACAGTTACAAAAAATTATTTGAATTTTTCCCATGAGTAGAGTGGATGTAAACAAAAGGAGTATTTGATTTGGGTTGAGTAATTGGATTTCTAGATGGGCCATTACATAAAATTTGGCCCACTGATCAAATGTGAGTACCGATGGGTAATATTTTTTTTTATTCTCACATGCTTACCATACATTACTGTATTTTTTAATGTGTATATACATGGGTGGTTTTTTTTATTGCAAATGGTTCCTCTTTATTTAAGCTGACTATTCATATTAATTGCGTACCAAATGCACTTATATATACTTTGTTAGCCCTTTCCATTCCCTGTATTGAGATATACAGTGTTGAAAATTTTTCATTTTTTCATATAAATGATATTATTCTCATTAAAGTATATATTTTACATTTTATAAAAATATATACCTCATTTATTGATATACATGATATAAAAAAAAAAAAACATGTGCGTTCTACGTTTTGGGCTGTAAAATGGATTGTGTTTAACATTTTTCCATCAATGAATTTGAAAGTCTTGACTTTTATTTATGAAAATTAAATAAATTTCTTTTGTTATAAAAATCACATTTTTATATAGAAATTTGGTATAATCTATATGGTAAAAGAATATTTATTTACTTAATTGAAATGTGTGTTGATATAAAGAGAGGATGGTGATCATTGATAATACTTTACACTATATGATATAAAGGGAACCAGTCTACCCATCAAATTTGTCAGTTCTTAATATAAAGAAGACTAGTACGTACGCATCACTTCACAAGTTTTAACACGTAATGTTTGTGACACGATTACGATGACATATCGGTGACTTATGTAATCTTATAGGATATCTCATATCTAATAAGAGTCTTGGTTGGGTGTGCCTAATTTGATTCACAAAAAGAGTTGTAATTAAAGTCAATGAAGTTTGGAGAGGAGCCACCCTAAACAAACACAAAAAAAAAAATAGAAAAAGGTAGATCCATCGAGTGAACTTGTTAAAAAGGGTACATAAATTCTTGGCGGTGCAACTTGTATTTCCCATGAATCACATGGACCTCTTTCTTTCACTCATCACAAAATAAAAAACCAAAAAAGGGAAACCACAATCAATGAATCTTTCCCTTTTCTTTTAGTATAGTTGCTTTCTATTTCCTCTCGTTTTTTTCAAAATTGTACTTCAAAATAAAAAATAAAATCGTGGTAGAGATAAAAAAAACCATCGAAGAAACTCACTTCAACACTTTGACAAAATTTGACCTTTGGAACCTCATTCACATCAATTTGAGGGATTATATAGACTAGTTTTAGTAGATGCGCATTCACAAAACTTAAACAAATGCATTTGTCTAATATGACAAATGAAGTTTACTTATTTTTTAGACTTTAAAGTATATAATGATTTCAAGGTATCAAGAACATAAGCAAATGATGCTATCTCTGACATGAATGACTAAATTATAGAGAACTTCATAATTCATAAACCACATAAATAAACAAAATAGAATTTTATCAAGTAAAATCATAAGTGATTTTTAAGCTCCATTTCTCCAAGTATAACATAGATAAAGAAAACGGAATGCAGTTTAAAGACTTTAATAAAGAAGGTGTAACAAAAAATTTAATAATAAATTGATATTCTAATATCCAAAATTATTAAGGATTTTAATCTAAAAGAATTTGATTCTGATAAATATTATAACATTTCTAATAACAAATATTCAATAATATTTACGGCCCTAATAATCAATGAACTGGTGTATATCTTTTTATCGGAAGTCAGAATCCTCTATTGAAGGGAGAGAGAGAGAGAGGATACATTTGTTGTGTGACATTAAAAAGAATTTATGAAAATTTACAGAATAATTAGTTTTATTATCATCAATGTAAATATGAAAATGAAAATTGAAACCGTAGTAGACGTTTGTCATAAATAATTTTATGGACTCAAATAATGAGACTAAAATATTATTTTATAATTTTATAAGTATTTTAATGACCCAAAAAAAATTTGAATAAAATTTAACAAAAATTAAAGTTCTGCAAGTTATGTTTTGAAATCACAAGACTTTGTTATAAATTTAAAAATCTGAACCAGGGAACTGTCTGTAACACATATATGGGTCTGGTTGCTGAGAGAAACTGAGGATGGAACTTTAAATATCCCATAAATGGACAAAACCATTTTTGTCAGGAACCTGATTATAAATATCAGGGACCTTAGGGATCCATCTGCAAATAACCTAGGTAGTTGACAAAATTGGCTGATTTTTTCAGGGACATAGTTATAAATATCAGGGGCCTGGGGGTGGATCTGCAAATAGCCCAACTAAGTTACATTCCTTGGCACATTGAAACAATTTATTCCCGTTGAGCACACTGAAACAAGTTATTCGTATTATTGTGTTTCTTTATGATACAGAGCATAGTTTATAATAACTCTGTGTTCTGTTAGTACTTAGTAATAAATAACATCAACTTAATTAATCACTCAAACAAATCGTCAAGGGGCTTCTGAAATTTTTAGAAACAACTTATATTAAAATTTATTTAAATATTTGATTTAAAAAAAAAACTAAGTCAACCACTGTTTTCATAAAACTAATACGCGTGAAACTTAAAATTTAAAACAAAAGCTAAACTTTAAAACTACTAACCGTATCCAAAAATTGATTTTGTAATAACAGATAGATTACTAATTGCATAATCGCCAATCCCATATAGATTACTATCTGTATAATATATAATAGGGTGTGTTTGGTTGACAAGTGGGATTGGGATTCAATGAATCCTGAGATTCTAAATCCAGGTGGATTAAGATTGTAAATCATGCCAACCTGTTTGGTAAGGAACATGATTGAGAAAACAGGATTGTGATTCTCAATCTCGATCATGTGTTTGGTAATGCATGGATTACAATATAAAAAATATATATTTCTAAAAATACCCTATATATATATTAGATGTATTAAATATATATATATATATATATTAAAATATATATTTTATAACAAATTTTCTATTATATATATATATATATATTATTTTTTATATATATATATTTAGTTATGATATTATAGCAAATTAGTTATGAATATATAATAAATCACATGAAACTTATATATATATATATTAAAATATATATTTTATAACTAATTTTTTATGACACACACACACATATATTATATATATAAAAAATTTAGTTATGATATCATAGCAAATTAGTTATGATAGTAATATATATATATATATATATATATATATATATATATATATATATATATTACATATATATATAAATATTTTAATATTAAATATATTATGTTATATATATATTAAAGAAGATTGGGATTGGGGTAAAAATGCCTGGGTAAAAATGTCTAAAATGTTTTTTTTTTCAATCCACTTGGATTGGGATTGGGGGAATACCACCTCTTAAGGGGGATTCTCAATCCCCATAATCAAGGATTCCCAATCCCCCTCTCTCAATCCTAATCTCCCTTTTAAAATTTATCCAAACAACTTTTTGACATGGATTGGGATTCTCAATCCCAATCCAGACACTCAATACTCCTATCCAAACACACCTTAGAGTCGTGCTACACAGACCTCAATTCCGTCCCTCTCGGCAGTTGTCATTTAATATGAAAAACGATTTGTTTCCAAAAAATCAATGCAACATTTGAATCATTTGAACATTCTATTTTATTTTTCCTCTAAAAGTTTGAAGAACACCGTATATATTTGTGGAATTCGATTTCAACCGATTTCTTCAAGTTTTTTTGTCAGATTGAATGTCCGATTCCAAATAATGAGTAAACGATTATTTTTTTTCAATTTTTCGAATCACAGATGTTATTTTGTCGATTTTCGTAATGCAATCCTATAACATAATTTTTTTCAATTCTTACATTGATTTTGTCCATATATATGATTTGAATGATATATTTATGAATGTATATACAATTGTAACAAATTCTATGATCTGAATGTATGATTTGTGAGTATTTCGTAATATATAAATGTATCTGACTATTTGACAACCTATTCAATGTTTGTGGATTTTAAAAATTCATATTCAAAACATTTGTCTAAATTTTTTATATATATACAAACGTAACATAGTAAAATAAGAATGAATTTTTTTATTAAAAACTAAGCATAATACAAGTAATCCAATATTTGAAAATGTAACTAACATTTTCAGAATTGAATTTACTTCTTATAAATGTAACTGACAAGGGCAAAAAAGTACGTTTCTTTGTATATGGCATAGAATTGAATGTTAAACATTGTAACTAGTTTCATTGTGTATATTTTCTTTGGACCGAAAGAGAGGAGGAAGAACATCATCATTTGAATTAAATGTCATTCCAATACATTGAACAATCACATCTGCACATTGTTGTTCAACTACATCAATCGAATCCTTTTTTGAACTGCCTTCAAATGTAAATGTAACTAAATCCCCTGTGTTCCAAAAGACCATATAATCAGAAATCACATTGTGGATTTAAAAGTGCCCATAAGTATACTAAAAAGACTAGATAATCAGAAATCACATTATAAAACACATGATACACATAATATCACTAAGGTCTTATTAAACATTAGTTACATTTATAAATGTAATTTAGTTTCATATAAAGGATGAACTTTCAGTTACATTTGCTGAATGTAATATTGCACACTATTTACTTTCATATTATATTGCCCATTGTTGATACTTACTACATATAGAAAACAATTACATTTAAAAAATGGAACTAACTATGAGTACTTTAATACGCCAGATTCAATAAAAAAAATAAAGTTACATTTAACAAATGTGAATAAATATGGATATAATATACCATATTCAATATAAAAAATTAGACACATTAAATGCCAGATTCATATTGTAATATCACAAGTATTAAAAAGATTAAAATATAATTTCATATTCAGAATATGCCAATCAAATACTATATATTTAACGACAAACATTAGATTCCAAAAAAAATTGTAAAAAAATTAGAAAAACAAACAAATACAAATGCATAACTTGAGTCGCCACACATTGATATGATAGCCAAAATTGTTCAATTGTGCTTTTCGATCTAATCAAAGTGTGAAAAGTCTTCAAACATCAAAACAAAAAATGCAATTGTCGATTATTAAAAGAGATCTTCAAACTTCCGATCTTCATGGCAATGTTCTTTAAAAAATTAGAAATTTAACAAAAATATTGACGACCGCATTCAATTGTCAATTATTAATTGATTGTGATAAGCCAAAATAAAAAAAAAGGGCAAAAATAATTCACGTCAAAAAAAGAAAAAAATAACCGTCCCATAATAATAAAGAGTGGTTACTTATAATGGCTCTGATAGTATAACAAATATTATCACATGTGCCACCTCATGGGGTTTATGGGAGGGCCTATGAGATGGGGCCTTGGAATCATTTTCCATATATTTATGTAAAGAACTAAACCAAGAGAAATAATAAAAAAACTTCATACCACCAAATCTCTCTCTCTCTCTCTCTCTGGGAAAAATTCAAATGACCCCTTGTAAATATTATGAAATCCATATAAACCTCTATTTTTTTTTTCAAAATCTATATAACCCATTTAAAACACCTATGTTAATCCAAGCCCCCTGGGTTAAATTTTCATTGACAAATAAAGAATGTTTTTACGAATGTTTTGTTTGACTGACCATAACTGAAAACATTGTATATCAAAAACCCCCATAATTTATTTAAAATATAAAAAAATTATCTATAAATGACTATTTTACCGTTCTAGATAGATTATAAAACTCTATCTAGAGGGGTAAAATAGTCATTTACAGATGATTTTTTGAATTTTTAAGATATTGTAGGGGGTTTTGGTATAATATGTTTTTAGTCAGGGTTAGCTAAACAAAATATTCACATAATATTCTTCATCTATCAACGAAAATTTAACTCATGGGTTTATTTGAATTTATATAGGTGTTTTCAAGAGGTTATATGGAATTCAGGAAAACTTAGGGGGGTATATGGATTTCAGACTGTTTATAGGGGGTCAATTTGGATTTTTCTCATAATAGAAATACTTTGGAGTACACATAAACAGCGGTGGACATAAAATCCACCGCTCCTCCCTCCAAAGAAAAAAAAAAAGAAGGAATTTATGACACATTTGAAACTACTAAATTCAAACCATGCTACACACAGCATAATAATCTTTCAGGCAGATGTGATTGATAAAAATTTAACCAACCTATATTGAGCTGGACAATACACATATGTAAAAGATATTATCTAATAATTGGTAAATATTTTCATCTCCAAGAAATAAAGATATTTATTGCATTCTTTCTAATAGAATATAATCACATATTTAAATATAGGGATTTTAATTCTAAGTCCCTATAAATATGACTATTTAGGGATCAATCCATCTCTTCTTCATATTTTTTTTTAAGTACTCATATTCAACCGCCTATTTAGTTTTTAATCCATTTGTCAAATATCCATCCATACACCGTTAATTTGTGAAATCTGATTTTATTTTTAAGTCTCTGTAAATTATGTTATTTAGTGATCAGTTCATCCCTTCTTCATATTTCATTTGAAGCCCCTAATTTCAAACGTTTTTTTCTTATTAGTCCATGTACAAAGATAAAAATATGTATAGTTTGGGTTTTGAACTGTAAAAATGACCTAGTCTAATATTTTCATAAGGAAAATAACGTCTAGCCTCTTGTGCAGCCCCAATTGTAGTGCATATAATTTTTTTTTTATAAAAAAGATCATGCACTCTTCCATTGAAGTTCATGTTGTTATATGAATTGAAATATATATTGAGATACACTAGTGTTTTTTTTTAGTTGAAAAAATGATAATTTTTTTTATATCATACACTATGATAACGCAGTTTTTGGTATATCTATGTGATTCTTAAGTAGATTTTCATTATAAATTTGAAACTAGGGACTTAAAATGAAATATGAAGAAGAGATGGACTGATTACTAAATAACATAATTTATAGGAACTTAAAAATAAAATCACATTTCACAATTAACGGTGTATGGACGAACGTTTGACGGAGAGACTAAAAATCAAATAGGCGGTTGAATATGAGGACTTATAAAGAAATATGAAGAAGGGAGGGATCGATCCCTAAATAAATACGTTTGCAGAGACTTAAAACTAAAAATCCCTTAGATATAACGTGGGATTGGTGGAACGCACAAAGGTTTTTGTAATATTTTTCCATGTGTGATCAGTATCAATGCATGCATTATTCTTTCATGGGAGGTATATCAAATGTTCTCTGTGACTAATACAAAGAATAATTAGGAGCATGCCTGTAATAGCCGGGACCCTTTTATGCCGGTTTATGCTAATATTTACGTGTTTGGTGTACAGGGGAGGATAATTTTATACTATTGTGCTTTTGATTTTTATTCTACCTGAAGTCGTACATTTGGTTTAATTTTTGAAAAGTACCTTCAAGGCATATTTTGGATTCGCGCTAAACATATGAAGTCTTCATTTTTGAGTTACCTTTCATATAAAATTGGTTTGGCGTTATTTGGAATTATATTAGAAAAGTTATGCCTGTTTTACCATTTATGCCCCTAGAAGAATAAATTGCGAGGTCTTCTGTTCGTCGTTATTTTAAATATAATTGGAGGCTTCTTCTGATCTTGGCTCAAGCATAGAAGTTGTAGATATTTTCGTTATCTTTCCAATAGAAGTTGTTTCATGTGAAGTGGATTTCCCTACGAGAAGATATGACTGTTTGAGTCAAGGCTGCGCAGATTTTAATGGAAGGGCGTTTTCGTCATTTGGCGAAACCTAAAGTTTTTAATAATCGTTAAGTCGGTGGTGTTGGGGATTAATAGCATGAGAGAGAGAGAGTGTGTCGCCCGAGACTGTTCGAAGAGAAAAAAAAAAAAAGGGAAAAATCAGGGAAAAATTAGAAAAATTGGGAAAAGCTTCGTGGAGCATTTTTCGCGATACATTGGGTAAAGATTTTATTCTTTTCATTGTTATTCTTCGTCTAGGGTTGTTTTATTTCAGTTTTGAATCAAATTTGTGATTTGGGGCTGGAATATGATTATGTTTTTGGGGCTGGATAAATAGGTATTTGATGGTTGATTTTATAGTATCATTTTAGGGTTTGTAGTGGGGATGTCATTTTTGTCTTGATGGATTTGGGAATTGTTTGATTAATAGGGCTATATTTTAGTATCTGATTGAGGTTATAATTTTATCAGTGGTTTTCTGTCTGCGTGGTTTAGGAGCTGGAATAGGGTGAGTCCAGCTTGGATTGTGAATTGTGAGGTAAGTAACCCAATTGACTTTTACCTGTTCCATTTCATTCCACGTTGTATTATTGTAAGTAACCCGTTCGATATTTGTTTGTTCCATTCCATTCCATGTTGTATTATTGTAAGTAACCCGATTGATTTTGATTGTTTCGTTCCATTCCATTATTTGTTCAATTCCGTTCCGCGTGGTATTGTTGATTCGACATTTACTCATTCCATTCCACCCCACATTTTATTGTTGTTGAGTCTATTCAATTGTATTTGATAATCCAGATGATTTCGATTGTGAGTACTGTATTTTAAATGTCCTATTATTGAGACATATTCCTTCATTGTTGTTAGATTGTGGTTGTTCGAGATTCTAAAATATTCTTATAATTGGTCTCTTTGTATCTTGGAGTTATTCTTTTGTTGGATTCCAGATTAGTTTTCCTCAATTATATCTCGTGAGCCTATAATTGACTTATTCGTATTGTGAGTTTTCCTTGATATTATTATATACATCCTTGTTATTCGATATCTTCCTACGATCAGAATGACTGTGTTGCTTGACCATGAAACCGTGTAGTATGTTTGGCATCGTTGCTTCTATATTACCTCTTGTGTACTTGGAGTTGGATGACCATAGACCTTACAGTGAGGGTTGAGGTTTGCCTCCCTAGCGCGCATAAGTACGTACGGTCCAGCGAGGGGGACTTGAGAATACCCTGCCGTGCCTGGACGTTCCGAGGGCCAGGTAGTGAATCCGCGGTGGACGTTCCGAGGGCCACACGCGAGGTATGTAGATATCTTGGACATAGGGGCCAAGATGGTGGGGTCGTGCAGATGGTCAATCCTACGCTTTGGACATTTGGGGACCAGAATTGTGATTTCCTTATCATTCTTGTAGCACTGTGACATTTCCAGGGCCATCAGTGATTTAATTAACATCCTTTTGATTGATGGGTAATTTCAGAGTACTTGCTTTCAGTCCAATTGTGATACATCTTGATGATATTAATTGGCTTTATCAGTTGTGAGGTGTTAGTTTGAGCTATTCATTCCTATGTTTATATATCAGCGATGTTATTGTTCTCCGCTGATGCTTATACAGTGATTCCAATTGTCATTATACTTTGACCTGGTGTTTATTAAGATTACTGAGCTTGACTTTGGATGTCATTCTTGTTTTCCTTGTGCGTGGAATGTCTGGGTTACTTACTGAGCATCTTTCGCTCATTCCGTTCTATTTTCTCTTACTTTGCAGAGTAGAGGCGGGGTTGGTGGACGTTGGCTTAGTCTTCTTTTGGTGCCACGTCCAGCTGGTGATAGGTATATATAGATGTGTATAGTTTGATGTTTTGGATCTGTATATGATTATTTTGGTAGAGGCTGGTCTAGCGAACCATGCCTATGTTAAATGCTCTGTACATATGGATGACTGTATATGAGGTGTGTTAGATGCTCTGTTGACTGCTTAAACTTTTCTGGGTGTGTTGTGATATAGGTGATTATACATATCTTGTTGATTATCTGTTATCCCAGGGTTGTTATCATATGTGATTATATAGGGTGGACATTTCGATGTTTTGTTTTAGAAAAAAAAAAAAAAAAGATTATGGTGGGTTTTTAGGCACGTGACGCGCTCGTGTCGGCGTTTCTGGGCACGGGCCGCCACAATGCCACCTCAGTTTAAAAAAAAAAAAGATCACTTTGACAAAATGCCAGTCTTTTATGTTATTTATCATAAAATAATTACACATTTTAATTCAATGCCTCCTTTTGGTACGATAATAGGATCAATAATAAGTAAGAATTAGTATGAATAGCCTCAAAATAAGTGTTTAAAAGTCTGAAATAAATAAAAACTGGTATAAAAGTGATATATAAATTCTAACCAACCTGAAAATTAAGTTTTTTTAGGTTATTCAACTCATAAAAATATATGAGTTCACTGTCAAATCAACTATCATTACATTTTATAAATCAATTGTTTTAATTTTTCACATTTTATTACATTTTTCAATTAAAATGAATAAAAACAAAATCAAACAAAAATCACTTTGATATTTATTTGAGCTATAAAGAATAATTTAATTATCTATTCAAACGGGTGCAACACGTATTCCATCTGCGTGATGAGTTTTGATTGGCAACAACACAGAAAAAAGAAGTGTGTTTGAAATACAGGGAAAGGGAATCCATTCGGCTGGTTATTGCATCATTAGCAACCAACCCTCCAACTAACAACCAAAAAAAGGTTTCTCATTTTACCACCCACTTCACAATCTCTCCCTCTTCAGTTTTAATTTGGGTCCCTTTCATAGGGCCTGCAACAAAACTACAGGACAGAGCGACAACGACGCAGACAAATCAAAACAGAGAGAAAAATAAAACCCTCTTTGAAATCGTCGTTCTTTCCCCAGATATTAGGTTTTTCTGGGTAGTTTCAACATCCGAAACAATAGTCACCATTGACGATGAATCCGTGACAGTGAAAACAAAAATCGATCGAACCCACTTCGTGATTCTTGTTTTCCTCAAATGGGTCGTCGCGTTTTTGGCCGTTCGATGTGGGTTCGTATCTTTTTTTCATGGTTCTCTTTGCGTGTTTGAATTGGAAACCCCAAAACGTCTCCTTTGCTTTTACTCTCTTTTTTTCTTTGGGTCATCGGTATTTACTGCAGAATTTGAACTTTGGACGTTCTGGGTGCATATGTTGTTGTTGTAAGTGTTGCAAGTTTTATTTTTTTGTTTTTTTAGATTGATTTCCAATTTAAGGTTTGTAGTGATCTGGATTGAGTTTCTGATCTATTTAGATCCATAGTGAAGGATCCATTTGTGTGTGAGGTCTGATTGTGTCGAATTTGGGTTAGAAAGGTTGGATTTTTTTTTATATCGAGATATTAATTTTTCTTTGTTGGATGGGGAGGAGATGAGGCTATACAGAATTTCTCCGTCCATAGTAGTTTTAGGTTTCATGATTGGTGTAATTGTGTTGGGAGTTATATCAAGATCCTTTCTTGGTGATGGGTTTTGGAGTATGAACGATGAATTTGGGTTTGTGAATCGGACTCCCACGAAAGGGCCTGGTTTTCCTCCCATCTTTGCTTACTGGATTTCGGGCTCCGGTGGCGAGAATGAAAGGATTCTAAGGTTGTTGAAGGCAGTGTATCACCCGAGGAACAGATACCTCTTGCATCTTGATGCGGGATCTCTGCCCAATGAAAGGCTCAAACTTGCTCAGGCAATTCAGTCAGAAAGACTCTTTCGAGCTTTTGGGAACGTGGAGGTTGTTGGAAAATCTTACGCAGTTGAACGCATGGGTTCATCAGCTCTTGCTGCCATGCTACATGGAGCAGCGATTTTGCTTAAGATAAACAACGATTGGGATTGGTTTATCACATTAAGCGCTGCAGATTATCCCATTGTAAGTCAGGATGGTAAGGCTGTCAATGACCTTTTGTTTTTGAAGTTCAAAAATTTAATTTGATGATTTATGTATTTGTTATTTCCATATTTTATTATCTGGCTCGCAACAATGTGTTGACAGTTCGTCAAATCTATTCATCTTAAATTCTGTCTAGTAATCTAGACATTTTTATCTCATCGACACGAATAGAGTCCTTATGACATCTTTAAACCAACATTGAGTTTGCCAAAGAATAATTTGTATTACATAATTTGGTGATGAGATGAGAATGAGGATGTGTGGTTCATTATACTATTTTAGGATGTCTCCCTTCTTTTGAAAATGGTGGTCATCATCAGTATTGTTGTATTGATGAAGATGAACTACATATGTAAATAACATAAAGAGAAGAACACAGAAGAGGATTGATTATAGTAACAGTATCCCCAGTTCCCATTATGCTTGATGCCTCATATTCAAATTTCTGTGCTCTAAAAAATCTAATGGATCTCTATCATAAAATTCCAAGCAATAAAGGAAAGAAGTCCTGCACATTAAATTCAAATCCCTTGTTGATGTCCTGTTGCCCAATGAAGAGGTTGGAACTCATTTCTTTTTTGGTTTGAGCTTAGAAACTTGTCAACGAACGAGAATTTGGCATAGTTTTCTGAGCATTTTCTTCAATATCCATAAAGAAATCCAATCAATACACACTGCCTCTTTTGTTTTGTGAATAAGCAAGCGAATAAGGAATATGTTTATTGTTAAAAAAAAACATGTTTGCTTAGCATGGATAAACTGTAATTGTTATACCTTGATAAGTTAGAATAAACCCTGATAACTCTACCTATGGGCGGCATGTATAGTTTATTCCTATTCCTCAAAAAAGCTATAGTTTATCCCTATCTATTCACCCACACTATAACTGTACTCTAATTTAACAAACAAAAGGCAGAAAATTACCGAAACTGATGAAAGAATAACATACCGATAGAAAAGCTTCTAATTCTCTTCTATCCCCTTATAAATATTTTATTCCCTGATAAGCTATCTGTGAACCAAATGGGGGAACTGAGTTTTATCTTACTTTTTTTTTTGTTGGAACCTAAATTCTTATTCTCAGTACCTGATTTTGTGCAGATCTTCTTCATGTATTTGCTTCTCTGCCAAGAGACCTCAACTTCATTGATCACACAAGTGATCTTGGATGGAAAGAGTAATGATATTTTCATAATTCTTCATTTGTTTATTTAATACTTATGTACTATTTTTTAAGCTTCTGCTTCTCATTTCATGGCGACACTCATGCAGGGCAGACAGGATTAATAAAATTGTTGTAGACCCTAGTCTTTATTTTACAGTAAATAGCCCGCTCTTTGAAGCCACTGAACCTCGGGTTACACCTGATGCTTTCAATATTTTCACAGGTCAGTAGTCCCCACATTCTCCGATATCATTCTTTGTTTCCATTATAAATCTCCAATCTTCATCCATATTTGTCAATTGATGTTGCATCCAGTAATGATTGATGTTTTCCATTAAACATGGAAATCTGGCCTAAGAGGCAAGAGCTAACTTATAGTGGTTATTAGAATGAAACATGCAGCATGGTGTCACATAAATCGGTTGCCAAATGAATAATATGCAACATGAACTGATTAATGATATCTTTATTTGGCTGATTAGCATGCTTAGCAAATTATTTGAATGTAACAGGTTCTCCATGGGTGATCCTCAGCAGGCCTTTCACAGAGCACTGCGTACATAGTTGGGACAATCTACCAAGAAAGCTACTCATGTACACCACAAACATGGCATTCCCTCTGGAGACCTATTTCCAAACCATCATATGTAACACGCCCGAATTTCGAAACACCACGGTCAACAACGATTTAAGATACTTTGTTTGGGACAATCCTCCAAAGCTGGACCCTCTGTTCCTCAACATATCATATTACGAGGGAATGACAAAAAGTAGGGCTGCCATTGCTCGGCGGTTCACAGAAAGTGATCCAGTGCTGCAAAAGCTCGACGAGGATGTACTGAAGAGATCTCCAAATGGGGTGGGTGCAGGGAGATGGTGTTCAGGTCCACTGATGAATCAAAAAGGAGAGACTTTGGATAGCGATGTATGTGCGAGTTGGGGTGATATCAATGTTGTTGAGCCAGGGCCTGCCGGAGAGCAGCTCAAAAGTTTGGTTTCGGAGCTTCTTGGAGATGAAGCCTTACGATCGAGACAGTGCAAATCGCAATGAAGGAATGATTGGTGTTTCTTGTTCTTGTAAATTGGTTCAACCAAGATTCCAAGTTGGATCACGTGATTGAATCATCGAAAATATATAGGTCAGTTTTCATGTTGGCCAGGTTTCTTATACTGAGGCATACTCCAAATGTGATCCAAATGAACAAGAAAATGATAGAAGAGGGTAGCTAGCTATGCTGATGAGAATAATACAGAATTTTTGGTCATTAGTCTATATTATGATATTATGTAAATGATGATGATTATTACACTGCATTATTGCTCAATCTTTCAGTTTACCTATGTTTATGATTTGTTCAGCAGACCCATCTCATGTCAGGCCTTATTATGGGAGATACTCTAAATGAATCTTAATGAGCTATATTTGTGAAACATGATTGCACCATTGTTTGGGCAGATGTTTATATTGTAGTTTCATGTTATCAATCTACTTATCAGTGGTCGAGTGGCTCTTTCTCTGATCTATGAGAATCTCTAGATTAGAAAAATGTTTTCTTAAACCAGCTGAAAGTGTGATTCTCCTCAAATCCAAGCAATCAAAAGCTGTTGACTATTTGTATTGGATCATTCAATTTGTGCACCTTTACTTGATCTTCTGGTAAACCATACTTCAAGGATTCGTTTCCAAATCGGGCGCGGCTAGAGCCACCCCACATGTTATCCTACCCACCCCATAAAAAATCAATTTATTTCATATCTAATCCACCCCACGAGTTCGACATAGACGATGTCTTCTGTGTTTAAGATTATTCGATATAGATCATGTCGATCAGGAACCATAAACCTTATTTTCAGTTCAACATAGACGATGTTTTCTATATTTAAGGTGATTCGACATGGATTATATCGATCGTGATTGATAATGTACGCATGTATATGATAACCTATATTCATTTAGGTGTACGGCGATTGTTTTTTGCGGTGTCGTCAACCGACAAAAACATTGGAGGGCTGAAATGTGTTGAACTAATCATTGACCTTCATGAACAAAATCAAGCAAAGTGATATGTGGGCATTGGTTATAATATATCAATCACAAACAATGCGTATCCCACTTTTATTTTCTATATTAATGAGATAAACATGTTGGTGATTGTATTACAAACATTATAATTCAATAAGATTTGATTACATCAAATATTTGACACTTTATTATCAAAGTAAATATAAGTTGTCAATATAAGAGTTAACCTAGTATCAATTTGTCAACAGTAATTACGTTGATCACATAGTAGAAATTTTTTGTCTTTCTTCGACATAATCCATGTCGAACCAACTTAAACACAGAAGACATCGTCTATGTCGAACAATATTAAACACAGAAGACATCGTCTATGTCGAACAATATTAAACATAGAAGACGTCATCTATGTCGAACGTGGGGTGGGTTAGATATGAAATAAATTAATTTTTTTATGGGGTGGATAGGATAACTTGTGGGGTGGCTATAGCCCCACCCTTCCAAATCAACCTGTACACAGGAAACTATGAATTATATTAAGCCATGTGCATCTCAAGTTTTAAGAAACCCTTTTGATATGTGGTTTTAAAACATTTAAGAAAATTATTTTTTGAAAATAAAGGTAAACTCTTATCACCATCACTTTTATTAATAACTGAAAGTTCATATAGAAAAATTATTAGCACGTTAAACAATGTAGATCTTACGAAAGGGAGATCTATAATTCCCTTTTTATCCCTATAAAAAAGATAACAAAACTAGTGGCCTGAAAAACAGCCAATTTTTAGAATATGAAGCTTAAACTGCTCTAACTTATGCTGGGACCAAAATAAAATGGAACTTATTATACAAATTTTTTATACACAGCTTCGCATGGAGCACCCTTTCACCAATGAAGTAGATGAACCATTTTTTATTTTTTTAGTTTTATATACAAATCATTGGAATATATACATCGAAAGCATATACTTCAAAAAAAAAAAATCAAAACATATGAAACTGCACTCAAGATTATCCCTAACAATATTCAATTAAAAATAACAAGAGACTAAGGCTCTCTTTTCGGACATAAATATCTTCACATTCTCAGAGGAACCTGGCCATTCATATACTCTTCTTCACCACAGAAATCAAATGGAATTCATTCATCCTAAGAAAGCAATTTATGAAAGTCACATGATGGCAAACAAAATAAAAAACCTCCGATTTGTTCCTCATACATCTGTTTGACTGGCATTCTTAATGTACATATCATCTTAATCACCATCCATACTTGGCTTGTGTTTCTGCTTTAGTAAGGAAGCCTTTCGAACGCCTCTCTTCGAGTTCCATCTCCTTCTGCTTCATATCAAAGTATAGTGACCCGATCTGATGCTTCCTTTTATGCAACTTAGAAGGCTTGCCTTTGGCTGAAGAGACAGGCTGCAGGAGAATGTGTTCATATAATTGGGCATCAATGATTTTTTTACAAAAATAAATAATGCTCACATTTTAAAAAATTAGGAAAACACATTATTAGACCATGTATGATTTGCATGCTAATATAATTGCCATGTGTTACTTGTTGAGAATTGAAATGACAAAATTAAGCATGGACATGATATGCGTTAAGAACATCAATAATGATGCTATCGGAAGAAGAAAATGGCATTTCCCAGATGAGCAAATAATAGCAACGGTGCGAGTGAGTGTTTGATACATGGTATTCATACAAATCAAAATTTCCATCAAGTGGACAGGATCATGAAAACAATAATCTCACCCCACGACCATCAGAAGGATGTCAAGTGAAAGTAGATAACCAGTGGCATCCAAAGCAACTGAATAGGTGGATTACTCATTTCGTTGCATACACATACCTTCACAAGATTTTATACTTGTCTTGTCACGACATGCTTTGATTAAAATTTCTATAGCACAAGGGAAGAACTAAAGACAATGATAATAGGGACCATCTAGAAGTACAAGGATTGTTGGTTGAGACCCTACAAGTGTGGTCAAGCCAAATAAAAGAGCACTTTCCAAAATTATTCTAAAAAAAAAAAAAAGATTTCCTGGATATACTATATTCAAATAATTGAAAAGGTACTGAAAACGGGAGTGGGAGCCTGGGAGGTCATGAGGATTATAGGGAGTTGGATGATTACAAGCAGAATAAAATTATGATATGGTATGTTTTGCAGAGCTAGGAAGATGTGATTATCACAGAGGTCAATACTAAAAGAAAGCCCCGGGGAAGAGGGGGGGGGGGGGGGGGTCTGACACATTTCCCTATGGAATGAAACTCTGGCACTTTTCTTTTATCCTCAGATCTATATGCAACTGGAACTCCAGATGGATAATCCTTGAATTATTTTGTGCAGGCACCTTTTGAATCATGCAGGCAGTATCCTGATAAGCATAATCTAAGCCATTCAACAAAACCTAGAAGCTAAAAAGCATTTAATATCTATAGACGTTTCCTTGCTTCCACGAACAATTGTCTACGTGTTGGAAAGCATTCGAGATTGTTGATTGAATCCAATGTGCTATGGGTGAGGGTTAATAAAGCGAGGTTCTGTGAGACTGGCAGATTGGAGATTGTTCCTGAAGCTATATATAACCTATCCATTTTTTAAAAAGGGTTATCAAAATGATTAATCGATTCCACACGCAAATTAACTGCCCAGTAGGCAAAAGAAAAAAGGTGAAATTGTGGACCAACCACGGCTGCCCCCGTGCACGCGCATGGGGTTGGGGTGGGGGGGGGGGGGGGTGTTGTGGCAACTAGCCACCCTCGACCAAAGGGAGTGTAAAGAACACGGGGGAACTTTGTCAATTGATAGCACATAAAAGCAACCGACAGTTCTTTTTTCACAGAGCTGCCTGACAAGAAAAGGTCACTCGCTCTAGAGTGTTCTCACTTCTCACACAAGGAAAGCATGTCACCCATTATCATTTCCACTTCCGCTTTCCAATTTACGCCGTCTTGGCTAATGGATGATGGATGGGGACTTTGATTCCGCATGCTGTTTGTTGGGGCATGTGGTTAGAAAGAAATAAAAAAAAATCTTCAAGGGACAACAACACTGGAGAATGTGAGAACGTTTGGAATAATGTAGTTGTGTAAATGCATGGGAAACCCTCCCTCCCTGTTGTTGGGAAGATTCCTCATCCGAAAAACACATATCTAACGCAGGTATATCACTTTACTTTAAACCTTTTAGAATCAAATTTAAGTTCCAAGTATCAAAATATCTGAAGCCTGCTTCATGCCATAAAACGAATGCTCCCAATCACTCAGTTCCTGCAAGTTTCAGAACAATCTAATTATCTAAACCCCTTATTTCCGGGTTTGAAAAAGGTACACTACTGTGAATGATTCAGATTTTTATCAGTCACCAAGATGGGGGAACCACTTGGCCAGAAATCCAAATGTCAGATGTTTCATGAAATGTCAACACATGAACAATCAATGATAAAAGATCTAGATATACCAAACTGGTGAACCAAATAGCAGATCATGCAAAAGGAGTTAATGAATTCCTATGCAATGATACAATCTATATATGTTTAAAAATAAGGTGTTCTGTAATCCAAGTTCCCCAACGATAGCAATAATAATGCATCTCAACTTCAGTTAGATGGAGTCAATTACTCAAATTGCATATCTACCATAATGTCATGCATTCCTAAGGGAGTCAAATCATCAATCTGCCATGACCTAGGTTACACCCTCTCTCTCTCTCTCTCTCTCTCTCTCTCTCTCTCAACAATGAAAGACAGATATACCAAATTGGTGAACCAAATAGTATAGTAATGAAAGACAGATATACCAAATTGGTGAACCAAATAGTATAGTAGGTAATGTAAAAGAAATCAGTAGATCCCAATGTAAGGATAAATACTTAAAAAAAGATGTTCTGGAATACAATTTCCCCATTGAATAGCAATTACACTGCATCTCAACTTGAGGTAGTTGGAGTCAATGTGTATGATCCTACCCCTCACTGGTAACCAATTACAAGTATTTACATGGATGTAGATAATTTAAGTTAAACAAGCGTTCCCCGTAATGCTATTTTTATACAAATGTAGCATAACGGACATGAATGAAGAACCACGGGGCTAAGCCACCTTCACTTGAAATAGCATAAAATTATAGTGCCACCTCGATCTAACATTCATTCTAATAAAATTATAACCTACCTATGCATGGTTATTCTGATGAAAAGATAAAAGACAAGAACATATCATACATATTTGTAATCAACTATCACAAATCACTTGACTTCCTAAGCTACCATGGTTGTATAATGCAATCCATGAAAAAAATTAAAACTATTTCTCATGACCCTGACACGTCAAACACTGGACTGCCAGCCTCAGAGGAGATATTCACTAACGTATGAAGAACAACGACGGACCATAGAGAAACCTCCCTAAATTCACACATATATGTATTACCTATAATAAGGTAACATCTAAATCTCAATATATATTTACATCCACACAATATGTTGATACAAACAATGATGCCAAACACTGTACATCAAAACAATGAATTATTACGCATCCAATTAATTCATTTCAAGTCCCTTTTTTTAAAGCACCCCAAGCATGAACAAGCAACAAAATTGCACAAGACCATAAAATCTCATGACCATAAAAAAAAGAATGCAAAGATTCAATTTTTTTATACGCATATCTAATACAACTGCATTTACATAATACAACAAAGAACCCAATCAAAAAAGAAATCAAAGACTCAAACCTGATAAGCGGGTCCGAAAGCAATGCCAGTGGCCTTGAGCTGATCCTCCCTCGGCCGGTCCTTCATCAAATCCGCCTGCCTCACCACAACAGTCTCACTCACAGAAATCCCTCCCCTCCCTCTCTTCCCCAATCTCTTCAAATTCTCCGGCATCTCCGGCTCCGCCACAACCGCCTCACTCACACCACCCTCATAACCTCCATAACCGTAACCCACCTCCACCGTCGGAACCCAATCAGAAACCCCGGGCGGCTCGGTCGCTGCATCCCATCCGCCCCCATAACTCTCGTAATTCGCGTAGACGCCCCCGTAATCCGCGGTTTCCACCGCCGCCGCCAAATCAGTGGCGGGGGGAGGCGCGTCGGCTTCGACAGAGACGGCGGCGGTCCTCCGCAAGGGATCGGAGGACGGGGGAGGGGCCAGGCAGAGGGAGTGCTTCGGGGGAGGGAGAGAGAATTTCTTCGACGGAGGCTCCGATCGAGACTCCTTCGCGGGCTTCGATGGTTTCTCGTCGTCTTCGTCGTCGTCGTCGATTGGGGGTCTGAGAAGAGAAGGGTGTAGAGGGAGTTTGACCTGGACGACCTTTTTAGGGTTTGATTTGGGGAGGGGGAGGGCGGAGAATAAGGAGGAGGAGGAGGAGGAGGAAGTCTGGGGTGGAGGGAGGGAGGAGAATAGAGAGGAGGGAGGAGAATAAGATGGGGTGGAGGGAGGGGGTTTTGATTTGGGGGGTGGGAGGGAGGAGAATAGCGAGGAGGAGGTGGAGGTGGGGGTGGTTTTGGGGGGAGGGAGGGTGGAGAATAAGGAGGTGGGTTTGGGAGGGGGAGGAGGATAAGGTTTGGGTACTTTATCTTCTTCGTCGTCTGAAGAAGCGTAGGTCGCTAACAAGGAATCCATTGCAGAGAGCGAGCTAACTTTGATTTTCTTTTTGATTTGATGGGGGTTTAAATCGAACTGAATCTGGACTGTTTGGATAGTCGAATTGGGCCTTTGGATTGTTAATCTGGGCTGTAAGTTGGGTATAGCTTAACTTAGGAAAAAGATACACACAGCCTTAATTGCAGTCCATTTTACAATCCATGATTTTTAAAAATTATACAATCATCTTTTGAAGTGTATGATGAAGTATATACTAAGATACATTAGTGTATTTTTTTTCATAATAAATTTTTTTAGATCATATACTATGTTAGGACTCATATGTTATGATAACGTATCTTAACTGTAAAAATATATGTTATGATGCGTTATCTTAACGTATGAGGTTGTAAAACGGGCTGTAAAAAAGACTGTGTGTATCAGCGCCCCTTAACTTAACTGGATTAGGCCCAGGCCCAGTCGAGGAGACCGTAAATTGGATCTGGTCCAATCGGAGTTGAATAGAAAATTATATACTATTGTTACACTTTTTTTTTTTGTTAATAGAAAATTATCGAAACATATACTCACATTAATGAATTATATACATCGATATAAAATTTTCATGTTTTTTATAAATACATCAATGCAATTAATTGGAACACATATTTTATTTTTATATAACAGCATGTATCTTATTAGATAATGTATATTATTAAGATAATAAAACATATACAATTTTAAACAATTTTATATATTTTATTAGTGATGTGATGTTTACAAATAGAACGATAAAATTGACCTAATGGGTTCCGGTTTAGAGTATGTTTTTCGAGTTTAGTTTAAGTTGGTGTCTTTAAGGCAACCCAAAAAGACTGATAATAAAAAACAACTAGAAAAACAAAAAAATTTCATGAAATTGAATTGAGCTCAGCTGTGAACATAAAGTGTAACTGAAACATTATGACATATTTTTTTAAAAACAAATATTTGATGTCAATCCCCAACTGGATGGATTACTGACTTGGATCAGGCCCTCAAAATATACGAATACAAGTCAGTCGTTCAAACACGTCCCGACAAAGTCGGTTGACATAAATAAAAATCAGAAGCTGTAACCACCACCTCAACCGCCCCATGTTTCCAACTATATAATATATATAATCATCATTGCATGCAAAGGCCAATAATAAATATGCACTGCATCATATACTATATACAAATAATGATATGGTAAGGATGACAATCTCCTCTCCACACATTTGGTCCCTGGTTTTGAATCTTTCATTTGCTTCTCCACTCCAACTTTTAAGCTTGTCCACTCGAATCCTTTCTCCTTTCCACTGGCCCACGCCCAGCAAAACTTTTAAAAAATAATAATCTCCGTATGATATATAATTATTTAATTTATCTATATATTTTTATATTAGTCAACGTGTACTACTTGTATAGCGTTTCAAACAAATCTTCTTGGAGCATTAAGTTGGTAGATTTCTAGACAAATACATGAATCTGTTCTATAAAAAAAAATTTGAAAAATTAAAAATTTCTCGTACTTATCCAGGATGTCGATATGGATAACAATGTATCCACCCAAAAAATATCTGAATTTTATATGTATTATAAAATTATATTTTTTGTTTATAGGGAATCTGTAATCATCCGTTTATTATTTTTAGGTTTATGAAACTTTTTAAGTTTTTTTGGTCCTTAAGACAGTAAAAAATTACCTTTAGGTCCATCCAACCATATGTTGTTCAAAAACACCAAAAATGTCCCCCACCCAATTATTTTAGTATACTGTTAACACTCCCCATTACATTATTACTTATCTCCAGTACACTATTAACATTCTCCAGTATATAGTTAACCTTCGCATAAAATTCCTCCCACCCTAAACACTCTCATTATTACATTGTTAAGTATCTTCAGCACACGGTTAATACTTTTCAATACATTGTTAACATTTGCATAATTGAACAAATGTATTTTCGGTATTTTTGAACAACATCCGCGTGGATGAACATAAAGATAATTTTTTGTTGCCTTAAGGACCTAAAAAAAACTTAAAATATTCAGGGACCTAAAAATAATAGGCGGGTGAGTAGGTGACGGACCTAATTAAGTTTCCCTTGTTTATATATTGTTTTAATTCAATTATCTCGTATGCTCATTATAATATTTTAAAATATATCCCCCCTTTTGGGGACCTAGGGCTAGTTCTCTTCACAGTCAATTTGGATGAATTTTGATTCTATTTTTTATACTAATAACAGTTTGTTCATTGTATGTAAAAGACTAGTGACTAGTAATCTATTAAGACCGTTGCACAATATTTTTTTTTAAAAAAGTTTTAATATCCTTTGTATTTATTTATTTATTTGGTGGTACCTTTGTATTTTTTTAGTGATCTCTGAAAGAGATAGAGAAACTAAAGTCGTAATTTAAACATTTAATTTTTCTATAGCATTATTTACGATATTTAAAAAAAAGGGAAATATTCAAATAACCCCTTGTAAAATGTCTAAAATCCATATAAACCCCTATTTTTTTTGAAGTCTATGTAAAACCCTTGAAAACACCTATAGAAATTCAAATAACCCTCTAAAAACATATACTTAGATCCAAAGGACCTTCTGAGATTGACAGATGAAGAATATTATGTGAATATTTTGTTTGATTAACCCTAATTAAAAAACATTATATACTAACAACTTCCTACAATGTGTTTAAAATGTGAAAAATTATTTGTAAGTGACAATTTTACATCTCTGAATAGATTATAAAATCCTATTTAGAGAGATAAAATCATCATTTACAGAAGATTTTCCACATTATCAACACATTATAGAGTTTTTTGTATACTATGTTTTCAGTCATGATTAACCAAATATTCAGAGGGATATTTGGACTTTTATAGGTTTTTTAAGGGGGTATATAGACTTCAGAATAAGTCAGTGAGTTATAAGGATTTTGGGCAATTCATAGGGTGTTATATGGATTTTCCCCTTTAAAAGAATCCCAAACAACTTCAGCTTGAGTGTCACTGTTCCAAAGATTTTCCATCTTGTGAGGAACATTCGAGAGAATAAACAAAATGCATTCGTTACAATAAAAAATCAGATCTTTCAAGTGTTAAAAGTGTAAGCAAAGCACGTATGATTCAACATTTTATACAAATCCAAAAGCACAACAAACAAAAAAGAATGACAAACTTTCGTGAAAGAACGAATGGGTCTGCCATTAATCAATCAAATCCCCAAAAAAAAAAGACCCAACAAGAAGAACAAAAATCCCCAGCTTTAGCGAGCTACACACGTGCGACTCTCACGTGCACTCCGCCCACCCTTCCTCCTTCCTCCTCCTCCGACTCGCGCGCGCGCGCCCTCGCGAGCCTCGCCTCACCCAACGCGACCACCCGCGCCGGCACGCCCGAACAAGCCTCCAGCCGCGCCAACCGCCGCGCGTCGCCCATCCCTTGCGCCTTCAACGCGCGCCACAGACACGAAGCCAGGCAGACTCGGAAGGGCAGATCCGACACCCTCCGCAGTCGCTGCGCCTCCATCGCCTTCAAGCGCCTCCGCCACCACGAGTCGTCGGCGCTCCGCCCCCATCCGCGCGCACCAATTGACCAGAATGCCCTCCGCCTTCTCGTCCCGTCCCCTCCTCCGCCTCGGACGGGGTCTCCGTCCCCTGATCTTCTCCGTCGATGCCGATTCGGCGGAGGAGATGCAGGAAGACGAGGTGGAGGAGGTGGAATCGTCGCAGGAGCGGCAGATCGGGCGGAAGGGGCGATGGCCGGGGCCGGAGATGACGCGGCGGTCGAGGGAGCCGCAGGAGGAACAGATCGGGCGGCGGAGGTGGCGGGAGACGAGGAAATTGGCGCCGTGGACGGCGGCGTCGCATCCGAAGCAGAGGTAGGCGGAGTCCGAATCGGCAGTACAGAGAGGCCTCGCAATTGCAGAGCTCGCAAACCCTAGCTTTCATGGCTGAAAAAAAACCCTCTCAATGTGGAAACAGAGACGCAGTTGTGGTTTTTTAAATGAATGAAAAGCGGTTTTGATACAAAACCAGGAGCGGTTTTTTATATATTGTTAGAGAAACCTCGTTCGCCTCGAACAGCTCGGAATAAAAAAACAGTCCCGATTTGTGGCTCCAGTTTTTGTTTTTTTCGTTTTCTATATTTTATTTTTGTTTGTGGTTGATCTTCTCTCACTCGCGAAACACGTTACCTTTATATGTTTTTAAATATTAAAAAAATCCAAATAACCCATATGAACGGTTAGAAATTCATGTAACCCCTGGTTTTGTTTTTTGTTTTTTTTTTAAATTCATATGAACTATTAAAAACATCTCTGGAAATCTAAATGACATCTTCAATTAAATTTTGGTTGACATATGATAAATACTATGTTAGTATTCTATTTGATTAACTTTGATTGAAAACACAATATATAAAAAAACCCTTTGAATGTATTAAAATTTTAAAAATGCATAATGATTATTTTATTCATTCGAATATATTATAAAACCTTATTTGATGGGATAAAATAATCATTTACTAATTTTTTTATATAACACACTGTATAAAGGGTTTTTAGTATATTATATTTTTAGTCAAGGTTAACCAAATGTAATATTTTTCATCTTACAATAAAAATTTAATACAGGAAACTTATATTTACATTTACATAAATGTTTTCACGATGTTACGTGAATTTTAAAAAAAGTTAAGGTCGTATGTTCTAAGTAGTTTCTAGAAGATTATTTGGATTTTTTTCTTTTAAATATTCTGATCTTCAAAAATATCTATCGGCTTGACCAAACAATAGAGAGCGGGCCCAATGAAAGAAAAAGGTTCACTAATGCGACGGTTCGTAGTGAACGCGTGTTTCGAGGGGGAGAGAACCACTAAAAAATGGACGGCTGTGGAACGAGAGAGCGGTTGATTGGTTTAAACGTGTGATTGATAGAGAGGTTCGACGAGACACAGACGTCGTCGATCGGAGCCACACGTATTTTCGGGGATTGGACAGTGCGGATGACGTGGCAGGATCTGAGCCACCAAAGGCTGCCCACAGGAAGTCGTGAAATGAATGGAATTCTGAAACATGGACGTTCAATGAATTTCGGATGCTTTGGAGGGGGAGAGAATAGTTTGGAATTTGGACAAGATTTGGGTCATGTCATGATCATGTATGTCGTGGGATATCTCCATTCTTGAATCTGAATAAAAATTTGGACAAGAAATTTGTGAGTATCATTTATTTATAATCATATTTTTATTAATGAAAGGAGACTAACGATTTTGAATTAAAAAATTTAATTCATCAATAAATCAGATTAAAAGTTTTAAATAAAACACATCGTCGTAAAATGATTGTTAAAAACAATGTATCAAATGAAATTTTTATTCAAAATTTTAATAAAATTTAATCATATGTTTCATTTATATTATATATATATACACACGAGCGATTAGGTGCGGCGAACAGCGGGTGTGACCGCGACGTGGACCGTTCAATCGCGGGTCCATCGCATCCGACCATCCGATGCGATGGACTCGTGATCGACGGTCCGTGAATCGCTGCCGCACCCGCCATTCGCCGCACGTAATCACACATATATATATATATATATATATATATATATATATATAGAGCACCGATTAGGTGCGGCGGCCGCACCGTGCGGCGTCGACCACGGGCCGTCGATCACGGGTCCATCGCATCGGACGGTCGGGTGCGATTCACGTCGACCGTTGGATGCGATGGACCCGCGATCAGACGGCTGCCGCACGGTGCGGCCGCCGCACCTCATCGCGGTCGTATATATATATATATATATATATATATACACGGGGGCGATTACGTGCGGCGTGCGGCGAGTGCGGCGGCGACGTGGGCCGTTCGATCGCGGGTCCATCGCATCCAACGGTCGACGTGAATCGCACCCGACCGTCCGATGTAATGGACCTGTGATCGATGGCCCACGATCGATGCCGCACCTGCCGTTCGCCGCAGGTAATCGGCCCTCTATATATATATACACACACACACACATGTATGAGGGGTGAATACGTGCGACGAGCGGCGGGTGCGGCGTCGATCACGAGCCGTCGATCACGGGTCCATCGCATCTGACGGTCGATGTGATTCACATCGACCGTTGGATGTGATAGACCCGTGATCAATGACGCACCCGCCGTTCGTCGCATGTAATCGACCCTTATATTATATATATATATATATATATATATATATATATATATATATATATATATATATATATATATATATACCCGGGAGCCGATTAGGTGCGGTTTACGGTCGGTGCGGTGCGCGATCACGGGCCGTCGATCATGGGTCCATCGCATCGGACGGTCGGGTGCGATTCACGTCGACCGTTGGATGCGATGGACCCGCGATCGAACGGCCCACGTCGTAAACCGCACCGACCGCACACCGCACGTAATCGCGACCATATATATATATATATATATATATATATATATATATATATATATATATATATATATATAGAAGTGATAAGGTGCGGTCGGTGCGGCGTCGATCACGGGTCCATTGCATCAGACGGTCGGGTGTGATTCACATCGACCGTTGGATGCGATGGACCCGCGATCGGACGACGCACGTCGGAGACGCACGACCGCACCGACCGCACGCTATCACTCGGGTAAATATATATATATACCCGACTAATAAGGTGCGGTGTGCGGGCGGGTGCGGACGCGACGTGGGTCGTCCGATCACGGGTCCATCACATCCAACGGTCGATGTGAATCGCACCCGACCATCCGATGCGATGGACCCATGATCGACGGCCCGTAGTCGACGCCACACGCGTCTGCACGCCGCACCTAATCATATATATATATATATATATATATATATATATATATATATATATATATATATATATATATATATATATATAGCACCGATTAGGTGCGGCGGCCGCACCGTGCGGCGTCGACCACGAGCCGTCGATCACGGGTCCATCGCATCGAACGGTCGGGTGCGATTCACGTCGACCGTTGGATGCGATGGACCCGCGATCAGACGGCTGCCGCACGGTGCGGCCGCCGCACCTTATCGCGGTCGTATATATATATATATATATATATATATATAAAGTTACTTATATGTTGAGATTGTTTATAACGTGGACATGTAACATAATACGTGTCATGGGATGGGAGGACGCGCATTTTCTAAATAACAAATGGCACTCACCGTCAAAAAATAGGAACTCACTGGATACCAGGGGATGGATCCCACAAATTCTCACCATCTTTTTTAAAGGCTAATAATCGTTTCATTCGCCTATCCTCAAAGAATAAAGTTTACTGTGATAGGCTCTTGATGCGGAAACCTGTAGCACATTTAAAATGAGTCGGCCTTGAATAGATCATTTTGAGAGCATTGGGTCTATATAATTTAATATAATGATTTTGATAAAACTGAATCAGGGGTAGGTTACACATTTCATGGGTTTGAGTTAAGGTTAACTGGTAGGTTGAGCCACGGTTAACAACCGAGACGTATTTTTAGGGATTTGAATATCTGCACTAACTTTTTAAAGACTTATATATAATTTTTTTATTGGTAAGTGACATTAATTTTTTTGAGTTTTCAAGAATTTTTATGTCTACATCAATTTTAACATAACTTATAAGAATTTTTTTTTAATAGTAAATATTTTTTCTAGTCAAATATTTTCCTATCAAGAGATAGCAAAATGGTCTAATATAAGGATTCATTTGTTCAATTTAACATCCATTCTTGTTAATTAATATTGAAATAGGGGAAATAGGCTGAGATTAAACATATTAGATGTCAATCTGTTGGCCTACAAATATTCTATACATATACATGACAGTGGCACATCAGTGTTACGTGCAACATAACTCATGTTTGAGAAGCTCCCAAAACAATTCTACTCGAATGCGGGGTTTCAATCCCTTGCTAATTGGAACACATGGTTCCCACCGCTCTCCCAAACGGTCCCTACATCAAGAAAACTGATATTGAAATCATAAACCAAGACTCGGGTCAGATGCGCATTAAGTGCTTTATGTCATTCACAAGGAAACAAACGTGTATATCATATGAACATCTATGTAGACTCTCTATGTCAAGTGTTGTGTGGTTTGCAAGAAAATACCATATTGATGTTTTATGCAAAGCATGTATACGTACGCACCGTATTAGAACTCAATTACCAATGTTGACTACTACACAGTTGGGGCATGCATACCTCTGCAATTGCTCGATGGCTGACACAAATGCCTTCTCAGATTCAGCAACCAGCTTGAGATAAGTTGAGGAAAAACTAATTCATCTAGTCACAGAGATAATATTTCCTTAAGACCCTGGTAGAAGCATTGTTCTATGGCCAAGATTCAATGTAAAACAATCACCAATCATCATGTACAAATCTATATTACTATATAAAAGTCTCTTAAACAAAAAACCTGCCATTTGACCTTTTTGCCCTTGTCAATCCATTCAATTACATTACAGTCCATTCATATCACTTTAATGACAACCATTTTTTCATTTTACGCTTACATTTCTATTCAATTCCACTAAAATTCATTTACATCATCTTAATCTCATTTATAATATACTATAATACATACATTTCATCATGTAACACATTTATTAACTTATATTTAAAATTAATTATCATAATATTAATAGGATAATCCTACATTTCTATTCAATCCCATGAAAATCCATTTACAACAATTTAATTTCATTAATAGTTTATTCTAATACATACATTTCATCATGTGACATATTAACTTATAGTTAAATTTGATTATCATATCATAATATATTAGGATAAGAGGATCCTTCCAGTTTTTCATTTTACCCCCTACAATTTCTATTCAATTCTATGAAAATCATAGTATTATCATAGTATCATCAGGATAATGGAATACATAAAAAATGAAAGGATATTTAAAATATAATCCATTGTTAGAATATATTTTGTACTCTTTTTTTTTTTTTTTTTTTTGTAGTCTATATTGATTATATGAAAATTATGTTACCACATATTTGTAAATAAATTCATAATCCTATTTTTATTAATTTAATCTATATTTTATTTTACTATATAAAAGTCTCTTAACAAGAAAAACAAACATTTCTTTCACTCGAAGAATTTACCCCATCCAATTAATAAAATTCCTCCATACCCTTTTTTAATAAATCATTTATCATTTTTAGACCGTTTCACATGAAAACATTATTTTCATTAATTGCTATTAAAACCTTTATATGAAAATTCGTCACTCATCAAATATAGAAAATACATTATGATCCTAAAATTAAGACCATTCCACTTCCTTCCTAATGTTTCAAATCCTCTCACCTTCTCCTCCTCAATCATCACCATCCCTAATAAAGGTCCACGGCTCTCTTTATCTCTCTCTCTCTTTTTGCTTTTCGGTTGATTATTTGTTCATTTATTGATTGGGCTGTGTATTTTTGTTTGTGTGTTTATTTTATAGAATTTTGTGACAAAGCCGGATATATTTTATAGAATTTTTTATTTCACTCTTACATTTCTATTCAATTCCATTAAAATCTATTTAGAACATCTTAATCTTATTTATAATTTATTATAATACATACATTTCATCATGTAACATATTTATTAACTTATATTTAAAATTGGTTATCATAATATTAGTAGGATAGTCCTACATTTCTATTCAATCTTATGAAAATATATTTACAACATTTTAATTTAATTCATAGTTTATTCTAATACATACATTTCATCATGTGACATATTAACTTATAGTTAAATTTGGTTATCATATCATAATATTATTAGGATAAGAGGATTCTTTCATTTTTTTTCATTTTACCCCCCTACATTTCTATTCAATTCCATAAAAATCATAGTATTATCAGGATAATGGAATACAGAAAAAATGAAAGGATATTCAAAATAATCTATTGTTAGAATATATTTTGTACTCTATTTTGATTATATGAAAATTATGTTACCACATATATGTAAATAAATTCATAATCCTATTTTTATTAATTTAATCTAAAGTTTATTTTACTATATAAAAGTTTATTAACAAGAAAAACAAACATTTAATTATTATAATATACCCCTACTAATCACTCAAAAATATTATGACAACAATCCCTTCACACTCATTTAATCCCAAGACATTCGTTCTAAAACTTTCATCGAAGAATTTACCCCATTCAATTAATAAAATTTCTCTAAATCCTTCTTAATGAATAATTCATAATTCACACACTATTTCACACGAAAACATTATTTTAAATTTACCCCATCCAATTTGTTATCCTGCGATAAGTAATGTTAAGATCCATATAGTATATGTCCATTTTTAGAAAGTATTATAACAAAATTTCGAGGGACTAAGTTAAAATATTATATTATGTGACATACTCAATAAGGCTTAAAATAAGTCCCAGTAAAATATAAAAAATTTGATTTAGTCCTTTTGATGACCAAAATGCTCTTGTTTTCCTGAAAATTCTTCTACTATCATATACTCACTAACGATATTTTAAAAAAATGGTACAACTCCGTGGAAACTTATGAAAATGAGAAAACGTTTATGTAAAAATTTCCTTAAAATCAACAACAAATCTCGTTAGTATCTTACAGTAATTTATCAAATAAATTGTAAAAGGGTATTTCAACTACAAATCTGATTAATTTCGATTACAATAGGAACTAAAATAAATATCGTCTAAAAATATTTAGTGATTTTCATAAGTTTTTAGAGAGAGATATTGATTTTTCAAAAATAAGGAGTGAGAGCATTTTATAACTTTTAATATGTAGTTAAGATCAACCATGTACTTTGTTAATTGAGGTGATGGTAGGTACTGAAACGATATTTTTCTAATAACATAGGTATCTGTGGTGATTTTTTTATTTTACATAGGTTAAAACTGATTTAGCTAACTTTACAGGGACCTGTATCGATTTTTTCCAAAATTAGAAAGGTTAATATAAGCCATGTATGTGTATGGTAGTGTGTTCCATCGAATTCATTTTGTGTTATATGTTTTTCAAATCATATTTAATATATCCTACATTATCTCTAACAAAATTAGTTTTTTTTTTTTAAAAAATTCTTACTCCTGTCAATCATATTCTAATTATCATATTTACTTCTATTTTTGTGGTATATTTTCAATCATTTGTGATTATATTTTTGGTATGTATGTTAATAAAAATAAATTCATATTTTTTAAAAATAAATTCATTACATTACCTAATATATCCTACATTATCTCTAACGAAAATGATTTAAAAAAAAAATAATTTTTACCTGTGTTACTCATATTCTCATTAGTATATTTACTTGAATTTTTGTGATATATTTTCAATCATCTGTTATTATCTTTTTTGAATATATTCCCTTCCTGTAATTTTTTAAAAATTTATATATCACACTTTTTTTTTTTTTTTCTATGGTTCACCTTTTCTTTCCTATTTTAAGGGATGGTAATAAGTTGGGTTGGGGTCGGGTTTATCATAATTCAAATTTAACCTATCTCCCCAATATTAAATTCCATTCTTGCCCCACCCCACCTCGGGTTTTATAATTTGAAATCCATATCCACTCCATTACATTTCGAGTTTTCCATCAAAATATTTGTATCTGCCCCACCTCACTCCACCCCCACCCCATTTAAAGTAAGTTGAATTGATCGATCACTGTACTTAATATAATAAAAATATTATATGATAAAATAAAATTATTTTTGACATGAATGCGGATTATATTTATGAAATTAACTTCAATTTGAATACTAAATATCAAAATAGTAATATTAATCTAGAGACATTAGATTTCTTGCATTTAGAGTTATTATTATGAAGATGTTATTGTAACTAAATTATTTGATATTAATATTAATCAAAACATATTTTAGACTTTGTTTATGTGCATCTGCACATGCACAACAACTAGTATAATAAAAAAATCAAACACCATATCAATCATACAATAAGCATTAATTACTTAATTGATAAAACCTACACAAGGTTGGCTCTTTGGATAGAGCCATGGGTTTGCTCCGCAAGGTCTAGAATTTATATCATCTCGGGCTTACCTGTGTGCATCATTAGTTCTTTTACTAACCCTATGCATCATTAGTTTTTCGGACTAATTCTGGGTTCCTTATCACCTAAGAAGGGTCTTATAAGTTGTAAGTTATATCATGGATCAAGTAGAGCTTCATCTCATTAGTTCGGTCCCAGAACCCAAAGCAGAGCCAATATCTATACTGAGCACCCAGTGTTTTATTTAAAGTAGATTTCATTAATTATTAGATGAGGTAAACTATTTTGAACATCAAAACAGATGCAGACTGCAAGCGAGGTTTAAACAGGGCTGAGTCTACCATTTTCCTTTATTAAACTGTCTAGTCTACTTTAAGGCTGTCCAGTAGATAGGCTGGCCTGAACTAAGCTTGTTGAGGAGCACTATTGGCACATTATCAATTAAACAAAGTTTCATCCATTCCAGCTCGACCTGCTGTCAGTCATGGGCAAGGAATGGTTTAATTATAAACAACTAATTTAATTAGCAGTTGGGTTCTAGGTTCTACCAGGATATTCTTCCCCTGATAAAGTTATAATCTTCACTAAAAGCTTAATGTGAATCTGGTTTGCTAAAAGCCTTGAATGAGGGTTGAGCATGGAAGAGCTATGTGTAAATATATCACAATCAGAGTTGGGAGAAAAGGATGTCTTGCTAATTCTTGCAACTCCTTTGTCTCATCCATGACTGCCTTAGCAAGAGCCAACTTCCTGTCAAGACTGGCTAGCTCCTTCAAGACCTACAGATCACAATTTTCCCAATATAAGCCACCATTCTGAGTGTTATAAAGTCAAAACAGAAAGTGAAAACATTTAGATAACACATGCCTTCCAGTTTAAACATTTTCATGGTCCATGGGATATCACTGTTATATGTTTCACTCTACGACTTCTAATTAGTTATTACATCTCAGGTTTTCTTTTGTCATTGCTTTTTAACAAAAAAAGCTGTCTCAAATCCAAAGAGTGAATAAAACCTAGCCACCTTTATTGCATCGCAGGTCATTAGAAATATTATTGGAATAATGCACGTCAGGAAAATAAAACACCACATCACATCTGAAGAACATGAAACAAAATATTTTATGTGCAATGGAATGCTTGCGAAGCTTCAAACTTTCTACAAATATCAGCTAGCTTTTACAATGAGCTTATTGCATATTTCAACTCGGTATCATTGAATTTGAAGTATTTATACACTGTCAAATATTTGCACAACTAATAAACAGAGCTATTAGCTAAAGGAACAATAATTATCTCGATCCATGTTGTATAATTTTATAGTCAGAACATCTAGAAATGATCTTGACAATTCTAGCCGGGTAGAGAAATTAAGCATCTCCAAAGAACTCCACATTCTTCCATCAAAACCTTTATTCTAATGTGCTTTTCCTGGTTTGAGCAAATGCTTTGTACACAAGAAGTGCAAAATCCTTAGGCATAACAAATAAGCATGTCTCAGATGATTTAAAGCTTCAACATTCCATTATTTTGAATAGCTAGTAGGAATACCAATGTCCGAGTAAAAGAGAATATAATTTCACTAGGGAATTAGGATATGAGCAAAACATATCATACTCTTCAAAACCGGTATGCATGAAATAAACAGCCAAATAGCAAGATTTCATAATCAAAAGCTGCATCATATGCAAACAGGCAATAAAACTATCTGGATGAAAACAATAATCATGAAACAGTAGACTACTTGATGCAGAAAAAAAATTCTACCTGCATGCTATAATCTTCATGGGCTTTGACATAATAAAATAAGAGATAGTGACAAATCTTGAGTGAGATAGAGTTGGATATCAAATGGTAAGTATACAAAGGAGAATAGTTAGAGATATCAGTATCGTACATAGCAAGAGAGGAAAGATAAAAGTGAGTGTGTGTATAAAGTAAATGAGTGCAAGGTATCTAGAATAGAAGAAGACCTTATCTTCCTGTTCAGTTCTGACATCGCACGGATAAAGTCATATCTGCATAGGAAAACAAATTAATTATGACATGATTCAATAATGTTTGGACTCTTATTCAACCACCTAAAAAATTATTATGTTGGATCATCAAGTAAGTAATGTTACACAATTGAATTCATATAAAAAAAATTCCATATAAAAAATTGGGCAATTGCTTCTTACAAACAGCAAATTCTAAAGGAAAAAGTGAAACAATGGTTTGCTCTGTGCTCAACATGTGGCTGCACAAAAAAATGTACTTATATTGATTGTGTTGAGATGACAAACAGATTCCAAATCTACATTCAATGAGTACTAACACATGAAATCTAATTCATCTCAATCTGCAAGTGAGATAGTCACTTGAGTCAAACTAAATGACGAAAGGTCATTTACCCTCTTGTGTGGCAAAAATTGAAAATTTTTATGTCGGACTGGGACACACAGGCAAAGATACTCTACCCAGCTCGACAGAAAGGTCAGCTACGGGAGGCCTCTCTGATATTAAAAAATAGAAAGACGAAAGTAAATCAAGCCGAAAGAAATGACTCTAAACCTTGCATTGTACATTTTACATAGACTGTTGGCATGAACAACAAAATTATATATATAAGAACAGAAGTTGAATGACATATAAGACATCACAAATTGTATTTAGCCAACTCATTATGTTGTATCAACTGACTGTATCTATACGAGCGAGTGCCATAAAAAAAAAACCAAAAATGGAAACAAAAACCTAGTACTGGAACAATAAAAATATTTCATCCATAAAAACAAATGATATGTCAAACTGGAAAAAGAAAAGACATCACAACAAAACATCACCCGAGATCCTCCTCATCATCCTTGAATCCGAACCACGGACACCACAAACAACAAAATCCAAGTCAGCCACAACCAAATCAAAATCACTCCAAACACGATTGAGATCAGACATTGATTTTCGCGATGGCGGACTGGACCGCGGAAATCTCATCCTGGAGGATGGCGATCCTGGCCTGGAGAGGAGAGCATAAGCCATCAATCCAACATAGCAGAGAGAGAAAGCGAACAACCAACCTCCTGAGCCTGGGAGACCTTCAGACCCTGCTAGGAGGCCTTCTTGGACGCCTCGGCCGCCTCAAACTCGGCGTTCGCGGCCTCCAGTTCGGATCGGAGATCGTCCGACTGTCTCTTCGGATCGGAAACCCTTCTCTCTATGTCACATCACGATTTTGTACACGGAGAGGTTGAAAGAGAGAGAGAACCGCCATGGGATCTCTCGCTGGCGAAATCGCGGATGAGAGTGAGGAGATGATTTTGGGGATGTGATTTCGGAGGGTCTTCTTCTTAACATGCTCTGCGTCTTCCCGCCCAGTCGCGGAAGGGGTTTTTAATTGGTCCCGGTTAGGCCATACCAATCGGTATCAAATTGTACAGCTTACGAATAAATTGTTTTTTAAGATAAATTATCCTCGCGCTAAAAGGGAAAATCAAGTTAATGGTTGAGTATATAATCTACTCAGCTCTGTTGAATACTGATAATTGTCTGGATACAATAGAATAGTGCAACATATACCTATTAATTGACGAATTCAATTTATAAGCTATGTTGTTTGATTCTTAGACGATAATACTATTGAGATTGATAGAAGTCACTCTTGACTGGATCGGGATCCATGTAAATGATAGATGGGTATGAGAGCTTGTCACCTATCGGAAATGTTAGTATAATGTATTTTTAAAAACAGTATCTAAAAAAATCTAATATCGTTGAAAACAAAGTAACTACACAGATAAAGTAATGATAATAAAGCAAAGAACATAAATAAACTTGTAAATATTTTTTTATTTTTAATAATTGATATTCATTACATTATAGTTTTATTTTATTTAGACTTTTATGACAAGTGATAGGATACAAAGTGAGATATTGGAGAAGGTGATGGACATCCATTATGTCACACCACTCCATCTTAAAATGACCACCATGTTAAAATAACTGACTCACTAAAATAAAATTTAATCTAATTTTAATTTTCTGATAAAGGTTATAATATACAGTTACTAGAAGAGTTGGGAACACCATTAGCTCAAATTAATTGTAGCCTATGGGGTCATAAACTCTTTTTTTTTTCTATCCTGCTTTCTGCATGACCAAGTCCCCCAAGGTTTCTGGAAGAGTTCAATCTAACCAGCGGTCCAACGCCTTTGGGCCTAAATTCATTGATTGTTGTTACATACACGATCTCATTTACAAACTCAACTATAAAAATGTGCCGGACTACAACCCATAAACAAGGTTACGTCAAATTCATCAGTGCCATATATCAAATGGTTTTAAAAATAATATATACCATACTGTATCAGTATACTCTGTTACAAAGAGTATAAATATATGCATTTAATTTATATAAATTAATATTTTTATATATAAATAAATAATGTATATCATAAAATCACTGCCCCTGTTTTGATAAAGGAATAAAAAAGAAGATTTTGGAAGAAGGGTGAATGAGTTCAGAAACCTATTTGAATGAAGAATAAATGAATATAGTTATGTCAGAGTAGCTCAGAAATCTGATAATGATATTTCAAGTCTCTTCAGAAATTATATTATTCCACACAATTTATTCTACTGGTATAAGTAGAATTCATATGTCAAATTACATGTCATCACCTTTTATAATAAATGACACACATACAAATCAATTTTTTTATCATTTATAAATCATTATTTACATTTTATCCACAATATAAACAACTAAATTGTAAAAATATTATTATTACATTTCTCAATAAAAATAACTAAAACAAAAAACTGAATAGATTTAGTTTATGTTCCTCACTAAATTAACAAAAAAATAACTAAAAACCAAACACAATCAAATAAAAAAAATGGAAATGCTGCCGTTAGAGGCAAAAATATATACAAAAAAATTTCACCTTTTTTTATTCTCCCTCCCACTTTATTGTACGAGAGGGAGAGGGTCTCCAATGGAGGGAGACTCTCTCCAATGCCCTGCAAATACAATCTGCGAAAAAGAGGCTCCGACCCCCTCTTCGACCACCTCAAACCCCCTCCTCCTCCTCCTCCCGACGCCGATCCTCCTCCGCCGGAGAAAGACCAGGCGGTAGAACCGACAACGCCGAAAAGGCTTCTCAGGCGGAGGAGGGTCTCCAGCTCCACCGAGGAGGAGTCGAACTTCACGGCAACCATGGTGAGTGAAGCGAAAGAGTCTCCAATGGAGGGAGTCCGCAAGTACAACCTGCGAAAAAGGGGCTTCGCCCCCCTCAAACCCCTTCCTCCTCCTCCTCCTCCGCTGGAGAAGGACATCCCTTTCGGCTGCGGACGCACTGAGTGGGGTGATTCGTTTGAGGAGAAGGTGAATGAGAAGATGATTCCGATGATGGAAGCCCCCGACGATGAGGGGAGCACCTTCAAGAGGAAGGCGGACCCCGAAAGCTCTCCCCCCACAATCATGAGCCGGAGGTCCACATCTGAACCGGGCCGTTTTCGTCGGTCGAGTCCGTTGTTTATAAGACAAATGAAGAGTGATGAAGATGATTCGATCAGAGATGAGAGCCTTAGCTTGGTCCAAACTGAATCATCTAAGAATAGCAAGGTTTGTGAATTGGAAGATGATAATGGAGCTGGCGACACCAAGGGGGAGGTTGTGACTCGAAACAAAGTGTGGGAGACACTCCGCCTGTTTCAGGCGATTTGTCGGAAGCTCCTGCAGGAGGAGTCGTCCAAGGCGAAGTTGCCCGGGGAGAATGTGAATGGTTTCCGTATTGATCTTTCGGCGTCGAAGTTAATGAAGGAGAAACGAATGTGGGTGAACACGGGAAAGGCTATACTTGGGGTCGTCCCCGGCGTTGAAGTTGGGGACGAGTTTCAGTACAGGGTGGAGCTGTCCATTGTCGGGATTCACCGCCTTTTCCAAGGGGGCATTGATTACTTGAAGAAGGGGGAGGAGATTCTTGCAACGAGTGTTGTTGCTTCGGGTGGTTATGGATACGATGACGAAACGGAGAGCTCTGATGTGTTGATCTATTCGGGTGCGGGTGGAACTGGAGGTGGGAAAGGAGAGAAGAAGGTTGAGGATCAGAAACTTGAGCGTGGAAATCTTGCTCTCAAGAATAGCATACACGCAAGGAGCCCTGTTCGGGTTATTCGGGGTTTCAAGGAATTGAAACATGAAACAAGGAGGCCGAAGGTTGTCACCAACTATACATATGATGGGTTGTACATGGTTGAGAAGTATTGGCATGAGCAGGGAAAACATGGATGGTCTGTGTTCAAGTTCCAGCTGAGGAGGATTCTGGGGCAGCCGAAAATGGCAATCATGGAGGTCAAGAAGTCGAAGAAGTCTCGTGTGCGAGAAGGTACTGTTTTGGATGATATCTCCATGGGGGAGGAGAAGCTTCCCATATGTGTTGTGAATACTGTCGATGGAGAGCTTCCTCCGCCTTTCAAGTACACGACAAGGGCGATACATCACCCTTGGGACAATCTTTCTTCTCCCAGGGGTTGTGATTGCACCAATGGATGCTCGAATTCCAATCATTGTACCTGCGCAGTCAAGAACGGAGGGGAGATCCCATTTAATTTCAATGGAGCAATTGTGGAAGCAAAGCCATTAGTATATGAGTGTGGCCCCTCTTGCAAGTGCCCTCCCTCTTGTCATAACAGGGTTCCTACTGGAGGTGTTCAAGATGCAGTCGAGGGGATGGGGGGTTAGGTCACTGGCTTCCATTCCATCATGCAGCTTCATATGTGAATACACGGGAGAGCTTCTCGAGGAGATAGAGGCCGAACAGAGGACTGGGAATGATGAATACCTGTTTGATATTGGGCATAACTATAGTGATAAATCTCTATGGGAAGGACTCTCGACCCTCATACTTGACTTACAAACCAGCGTGGCCTGTGATGTTGTGGATGATGTTGGATTCGCTATTGATGCGGCAAAGCATGGAAATGTGGGGAGGTTCATAAACCACAGCTGTTCTCCTAATCTCTATGCACAAAATGTTCTATATGATCATGATGACAAGCGGATGCCTCATATCATGTTCTTTGCCGCTGAGAACATCCCTCCCTTGCAGGAACTGACATATGACTACAATTATCGTATAGATCAGGTCTGTGACTCTGATGGGAATATAAAAAGGAAAGACTACTACTGTGGCTCTCAAGAATGCACTGGCAGGCTATATAGATGTACTGGTTGCCCCACAACGGGGTGTCATTCATCAATTTTTGGATAATGATATTATCTCCCAGGACATATTCCCTTCTGATTTGGGCCAATGTAGTAATCAGCAATGTTGTTTTGCATGGCCTGGAGAAAGATTATATTACCACCCTCAACTGTTTTGTTGTAATTTTCTTGAATATTTGGGGAGGTTCATATGTGGGCAGATCAAGGAACGATAAATATGTTTCAGTTCTGACAGTGTAAGTTTCTTGAATATGAAAATTGACCAAAATTTTGCCCTTTATATATATATACTATAAGTCACGTGATACATATTCAATTATATATGATAATATATATGCACATTACAATGAAATATTGAATTAGAGACAGCCAAACCCTCTTTTATTGAATATTTATTATGTTTTTGTCAGAACATTTTTCTTCAACTTGAATGTATTTGTAGGTACCAGATCAGCTAGACATGTGCAGATTCAAAGAAAAACTGAATTGGAAAAACAAAGAGAGTGGATGAAGCTAAAGTCTTGATAGAGGGTCCAAAACCTAACAACACTGATTGACCCAGCTGCTAACTCCAAGGATGTGATTTAAGAAAGAATTTGGATACTGTGTTAAAGTTTAAGGTGAGATACAATTTTCTTTTTCTTTTTTGATTTCCATATTTTTAAGAAAAAGTTTAATTTGTTTTTTTTGTTAAATGTGTGGGAGAAATGTGCTCATTTAGTGTGAAACACCAAACATGCAATATGAAAAAAAAAATCCTTAAAAACGGTTGGACGTTCACCATATTGTATAAATTTGGTAAACATCCAAAAAAGAGAGGAAACATGGTGTTTCTTCATAACAAATGTTACATTATAAATCCCCATAAACCAAATTTTACACTCAAGAGCTTACACCATTGAAATTTAAACAAAGGGTTTCCCCAACAGAAAAATCTCCCATCATTATTTAAATAAACTGTAGTAGACTACACATTATATTACCTCCAAGGTGATAGATTTTCCCAAGTGTTGGGAATATCTTTGCTTCAAGGAAGAAGCAGGATGTGTTATGTGTTAGGGGTTGTTGTTCCATCAATATACCAAATGGAACATATGGGCTCAATGCCTATGAGGTGTATTGGAATTTGGAAACACATGAAATCGTTAGAGATTGTCAGTTAATGATTTTTCTCTCTCATTGGCTTCCTGAGCAGAGCTAGAGACTCCCAAGTATAAGGAGATGTGAAGGGTGAGACCTCCTTGAGGATTCTTTTGAGGATTCTTGCCTTTATATGGAGATTCTTTGGAAAAGTGAATAGAGAAAGATGGATCCAAGATGGTAATACACAAATGTGAACCATTAACCATGAAATGGAGAGAATAGGTCACCTTCTTGACTTTAGGAAGGAATAATAATAATAATAATAAGGAAAAAGCCAAATTAATTTGGAGAGTAGTTTTTTTGGTAAACAAAACTAAATGGCCTTAATTTGGTGAGACCAGTCATGACTTGTGTCCTTCCACTCGGTAGAGATTTCTCTTCACCACTTGAGTTATACCCCGAAAGGTTTTAACCAGTGTGGTCCTCTTGTTAAGTGAGACTGAACACTTTCTTGGGGAATGAAGTAGAGGTCGAATAATACTGGAAATATGAGATCATATTTGGAAGCTCAAAAAGAAAGGTGACAAACAATAAAGGGGAAGCTCATTCATTTAACTTGACATGCTATGAGTAAGGGTATATGGTTCATTAGGAATGGGAATACACATAAAACGGATGTCTATTATGTTAAAAAAACATATGGGAAATTATCATTGAGAATTATTAGACAAGGAGGAAACAAAATTTTGGTGCACTATAATGAGCATGGAGTGCTATACTAGTTAGTAGTGTGACATTCTTAGGTATAGCCCTGTGGTAAGAGAGATATCCCTCCCCCAGTGGGAGGGAGAGTTTGTGTCCTATGGTGTCATTATTGGTATTGCCAATTCAAGGCAATTTGGCATTCTTTGCCTCAAAACAAGGAGATTAGGGTTGGTATGTTGATACATTGTTATCATTTTTATCATTATTAGTATTGGCTTTTCCATTGTTTGAGGAGACATCTCCCATCCTAGAAGTTCACTGATTGAATGACATTTGTTGCATATTCTACCTTTTTATCTAAAAAAAACTCTGCTTTCATTGGAATATATCTTTCATTCTTTTTCTTTTGAGATAACGGTACACTATTCAATTTTAAACATCCAAAATGGAAGACAAGTTGTATTTTCTCCAGGCCCTAGGGATCTTTGAGTAATTTAGAAATTCTTAATTATTTTGTCCAATATATTATTGACTTAATTTACTTTTCTCTGGAATATTTTCTTATTCCCAGTGATCCATGTATCTTTTGATTCCTTGTCAGACACACAATTTTGATTCCTTGTCAGACACACACTACAATGAACTACATGTGGAATCAGTTGTTTGGATAGGCAAATGTATACCATGTTTTGTTTTGTTGAGTTTATGAAAGTATCCCTGCATCTTTTCAAGTATATGAAACTCGACACTTTTGCCCCAAATGTAATATTTCTTCACACATTTTCGCTATATATACACATACCATCAAGCACACACAGTATTCCTCTAGTCCTACTTTTCTCTATTCTCATTGGGATTTTGTTCAAAAGTACATGCCGCATGAAAGCTTGAATCTTCAAAGGAGACTTAACTCTCCCGATCTCTTTGAATTTTATTGGTAATCTCTAGTTTAGTTCCCCTATGGAGAAGGCCAAGGAGGAGGATCAGATAGAAGGATTTGACAGAAAATCCCCTATTACCTCCTTTTCTAAACCACATGATCTTTTTTTATCCCCAATCATTTGTGCATCTTGCAAGCAGACTTTACTCTGTAAGTCACAACACCTTATATAATAAACAAATGATGGATATGTACAAATCATTATCATGGGAAATTTTAGTTTTTCAGTTATTCTAAGATTGTCCTTTTCTTCCTTCCTCTGTGCTTATGAAAAGAATCTATAGAGTCAGCGTATGTTTCACGCTTCAGACTGTTACATGGTCTTTATGACTATACTGCGTCACATTGTTTTAAACTATCAGTAATTCCAATTAACCTTGCAACATGCATGTATATATATGTTGATAGGATTTTGAGTGTTTTTTTTAAAGATGGCATTGTGCCATTTTCCCAACTCATAACTCTTGAGTTGGACAGTGGATTTGTTTTTCATATAATTTACAAGTTGGACAGTGAGAACAGGAAAATGTCAATGTTCCATTCATGTTTCATAATGAGGACGATAGTGTGTACATTAAATATTTATTATTTGTATTATGTATTACCTATTTTATAACCATAAAAGATAATACTATTCACATCTGACAGAGAATTTTTACATGTATATTTCATGGTAATGACAAATCATATCTATAATATAATTTAATTATATCTGTATTTTTGAAGTGCTTATCCTGTATGATTTATAAATGAACATGTATTATATAGATGTAACAATTAGGATCAGATGGGAGCGGATGAAGCAGGCCTGAAAAGACAAGGTTGGTTGGGTAGCGATCACCAATATTCTAAAACGATCATTTTTTAATACTAAATTTTTTACTATATTTTTTTACTTTAAACGGTAGGCCAACGCCTTCATTTGTATTAAAATGAGGTCAAAGCCAAATAGGGAAAACCTAACAATGTTCGGAATCTACCGAAAAAAAGAAAAACCCAATCGGGGAAGCAATCCCCCTTTCGATTGGGCAAGGAGAAGAAACCTATGGAATCACTCTACTATTACAAATCTTCCCTGAACGAGTCCAACCGCACTCGCACCTGCGCAGAATTTGCCCCAGTCCAGGATAGATACATCAGTGTGTGTATATATATATATGCACATGTATATACACCCATGGAATGCACCTGTAAGGAAGTGCACATAAAATTGCCTGAACATCAATGAAATAGACTCATCACAAAAACACATCCAAAAAAAAAAGCAGCAGCATCAGCCATGGGCACAAGAACTGATATCCAACTTCTATGATCAGCTAGTATATAAAATTAAGAATACTTATTAAGAGCTGTGTTACAAATGTCATACAAACTTGCATGTTTGCAAAACACCAGGTAAACAGACTGTTATGTAGCAACAAAAGAAACAATTAAGATCGGTACCTGTATATGAACTAGACTTAAAAAATAGTTTTGTGATCTTTGATATCAGCGCGCCTGGAGTATACCTTTGATTTGCAGTTGAATATCTTTTGATTGACACTTCTCTTTTATTGAATGCAACCATGGCAAGGTGCAATTTCCAGGACCTAAAATGGGAAAATCGCAGCTGCCGGTCTGGCCAAATAATAACCCACCCCACCACACCTAATCTGGTAAAAAAAGAATTGGAGCTGTACAAGCGATACTATATATCCTTCTTAAGGGCATATCAATGGGATTTGTCCATCACTTGACTATAAAGAAGAACCAAACAGTCACTCTGCCAATCAGGAAATGATTCCAAGTCAGAATGAACAAGTATAAAAAAATGAGTACATCTGCAAGAACAATAAAAAAAGGGGAAAACATCATTTTGGGAAAGCTTCTTTTAGTGTTTTCAAGGGGGGTATGCATATATGTAAACTTATCAGGCATCAAATATGTAGCACCACAAAAATTTACAAACCATGACTCGCCATTTGGGCCCATTCAATTTGCATATAATTGGAAAGGAATAGAATAAGTGCTTTTAGGGGGCTGTTTGTCGAGCGTTTTGTGGCCTGATTGATGGTTTCTCTCTATTTTTTGGCTCTTTTGCCCTTTCTTTTTCTTCATTTTGTATAAATTGGAGATCCTTCGATTTCGGTTGTTTCCAACCAAGGGGCATTTTTCTCTAATGAAATTATGAAATATTCCAACCTTCATCCAAAAAGACAGGGTCCATTTTATTAATGATTTTTCCTAAAAGAATTCCTTCACAAAATCATTTTATTTTTCACATCTTTGTTCTCTCTCTATCATGCCATTTTAAAGTTATTCCCATATTTCCTCTCAACTAAAAGAAAACGACGTAACCTACTTGAATATGCTCAATCAATAATTCATTCTTTCAATTCCATGTCTTTCTTACTGGGATATCTTGCCATTAAACAACCCAAACCTTTCCTAAATTTAATCATCCTAGTGAATCCCAAAATTTTTAGGATATACTACAAACTTTTAATAAGAGTATTTTGCATCATAATAAAAAAAAGTGGAAAAGGAAAAGGATATTGAGGATGCTAAATGTTTTTTGCAGAAAGTATTTCAAATTCGTAAAGTGTGATAATTCATAAAATGCAAATGAAAGTGCCAAAACACCATAACCGAAAAGTCTGATATGTGTAAACAAAGGAGAACTTTTCAATGTTATAAAGGTTTAATGTGACCCCGAGGCGGCCAGGGGGTGCCTAGTACCCGAGTGGACCATCTAGGTGGAGGAAGAAAGGGGGTGATGGGGGACATTAAAAATAAAAGGAAATGGGGGAGGGGAAAAAGCACATCAGATGGAGGTTATTGAGGAAAACACTTCTCGCAGGGCGGGAATGGGGTTTCTAGAGCTTTGATCTTTTACTTTTTAGTTTAAACTTTTACAGAATTTCATTATTAGGCCATTGGGCCTCCACTCACCCCCAGCCTGCTTGAAGTCCTTCCACCTTGAAATAAAATTAGGTACCAGTGTGTGACAAGGTGAGCAGCATAGTATATAGCTAAAAGAACTCTATGTGCATAATGCTACAAGCAATCATAACACAGGAAGCTATAGAATGATGTCTTGCTAAGAATCCATTACACACAAAATTTAAAAGATTTCAGACACCAGAATGTAGTATAAAATTAATATGCAATTATTAGTTGTACAAAATGCCAAAGAAATGCCAGAAGAAAACTTGCAGCATGCTAACAGGAAAATTAAGAAAACTTGCAGCATGCTAACAGGAAAATCAAGAAAACTTGCAGCATGCTAACAGGAAAACCACACATAAATTACAGGCAACATAAAAAAAATATTTCCAACTTACAGTTGATGACTCTTTCAAACAATATATGCTGCAATAAATGCATGTAACGCGAACCAATACAGCAAAAGTCCCAGTCGCATAATGGGTTGCCTCATTAGGAATCGGTCACTCGAGACCCTGGTAAATCATCAATGCAACCAATAGAAATTCAGAAAATCAAAACTCATTTTCTTTTCATTGAAAAGTTTGGAAATCATGCATACCAGATCCCATCAATCCCATCTGCAATGCGTCTGGTAGCTCTTGGGAATATTCGTGACATAGAAAGTGGCTTGAAACCGTGTGCTTCAAAAGTAAAAAATAAAAAAATCAACATATAACACATATCCTTAAGATAGTAACAATTTAACAGATTGAGGACGATGTCTCATATAAAGACAATGAAACACGAATCTACCATACCTTTATCATCATCATCATCATCAAGTACACTGGTACCCTGCTCCAAGTCTATACTAAGTGCAACTTGTTCACTGTTGGCTTTGCGTCCGCTGCGGACATGCGGTGTAACAGGGCCCAGATTAACTGCTCTTTTGTTTATCTGTAGGAAAGATAACATGAAAAAGTTCATTACAACTAAAATACAATCCAACCGCTACAGTTCACATATGTACAAATATGAAGAGATATTTTTCCAGATGTTGCAATGAAACATGCAGCGATTTTATGAAAGTAACAGTGGATTGGGTAAGTGTGGAAAATCAGCAATCAGCAGTAAAATAACACCTCATGTGGAAACCTTATGTAATGAAAAATTGAACATCAAGTCACCAATCACCAACTCTATAAAGGCACCATAATTGCCTTCAGACACCACTCCAAAGCCTCTTACAGATCTATAATAGCTATATGGACAGGCAACACACAACCTAGTTTTTGGAAAATAATATCTTACAGACTCACCCATAATTCCTGTTCCACATGTATCAGGATAATGTCACAAAATGTAATAGATATCAATCCTAAGCTCTCTTAAATTTCTAACAGCATTGCATTACTGGATTGCTCTACCCTATCCCTATATCATGAAGACGTCTTCCTGGACACACAATTTTGGATATCTGGTACATGGAAAAAATATGGAGCTATTTAATGAGGAAGGACACATAGGGAATAGTCCAATTCATGTCCTTAAAAAATTTCAGTGCAAAAGTTGTTTCAATCACAAGCGAAAACAAACTGATGCCACTGATGACCATTATTAGGAATTATTAGGGCCTGATGATTCACAAGTAAGAATATATGTGTTTGGGGTTGATTCAGGTGTCTAATAGAAGTAAACTTCTTGAATACCAAGCAATTGACATACTAATAAATGCCACTGAATTATAAAACCTATTGGATTCATACTTAAAACACATCAGACCAAATAGAGTTAAAGTACTACTTAACAAATATCACAATGCATCAAAATAAAGAAATAAGAGAAAAACCAAAATAATTAATTATTTCACAAATACACACGTTTGTCCCCATATGCGTAAGATAGAAAAAAGGGAAGGAGAAATGGAGTACAGGATGTTTACTTTGTAAACCAATCCTCATGGAAATTGAAATACCTCTACACCTCGTATAAACATTGAATAAGCAATTTATTCAACAAGCAAGGGAGCCCAAGGTCCCTTTTCATATGCTTGAATCTTGATGATGTGAAATCAATGTTTCAAAAGCATTAGGCTTTGTCAAAGCAAATAGGAGGGGCCTAGCACCTAGGAAATAGGTGGAAGACCAGGCAGATGCCTACACAGGCATACTGTATGGGAATGGGGTCGGATGGGCTGGCTGCCGGAAAGAATGGGTCTAAGGCTTGGGCAACATCCCCAGACAGTTCCTCGGCCACTGTTTGAAACAATGGATGCAATATGGAAAAAAAGGAAAATGAGGCACACTGTAGTCAGTCTTACCAGTGATTCAATCTCGGAATTACTATTTGCAGGTTGCTGTGCTGCTTTAAGATCTCTCTGGGATTCCTTCTCATGCAGAGAAGCCTCAAAAGCTCCAGATTTTCGTAAAAGCTCTTCCACTCTACCTCGTTCCATTTGCAGTAAAGCATCTCTGCTTTGAACCGTCAATCGCGCATCATCTAGTTCAGCCATAACAGATGCAATCTGTTTGTCTAGTAACTCTGTGTATTCATGAAGTTGACCAAATTCCTTATCATCAACAGGCACATCAAGCCCACCAATACGTGACGTTGCACCTTTTGCCCACATCAGAAACTCATGCAGTTCATCAGAATTATTTTTATTGTTTTCCTGGGCAGCAAGAACATCATTGGTACACTTGGTCACTTCTTGCCGTAGGAATGAGATATCGGAATCCCGATCTTTCAATTGTGATTGAAGATCTTCAACCTCTGTAAGAAGGGATTCTGACAAATTATGCAACTCGTCAAACTTGGCCAATGTTGTTGAAAGATTAGACCCAAGCTTCCGCCGAGAAGCTTCAATAGTCTCCACCTCAACATTCTTCTGCTGCAAAAGTCGATCCAGTTTCTCAACCCTCCTTTTCAAGCTTTCCATCTGTAACTCTTCTTCATCAAGCGCCTGCAGCAGACCTTCATTTTCTGCAAAATCATTAAATTTAGAGCTCAGACATATACAAGGATTAAATGTATAAAAGACGAGATGAAACAAAACAAATAACAATTCAAGGCAGAAACAAGTTGTGTATTATCGAGGATTCTTAACTAGACAGTTTCTTCAGGACTTACCATGTTCCTTAGAAGCCAATGCATCAGTCAACAGTTGTATTCTCTCCTGAGATTCTTTGGAGGAAGCCTCTAGATCCTTTAGTTCATCATTCATTCTCAACTGCAATGATTGCCGTTCCAATTCCATGACTTCCACCTGTTTCTCCAAGCTGTGAACCTGCTTTTTGGCAGAATCAAGATCCATGGAGTATTTCTTGGCAACAGCTTCTGCTTCCCGAATTTGAGTTACAAGCTCCGTACAGATCCTATTTGTCTGTATATCCTTTTCCTGAAGTTCTTTCTGCAGTTGTGATATGGTCTCTTTCAGTTCCTTTTGGTTACCCTCGTGGACCTCATGTTGTATATTTATTGAACCCTTCACAGTAGATAATAACATATCTGCCATATTCCTAATTGACTCCTCCATTAAGGAAAAGGTGGTCCTATCAGCAGGTTCCAGTCCATTTGATAAAGTGGGGAAGTTTAAGGTCATTCCAGTCTTCCCAAGTATATGCATACCAGCAGAAGGGCCATTGCCAACTACAGGAGCCTTTCTATTTTCCAATTCCAAAATGGAATTATTACATGCCCCGTAAAGCACAGCTACATTTTTACGCAGAAAATCAATTTCAGATTTATTTTCCCTTCTCACTGACTCAAGGTGAGATATCTCTGCCCGGGAAGATTCTGACAGATCTTTCCAGAAACCAATTTCTCTTTGGATAGATTCCATATTTTTAGAAAGGCGTGTATGTTGTTGCTCGAGAGCACAAAAGTGTCCTTGAAACTTTTCCCTTGAGCCATCAAATTCCTTGATACAATCATGCAATCCTCGAGCAACAAGACCAAGGTGCTCAGATAATACATTTTCATCAATATGCATTGGTATATTCAGTTCTGATAGAGCATCAGGTGAAGAAAATTTAAGCTGTACGAAACACATAAAAAGTGTGATTTATTACATAAGCTGTTGATACTCAGTAACACAACTATAACATTATATAATAAGCTCCATTCCCAGAAGAAAAAAAAAGACATTGTAGATTAAGCAAACCATTTTATTATAAAGAGTGGTCCCTCTTCAGATGGGATAAGTTACATTAAACCTTTTACTTTGGATCATAATAAGGAACTACTAAACAGATACCAGTTGGAGGCGTCCATACAAACTCAACATTTTCTCCTTTCCAAATATATGATATGGATTTCAAAATGACAAGAATACCCTATTCAAAGAAATAGAGCAAAATGTACTGGTTATGCATATCTAACGATCCTCAAATTTACCACAACATTTTTCTCAAAGCATTGCTCATAACTTGAAAAGTCATGGTGCCTGGCATTAGCAGAAATTCCAAGAGATCATGCTGATTGTAGTAAAACAACAAAAAAAAATTCATAAAACAAATCAATTCAAAGTTTCAAACTAGTGCATGACTACATGGGTTTTAGTTCGATACACAGATTAATCGGGCAAGGCATACACGGAAAACAGAAGCCACATTATAGTTATATGCAACACCCAAAACATACAATACGAGATCCTAAAGTTTGGAAGACCAATAATAACAAGCCTGACTCATACTTAAAAAATCTCATTGGTTAACAAAGCATTAATCCTACACAGAGAACAAAATGGAAAATCATAAAATTTTGAACCCTATTCAAAACAGATTTGCATTGAATTTGAAGCTGTAGAAATTACAGTAAATCTGCATTTGAGTAGACAAAAACCCCAATCAGTCCATGGAAATGCCCAAAAAAAAGGTGTCTACCAATGAATGGGTGAAATTTGCATTGCAGTTACCTCATATGCTGGTTTAACCAAGAGATGGCTACTAGATGGAAGGGAAACAATTGGAGGGTCCATGTCAGCACCTTTCATCTGCTTCAAGATTAACTGAATACCAGTATCTATGTGGTAGAAAAGATCCAGATCTTTGGCAAAAACATTTGTGAGAAGTTCACAAAAGGTAGAAGATTCACTCTTCAACTGATCAACAACAGCTTTTATATTCAACACATTAGAAAGCTGATTCTTTTCTTCATCTAAACGAGCACTCATGAGCCTTTTGAGTTGAGAAAGAGCATCGGCTCTTTCAGCTTCCGCATCATCCTTTTGCTTTGATCTTTCTGTAAGTGCAGCTTCTGCCTGCAACAGCTCCTCTTGAAGGTGATCAACTCTATCCTGTACCTCATTCAACTCTGCTACAAGCAGCTCAGCTGCCCTCTTGGAATTTTTGGCATTTTGCTCAGAAGAAACCAACGCAGCATGCAAATCATGATTTAATTTTCCAAGTAATTCCACCTTACGCACGGGATCAGAGAGACCACTCTCGCCAGTGACATCAATGGCATGCAAAGCAGTCAATAACTCATTTAAGGTCCGACCAGTATCTTCCAAGCTGTATTCTGCTTCTCCCAAACGTGTCTTCAAATAGGTATTTTCAGTTTCCAGGGTCTCTACCTTCTCTTTGAAGGCCAAGAGGTCCTTCATCCTCTGTTCATAATGCATGATGGTTTCTTCACGCTGAGTAACAACCTTCTTCAAGCACTCTATTTCACCATTCATCTCTTCGATGGTTTGTTTAAGGCTGTCCCTCTGTTGCACTAGTCCCTTCCCTTTCCTAACAGCAAGATTTAACTTATCCCTCGCAGATGCAGACTTTTGCTCCTCCTGGCTAAGTTGTTCTTGCAAGGCATCTATCTGGTTACCCATCATTTTCGCTTCTGAAACTAGTGATTGCAATTTCACCAAAGTCGCATCCCTCTCCTCATTCGCACAAATCATATTGCTAACAGCCTCATCAAGTTCTTCCCTCAAAGCCACCAAGTTCTGCTCTGTTTTTCCTTCTTCTAGTGCCACATCCCCATCTACACCAGTACTTTCCTTCTCCATGATTGTACGTGAGGGCTCTCTAAATAAAGGGCAGTGTATATATCGATAAGCTTCCTCAGTGATTCTTCCAAACACTGGATGGTCCGGCCACCAAAAATGGCATCTGACTTTTCATGATCCGGCAATGCATCATGGACCAAATCAAGTAATTTCCTCAGATCATCTTCAACATCGTTATGATCCTTACTTTCAAGTTTCTCAACCAGCTGTTGATGCAATTGAGCTATTTCATTCTGCATATTCTCTCTGTCAAGTTTATCTTGGGTTTCTTTCTCCAAGCAATTTTCATGTTCAAGACGGAGCTTCTCCAGGTTTTCAAAAAGAAGATCCTTGTCATGTGTAACAGATACAAGTGTTGCATCAAGGTCAATTATTTTCCTTTGCGACTCATCTAAGTCAGTTTTAAGCAAGTTAAAAGAGATCTCAAGTTTCTCAATTTTCAATTGCAAGTTCTCTCTTTCATCACGGACCTCAATAAGTGTTTTTTCTAACCATTCAATCTGGTATGCTGGCCCCAATGACTGGATTTGTGAAGGCACGTTGAGTCTATCCAATACCTCTTCCCACCTCTGCAGAAGGGCACTCCTTTCAGCCAGTGACTGCTCCAGCAAATCATTTTGCTCCACCAAAGACTGTCTGCTGCGGTCAGAATCAGCAAGCGCTCTTCCTAACCACTCAATCCTCTCTTCTGGTTCCATCAACCTCAGATGCAAAGGCATATTAATCATGTCCAAAACCTCTTCCCACCTCTGCACAAGATTGTTCCTTTCCACCAGCGACTGCTCCAGCATATCATTTTGCTCAGCCAAAACATAGAACCTGCTTTGCAGATCATCATGTTTTCTTTTCAAGTCGTCAAAATCCGGGTTTGAGCTCAATTGTACATCATCTTTCCAGGCATTTGTAGCTAGGAAACCAGCATCAGAATGAGATTCAGCAACATAACTCTTCTGGTCCCGTTCAGTTACAGAGTATGAATTCCCAGAAACTGATCTCACCAACCATTCAATTTTCTCAATCAAGTCTTGAGAATGAAATTGCTCTGACAATTCCAGGTCTTCCAAGGTTTCTTCGATCCTTTGTAAAACAGAATCTTTAAGGAGAAATGATTCTCTCAATGCAGAGGCTGAGTGCCGAATGTAGGACAGCTCGGATTCAAGGGCTTCAACTCGTTCACCTGATTCAGAATTCTTGAGCTTCTCCTCCACCTCATGAAGTATTCTGTCTTTCGACTGCAACTCCAGTAGGGACTTCTCCAGCTCACCTGTCTTCTCCACCAGAGAATGTTTCAGATTGTCTCGCTGCACAACCAATCCTTTCCCTTTAGCAACAGCTAAGCTAAGCTTTTCCCTTAGCGAATTGACCCTCTGCTCTGATTGTTCAAGTTCAGCTACTTTTGCATCTAATTCAGCACGAGCCATTACCAGAGATTCTTCCATCTTGATTAAAGTCTCCTTGAGATTGAGCATTTCCTCCGGTTCAGGATTTGGGGGATTGAGGCAGTTTGTTTTGGCCTGTAACTCACCTAATTCAATCATTTTTGGAACAAACTCTTGTCTGAGCAAGATATGCAATGGAGCTTCCCCATCATCATCTGAAATATCTGGTTGTCCTATGAACTCCCTTAAGCAGTCCTTGGACAAGATGACCTGCTCAATAGCTTCTCTGTATTTTGAGATAAGGAAAGCAACTGAAGACTCTAGATGCACTATAGGTGGTTCAATTGAGTCAAACTCCAGGTCATTGGATTTTAACACACCTTTAGCCTCTTCAGCCAGTTTCTTTACCATGTTGAAACATCTTTTGTTCATCTCTTCAACATGTTCAGTTGTACTCATCAACTGGGACCGCATCTCTTCTTTTGAAGAATGACCATCATCCAGCTGCTTGGACAAGTCTGCACATCTTCTGTTCAAGTCTTGGATCATTTGATTTTGGCTCATCAACTCCTTCTCGAGTTCATCTTTAACTGTATGGAGATTATGATCATCATCCAGCTGCTTGGACAAGTCTGCACATCTTCTGTTCAAGTCTTGGATCATTTGATTTTGGCTCATCAACTCCTTCTCGAGTTCATCTTTAACTGTATGGAGATTCTGCCATTCATCATGTATGTACTGTAACCGCTCCATAAACACATCCAGGTTATTGGACATAAGTCTAAGATGTTCCACTGACTTTTCATTCAACTTATTATCCATTAGATACTCATCACCATTTACCAGCTGCCCGAGGCCACCATGAATTTTACACAATAGTTCAGTTGCCAGTATATTCCGTCTGCCCATAGAAAGAAGTTCAGAATTTAAATTCTCGCATGCATTACGAGCTGCTTCATGACCCATATTAGATGCTTCAAGTTTTTCCTGAAGATCTGAATTGATTTGGCAGCACTGTTGACCAAAGTTGTGATACGGGCACCAACATCCAAGGAATGAAAAAAGGTTAAACTGGGTAAATCCATAAGACCAGTAGATACTTCGATGGCTGCAGAACTCGCAGCATTGATGGAGTTCCTTTCTTCCTCAAGCATTGATTCTTGGTCAACAGCCACCTTCTGCAACTGCTCTATTTCATTTATCAATCTCCCTGCTTCATCATCACAATCTTGCTGCATTTCATTCAACTGCTGAAACATACCGTCTATGCGAGACTCCCATTCAGTCAGCTTTCTGACCCACTCCTGTCTCCCAACTTCAAGATCATAATTATGTTGCTTTTGAACTTCAAATTCAACTTCAAGTTCCTTCAAAGCCCTGACAGCAAGTCTTTTACCCTCTTGTTCTTCCTGGAAAAGTTCATTGGCACTCCGAGCATCCAGTCCCAACTGTTTCAGAAAATTTCCAAGCGTATGAAGCAGTTCATTAGCCGACAAAAAGGAGTCTGCAGGCTTTTCCTCTACAGTCAAGGACGTCTCCTCGATGACTGCATCATCTTTATGCCTCTTTGATTCAAAGGCTTGAATCAGTTTTGACACACCAGAAGCCGTTTTACTGCCAGTTGTACTTAAGGAAACTGAATGAGAGTGCATTCCTTGTATCGCTTTGTCAAGTTTTTGCAATGTTTTTTCAGCCTCCTCCAAGCGTCTGGTCAAGGCACCCAGTCCAGGCAGTTGGGATTGCTCTTCTTGATAACTTTCATTTTGCTCTTTAGAACTTTCAACAGCAAGGAAGGATTCGTCATTAGAACTGTTTAATTGATTGTCAGCTCCCACAGCTTGAGCCGATAACTCTAGGCAAATGACTTTGAGCTCATCAAGTTTAGCTTTATGAATATCTAAACTACTAGAAAGATAGATATTCTCCTCGGCAACTAGCTCAAAGTTCGTTATTGCTTCTCTTAGGTCAGCCTCAAGCTGCACTTGTTCATTCTGCAATATGAGCAATTGCTCCTTGTGTTCAAGCAGCTCGGCAGCAAGTTTCCTGTTCTCTGCAGCAAAATGCTCTTTCTCCTGTTCAACCTTCTTTTTTCCATCAACAGCCATGACAAGGTGCTTGTTTAAGTTCACATTTTCTGTTTGCATGTTTTCAAATAACCTCTTAAAGTCACTCAGTTCAGCCAAACGCTCCCCATGTTCCAGAAGTTCAGTCGAAAGAGTTGCACGCTCGTTGACTATCTGGTCCATCACCTCCTCAAGCTTTTCTCTCTCCTCCCTAGCCAAGACAAGTTGTGTGTCCAAACTTGCATTTTTTGTTTCCAGAACACCAAATGAAGCCTTGGAATCCACCAACTCCCCAAAAAGCCGTGCTGACTCTTCCAGGGACTGTTCCAGTCGCTCCTGCAATTGAATTGCCCTACCATGAAGTTCTTCCTTCTCAGCAGCCATGGCTCCAAGCTCAATCATAATCTTCCTATTTTCATTAACAGCATTTTCCATGTCAACCTCAAGCTTTTCTTTCTCACCCATAGAGGAGATGAGTTCCCTGCTCATGCTTTCATTTTCCACCCGTACAGCATTCAGAGAATCCTTGCAATCAGCCAATTCAACTGAAAGCATTGCAGATTCTTCTTGCAAACATAGCAACTGATCCTGCAACTTAACAGCTCTACCATCAAGCACTTCAACTTCCCTCTCAAAGAATCACAGTGTGTCCTAAGCTCCTCCTTTTCGGATTGGCATTGCACAAGTTCTTCTTGCAAACATAGCAACTGATCCTGCAACTTAACAGCTCTACCATCAAGCACTTCAACTTCCCCTCTCAAAAAATCACAGTGTGTCCTAAGCTCCTCCTTTTCGGATTGGCATTGCACAAGTTCTTCTTTGAAGCCTCTGCTCTTCTCTTCAGCCTCTTCCACCAATGCGGACAAATGCCGCTCGGACTTTGTGCTCGCCTTGGTCTGTTCAGCAAGATCCAATTGAAGAAAATCATTTGTAACCGCCATCAAATAAAGATCCCTCTTAACACCCTCCAGGATGTCAAGCAACCCGCTTTCCGATACAATTCTCTCCTGCAAATCTCTTAAGCACAATAAAGAACCTGAATTTCCCGAACCAAGCAGAAACCGAACCACCTCGTCATCAAGCCGTCCCAGCAATTCCCTGGCTTCATGTAGCCCCAAAGAAAATCCTTGTGTTCCTTGTTCTGGAAGCTTCTCCGGGCCAATAAATTCGACATTAATGGGTTCCATCAAAACACCATCTCCATCTTCAGTGACAGGATCTTGAGAAGTGGTCGGAGCTTCCTCAACACCAGAAGTCTCTATTGAACCCTGCCCGTCAGTCTCCCCATAAACTGAGACAATTTCAACCTTCTCTTCGGTCCTCGAGATTCCCACACCATCATGATTTTCCACGTTGTCCCCCCTTTCAGTGACAGAATCTTGAGAAGCCGTCGTAGCTTCACTGGAAGACTCCATTGAACCATCATGCCTGTCAGTCTCCCGTAACCCGAGACGAGATCGACCTCATCGGCCCTCGAAATTCCCACGCCATCATGATTTTCCACATCCAAACGCTCGCCATCCTGCATCGCTCCTACCCAGCAACAAATGAGAAACATAAATATACATCAAAAACCAAAGCTTCAACTCGTGGATTCTTCGGACGACGACCATCCCATACCTGATTGATTTCCAACACTCTCTCCCCATCATCAGCTTCGATCACAATCGCATCTCCACCATCAATTCCGATATCGTCCGCATCAGTCCCTCCAGGAGTCCGGCCACCATCACCCTCGCCGGTGGAGACCGCATCAGCATCAGACGCTTTCGCGAGGCTGGCATCGTCCACAGCCGAGACAGCGGGATCAACCTCCGCAGTATGCGGATCAGACAGTACCTCTGGATCCACAGCATCAGAAACCGCCACATCACCATCGGCAGCCATGGAAGCTCTATGGGAGGGTTTTACATGGCTGCCACTGCTTTTTTCCTTCTTTTTCCTAAATTGCTGCAACTGAACCAAAAAAAAAACCCAAATTTAAAATACTTTAATTTACTTTCTTTTAACAGAAATCCAAAAAAGAAAGGAAACGTAAAAGCGATTAGGGTTTTGTTAAAGCGGGAGACCTTTTTACGGCCGGCGGCAAGCAGATCGGTCCGGTTCTTGTTCTTATCCAACCGTTCCATGACAGATTTTATATTTCGAGATCCAATCGATCAACGGATCTCAGACACCATGAACTCGCATTCAATTTCTAATTCACTCGATAGAGATCAAAACCCTAGGATTCAAATTCAAAGAGCGAAATCGTTGGATCCAAAACGATATATGAACCAAAATGATCGAAGAAAGCGAGAGTGAACCACCGATTTCAAAGAAGGCTTACCTGAAATGGAGACCGATATTCAAGCTTGATTTCTTCTTGTTGTTCTTCGTGGGGACCCGTCGACGGTCGCTTCTTCGACTTCTGAAGAGGTTTCCGATTCGCTCTCACTATATGGTTTGCGTTTCTAATGTTTGTCGCTGTGAGAGGGAAGAGAGAGAGAGAGAGAGAGAGAGAGATCTTGCTGGGCTTTGTGGGCTTTTGAGGGAATGGGAACCCAGAAACCCAACAAGTTGAGTTGGTCCTGTGATCCGCCGGATTAAGTTAACAAGGAACCGTACTCGGTCCACTGTGTATAAATGTTGGATTTGGGGGATGCGGGTTCTCGATGGATTTTGTGTTCCGGCGGACTGTCATACCATTCACAAAGTGGTGGTGACAAAAACATGGTCACAGGAAATCATATGCTTATAGTTGATTTTAAGGCTTGATTTACAAATGCAAAAAATATGTTAAGTGCTGATATTTTAATTGAAAAACTGTTTAGTTCAACAAGTATAATTAATTCTTATTTGTAATATTTATAGAAGGGTAATTATGTTCATTTTATGAAAAAAAAGGATTTTAGTTTTAAGTCTCCGTAAACTATATGATTTAGCGATCGATCTCTCACTTTTTCATATTTAGGTTTTAGTCCCTACATTTAAATGATAATTTAGGAATAAGTCCCTCCTAGGGACTTAAAAGCAAACTAAATAATTTAGGAATAGGTCCCTCCCAGGGATTAAAAAGGAACATATCATTTAAATGTAGGGACTAAAACCTAAATATGATGAAGTGAGAGATCGATAGCTAAATCCTATAGTTTATGGGGACTTAAAACTAAAAATCCTCAAAAAAATTTATATTTGTTTCACCACTTTTTATAAAATAGAGATTGTGGTAAAATGCTCTTTCAATAATCAATAAGTTATACTTATTAAATAAATATCAAACTGTTTATTTATTAAAAAAATATTCATTTGTCAATAAACATTTATCATAAATACTTAAAAGCAAACAGCCAAATAAAATATAAGTGAGTGACAAGACAAATAAATATTTATTTTTTATCGAACCAAACGCGGCTTTAGTTTCAGGTGTTAGGTGAGTGTTGGACATTTATTATTTTGTGAGCTGTAATAGAAAGGAATTGCTCACCAACTAAAAACTAATATATACATCTTAAAAAAAAAAAAAAAAACTAATATTTGTGGAAGGAAATCAATGATCTGCCATGCTACGCTTATAATTTTCATTTAAAGGCGATGTTACTGCAACTTTAGTTACAATCCTATATGTTGAGTATTATTTTAATTTTTCATTTTTTAAAAAATATATATTGATAATTCATAACATATGAAAATTATAACTTAAGCTATATATAAACTATACAAAACGAGTAGTCGACGTGTTTTTAGATCGATTATACCACTAAAAGATGTGTAGAAAATAAATTAATTACGAGAATTTCAACTCGGAAAAATAGATAGTGATTATTGTAGATAATTGAAAGAAATTTGATGTGCTATCTTCTGGATCAGTAGGATATGCTATTGACAGTCCAAATTTGGGTACATTCCTTCTATTAAACCTCCAATAAATTTTGGAGTTACTCTTTATTTTTACTGATAATTCATGTCATCAATTCTGATTTTTATTCAAGACATCATAATAACTGATATAATGTTTCTTATTGAGTTATTATAAGAGAAGACTTGTAGTCTAAATGCAAATCATTTTTTTTGTTAGTAACATTCAATATATCTTCTTCTGAAGAGTTGACGTCGATCAGATTCATTATTATTCCATAATGACTAGTTTGGCAAGAAGATAAGTTTTTAAGGATAAATTGTTTTAATTTTAGGGGATAAAAAATATACAATTTTGTTCATATTTAAATTTGTTAAAATTAGGATAAAAAGTGGAGATAAATGTTATCCCACCCTTTAGGTGGAACAAAATATCTTCATTTTTATTTCAAAATCGGGACAACTGTCCGCAATTTATCCCAATTATTTTTTATACTATATGGGGATAAATTGTCCCCTCATTCACTTATCCCAATAATTACCTTTTATCCCAACACTTATCCATTTGTCAAACCAACCCTAAAAGACTGCATGTAATGTTATAATGTGTGTTTTCAGTCAAGTATGAGTTTGGTCACTACCATCAGTATCGAATTAAACAACATATGAATCAAACTACACAACCTATAAATCGAACTACTCAATTAATTATTAGGTGCAAGTATTATTCCTCTATTAGATAATGATTAAACCCAAACCTAATTGAATTGGACCCAATGTGTGATGACAACCATATGGATGGATCTACTAAAAATCGAGAATTTAAAAAATGATTGTAGTGGAAAGCATGAAAATTTACCTTCAACAATTAAAATGAGATCGAAAAATAAGGGTTTTTTTAGCATATATATCCCTCTTAAAAACTTATTATTATGGATATACCTTTCAAATTTCCATCGTTGCAAATATACCTCTATTGTAGCGATAAGTCGTGTATCCGTACCCCTCCGTTACTCACCATTCGAAACTCCTCTTGAACCATGGTCAGTTTAGTAACCCTAGATACTAAAATTACTTTCCTACTCCAACTAAAAAGCTAAACCTACCTTTCAAAAAAAGCTCTCTCTCTTTCACATTCTCTCATCTTCCCCGTGGAAACCCTAGCTTTCCGAAACCATTCACATCTTCTCTCTTTCACATTTTTTTATCCCAAATCCACAATGTAATCAGTCAATTGCAAAACAACAAAACCTTTGAAAACCAAAAAAAAAATTGATGAGTAGTAGTAGAAGAAGGTTTGCGCGATATGTAGAAAAGGTCTTGGTCCCTAGAAGTGTTATTACTGCAAATTGACTGTTGGAGACCAACAATTCGTCGAATCCGAACATTCAACTTGCATTTTCTTCGTTTTGCAGTATATGTGCAAAAATTTAGATCAAACAAGAATCTTGAGATCCAAGGTTTAATTGCACAAGAAGAAGAAGAAACAAAGAAAAAATGAAAGAGAGAGAAAGAGATGGTTGGCCATGTTTTTAGGTAGAGGGAAGATATTTCACAAGCCCCAAATGGTAACTAATGACTCTTCCCTAACCAAACCACACGGCAGCTAACCTTAGGGGCATCAATGCAAGACTTATCGCTATAACATGAGTATGTTTGCAACGATGGAAATTTGAAGGGTATTTTCATAATAACAGGTTTTAAGAGAGATATATATGAAAAAAACTCAAAAAATAATTATTTTATTGTCATGACTAGGGTTCAACTTTAGTCGGCCAAATCTAAACCTATTCAAACTGATTTTTTTGGTTTCGGTCAATAGATTTTTAGTTTGGTTTGGGTATAGATTTAAAAATTAATAAACTGATCTATTTTAATTTGAGTTTGATTTTACTTAAAAAAACTAAATTAACCGAACTGAACCAAATTAAATTTAAACACATGATTATTTATAATCAATATTAAGTTAGATCATTCTTTTTATATTAAAAATTATATTATTGTTATACCATTAATATTCATAAAAAAATGAATACACTAATTTATACCATTAATATTTGTCTTTTGATATTAAATAAAGTTGTAACCAACCCTAAAAGCCTCTAATCAACCATAATCGGTAAGAAGTACTTGTCTTTTGATATTAAATAAAGTTGTAACCAACCCTAAAAGCCTCTAATCAACCATAATCGGTAAGAAGAAGAAAACAAGAGTATATGTTTATCTTTAATAGTTCAATTTTGTTCATTTAGTTCGGGTTAACCAAATAAGGTTCAGTTCGGTTCGATTTTGAGTTTTCGATTTGGTTTGATTTTTGTTTACATATAATTATAATTTGATTTAATATGTGTTTTTAAAAATCAAATCAAATCGATCGAATTATACCCCTAGTTGTGACTGAGAATTACATGTTATACGTGAGTCACGGGCTCGGATCCGGTCAGTGCTCGACTACGGTCAGTTCGGTCAGTACCGAACTGCACCACGTTCAAATCGAACTGCACCACGTTCAAATCGAACTGCACAACCAATTGTTGGGTATATTTTTTTACTCTCTTATTGGATTCAATCAACTATTGGAGAAAATATGAATTCTTAAGTATCATCAGTATCCAATGAGAGAGTAAAAAATATACCCAACAATTTGTTATACAGTTCGATTTGAACGTAGTGCAGTTCGGTACTGACCGAACTGACCGTAGTCGGCACTGACCGGATCCCGTCCCGTGAGTCACACTGTACGAGTTGATTGACATGGAACAAGGCTTCCTTTTCAGTGTCATATGCCAGAGTTGGTTCTCAATCTTTTTGTTTACCGGATGATGTGATTTTATAGATCAATTTCACATTAGTCTGTAACGCGTATTACATTGTAGCACAAATTATTTATTTTATTTTAAAATATAATAGGAATTTTTTTATTCAATTTAATGAATGAAATATTTGTCATAATTTTGACAAATGTGAATAATGATAAATTTGATGAGTTTTTTATCATTTAAAATTAGCATAATTTGTTAGAAACCTTAATCCCTCATCAAATTATGTCTTTGAAGATCATATAAAACGGATTCAAATCTAACATATTGATCAGTAATACATAGTTTTGGAGAGGGTTGCAACTTGAAAGCAGTGATTGGTGTCTTAGAGCATCTTCAACTTGGTCCATTGAATATTCTTAGATTGTTGAAGTAGTACATTTTGCAGCCCCAAATACCATATTGTCTCCAAAGTTTAACTATTTATTATTATTATTACTATTGAGTTGTATTTAGTTACAACTTTTTAATTTTTACTTTTTATAAAAAGTTGAAATTTTTATTCAAATGTTTGGTAAATTTTTCTATAAAAATTTTCATTTGAAGTTCAAAAAATTTCAAATTCAAATTTCAAAATATTAAAATAAAAATTTCAAAAAAATTTGAAAATTTACAAATGGTAAAATAATTATTCTAAAATTTAAAATAGTGGTTTGAACTTCTTCCACGAAATGAAATTTGATGATCCGCAATTAAAATTAGTGAGTTCTCCAAAAACATAAAATTTCAAAAATTGTTCTAATTTTAAAGGATAAAAAATTCATCAAATTTGTTTATATTTGCATTTGTTAAAATTGAAACAAAAAACTGGGATAAATGTTATCCCAACTTTTAGGTAAAACAAAATATCTCAATTTTCATTTTAAAATTGAGACAATTGTCTATATTTTATCCCAATTATTTTTTATATATACCATATATGGATAAATTGGCCTTCCGCTCACTTATCCCCATAATTATTCTTTTTTCCACCACTTATCCTAGTTCCAAACATGGATAAACTAGGGTTTGGTAAAAGGATAAATATTTATGATAAATTAGCCTAATTCATGTATAAAAGACCATTATTTTTATCCATATTTACATTTGATAATACATTTTGTTAGCCCCATTTTTTGTGTTCTTATCATTAATTTTGCATTTGGATCACATGATGTAAAATATGGGATAACTTAAAAAAAATAATTTAAAAAGATTAAATATACCCTTTCTATTAAAGGGGCATTGATATTGTTGGTTTTAATTTTATGAATTTTTTTTAAGGGCAGTTATAAATGTTGTTTATGTTTTATAAAATGAGGTTAAATAATGAAGAGAAAGTCTATTACATCTTTGACGTAAAACAATATATTCACACTTTTTCTCTCAAAATCCAAACAATTGTCCATGGTTTATCCTTTTTTTTTTTCTTAGGCCATATGGGATAACATGTGATTTAACCCAATTATTTCTTTATCATAACCCCTTATCCAATGCCAAACCAGGTCTAAGTTGGTGAGACTGCAAAAGTCAAAAATCTTTTTTTTTTAAATGAAGTCTTCCATGATTTATTATATGCTAATATATATTTTTTAATAATGCATTCCAGAGTTAGTCAAGATTCATACATTCCCAAAGCAGTTTAAATTCCACTTCTAGTACATAATCAACATCAAACATGGATCAACATCAAGCATAGATCAACAAAGATGCCAGTGAAACTAGTTAATTAATAACATATATTGCTCAAACTGGATCATAACACATGCACATATCAATACATCAAAAAAATAGTGCACAAGAGGATCTTCCCCATTCGATCAATCATGCAAAAAAGCGATCAGTAAACAGGGTGAAATGCACGATCTTCTCTCTAATTTTTCTATGTTATGACAATATTAATTCAACTAATCCGTGGGGCTGCAGAAGAAGGACCTCCTTATTAAATATACTAGATGGGATTTGATTAACGACTTAATTCAGAAACTCATAGGACTATGTGGTGCATCCAACTCAGCTATGGCCATTTCAATCCTTTCTTTAAGTAGGGCGCTTTCGTCTTCATCAATCTGAAACATGAAAGAGTTCTTCGTATTAGTACATGTTAAATCTTTTTTTTATCAGCAGGAGTATGGTAAAGTCTGAAAATGAATTTGAACATTTTTTTATTATAAATAGATTTTCTAGGAAATTAAACACACTTCTAAATTAGTTGGACCACTTTGAAACATGCTTGGACTAAGTATGAATCCTGCAAAGGTAACTAAAAACTGTACATCCCTGTATCCAAACAGTGCCAGAGACTCAAAAGTCTCAAACCTATGACCTTGGTGCGAAATTAAGGTACTAACATGCCAAGATTTGTTAATTGAATTGTATGAAGTTTAGGTGAGGTTTCATTTGCATGAATCACATGGAATACTTGAATTCTAGTTGTTCCCATTAGAAAATCTTGGATGTTCAAGTTCTACCAGAAATGTGGTGGTGTGATAGAAACTGAATAATAAGTACAAGCATTAAAAATAATTAAAGCTATTACACAAGAAAAGGAAGACTTGTTGAAGAATTTTAAAGTACACCAGAAAAGGTTTAAAAAGAAAAAGAAAAAAAGATGGGCCTCTTCTTAATTACCTCAACAAAGAGAGTCTTCAAAAGTCTCCCAGAAAAGGATGTGATGTTTGCAGTGACTACTTTGAGATGGAGAGACTCAAAAGCCTCACAGAGCTTCACCATTGTATCTGCCTTCTTGTTGCATGTTATGGTTATCACTGAAGTCTTCTCTCCCACTTCAGACACCCTAAGCTGCATCAAAATCGCGCGATTAAGTCAATCATGCTTTTCTTTAGACGAGACCTCTCATCAGATCCAATCAGACTCCAATAAGCTAGAGCTTGACTCGTGACAAATATCATCACGATATCACATACAAAACATATGAGAGTGTTATGAGACAACCTTTAACAAATTAAAAGACTTATCAAACCTAATGGAACCACTTTTCAACAACACGATAATTTAATTTTAGTATAGCAACTCCATAATAAAAGTGTTACTCAATCAAAAACACATCATGAGAGATTGTGTGTTCAAGAATTAAAGAACACTAATAGAGACTTACTTCAAGTACATCGATGGAAGGCGATCGCGTGTCGCTGCCTCCATCGAAGCTCTTGATCACCCTCTTCTTCTTGCTTGGCCTACTAACCGGCACTGTCATCAAATCATCATCGAATTCATTCACAAGCGGCCTATCTCGCCTGCCCATCTCGAGCTCCGATATCTCCACCTCGATCCTCCTCTCTTGATCTTGGAGCTCTTGTATGTAATCAATGGCATCCTTGATGATCGACGCCTTATCCATCTATATCAAAAATAAGAATCTCTCTCTCGTTCACATATTCAAGAATGAACGTCAGATTGACCCTTAATTCAACGTACCTTGGTGATGTTGGGGACGACGCTGCGAAGGGCGTAGAGCCGCTCGTTGAGCTTCTTGCGGCGGTTCCTCTCCATGACGATGTTCTTGGCGGCGGTGGACGTCGCCGCCCCATCCGGAGAGCTCGAATCATAATAACCAGACAAAGCCTCATCCAATGCCCAGCTGAAAATTTTAAAAATTCACCAAGTTAACAAAAAAAAAAAAAGAACACACACACACACCCAGATGAGTGAATTAATGAAGAGAAAGAAACACAGGCAGACGGACTTGTCGAGTTCTTCGTTTTCGAAGAAACGCTTGGTCTCCCAATAGAAGTTGTACTCATCATCTAAGTTGTCCATGTTTTTTATGTTTTTTGAAGAAAATTAAAACAACAACAACAACAACAACAACAATGATGGAAGAAGAGTTTGAGTTGGGTACACAAGGAGGAGGTCCATTTATAAGCGTGTTTTGTGTGAAGTGGGGACGGGAGGAGGAGTTCGTGTTGACTGGAGTGTGGAAATTCAACACGTACGTGTCCCATGAAAGGCTTTTCTTTTCTTTTTTTACTTTTTTGTTTTTTATTTTTGAAGGTTCCCTTCCCAGAAACGCAGGAGCAACCGTCCATGAGAGTACACATGGGTTCGGGGAAGTTTCACAACAGGTTCAGGTTAGATCCAATGGGCGCAACTCATTCATGATCGTCTGATTAAAATATTTTGTAAGATTTTAAAATTAAATTTATAATACGATTAAATTTTAACGCAATCATGATTATCTGATTAAGATATTTAGTAAGATTTTAAAACTAAATTTAGAATGCAATTAAATTTTAAATATTTCTTGACTCAATTAATTTGTTTATCTGAAAATTATAATATCGGATGCATGAACTCGTTGGACAATCAATTTTGTTTAATGTCTGTTGGACTTAACTTGATCCCCTTATAAATGGTTATTGACTTTTTATATACTATTTTGTTTTGGAAAGTTTTTATTTATGAGTGTCCGTATGGGATGTGACATAGACGTATTTGCCCTTGATAGCTATACTGGGATTGATAACAATCCATCATGAATAAGTGAAATTTTGTTTGGTTGATTTTTTTGTTATTTTCATTGAGAAACGTAAAAGTGATATTTTTGTTGTTTGGTTCACTTTAGATAAAATGATGATAAGTTGTAGATAAGGGATAAATAAGGATTTATAATTTTTTAAATGATAACTATACACTACGTGAGAAATGTGTGACTGATTTGATTAATGTGACAATTTTTTAAATGTAATATATGTGTGAGACTTTAGGCGAGATAAATTTTTTAATATGAGAGAGTGATATTTTTGTCCATTGACATATATAATAAGCAGTTCCAACATTTCCTTAGAATAATTATCAAACTTTATCATAACTTATCTAGACATAATTATCAAGATTTATCCAAAAAAAACAAACAATGAATAAGAGTTATTCTTCAGTATTCACTCATATTCTCTGTTAATCCTCCATCACAATTCACAAACGGGAGATGTATTCAAGTTAACGCTAGATTTTGTATCCAATTGATATGTATTAAGACATCATAAGTAACACATGTTTAACATGTAATACGATACTAGTCAATCATTTATTAAAATATTGTATACGATTGGTTTTAAGCATGGTCATTTTTTATTTTTTATGTTTTTTTTAATATAATGATAAGTAGAAATAAATAAACAATATCAGTCTCTTTCAAGGTTTACCTTTACTTATTAAGGTATAATTTTAACGTACACTTTATCCATAATAAATAAACTTTTTTAGGATTAAAATTATTCTCTAAACAATAAATTGAATGATCAATTACCAAAAAAAAAAAAAAAAAAATCGATATCAAAAAAAAATTACCAAGAAAAAAAAATTGAATGATCAAATTTAGATTTTGATAGATACTGTCCTTGATTGATCAAATGGGAAACTCTTTCTAAATCTTATCTTTTTGATCAAATGGGATAAATAGAATCGCATGTCCCGGAAGTGTTATAGGCTCCAAATCTAACAAAAGATTTTTGTAAAAAAAAAAAAAAAAAAAAAAAAAAATCTAACAAAAGATCTTAGAGAATCTCCCACAAGTTACGTCTATCGACCATATTCCGCATTGCTTTACATATAGACCATATTGAATAAGGTGAAAATGACATGGAATTCAATTAATTTAGAGAAAAACAATCACTCTCTTGTTCGTATTTTTCTTTCAAATCATAATAAGGTATATGATCAACACAATAATGTATAGATAATGATGTATATTGTATAACAATAAGGCTCCGTTTGGTTTGTATCAATTTGGGATGGAGTTTAATTTCATGTAATTAAAAATTGTGTAAATTTCAGTGTTTGATTAATGATAATCTAGATGGTAATTTTAAATCCATTCATGTGGAAAAAAAGAGTAGAATCAGATTCTCACCATTTGTCGATGGTAATTTTAAATTCCATCAGGAATACAAAATTAGGTTACGTAATATTATGCTATTTACAAATTAATTAAATTACTATTTACATCATTTCTCAAATAAATAGCCACCTCTTTTTTTTTACCCACCTCCTCCTCTCTTTTTATATATAATATATAGGGGAGTTCATAATATTAAATTTAGAAAAATTACTGTTAGTATGTGTTTAATTATATAACTAATTTTATTTATTTGCATTCATGAAATATTTATAAAAATAGTTACAAATAAATTGTTTATTTTTTATAATTGTGATATGGATGAAGAAATAAATTTTACAAGTAGATGTATAATAGTAAGGGTATTTTAGACATTTGAATTAAATTTTTTGTATGTGTGAACCAAATATTGAAAAATTATTTTTTGCAGAAATCCACTAATGAACCAAACAGTCTGACGAAATCTGGATTCTTGATAAAATGGTTTCTTGTAAAATGATTCTTATAAAGTAAATCCATAAAAATAAAAAAAGACACGAATGACCTAAATATAAGATATTTCACATGCATGTGAGCAGTAGAAAAAGAGAGAAAGAGATCTAGAAAAATGATCTCACCAGTTTAACGACGTAGATATGTTTAAAAAAGTCCATGAATCTAAATAACATAAACGATTGAAAAATAATATTTGGAAGTTATTATTTTTAATATTGTTGCATAAAAAGGTACAAAAAGTCATTGAAATTTATATTATATTTTTCACGGAAATGCACTTACTGGTACATAAACTACTATACATTTTATATTAAACTAAAACCGGCATACCACACGTTCATAAGATTCTCGAACGACCAAGATCATAAGATTTTAAATTTCACATTCAAACAGAACCTAAAATTAGAACAAATATAATTGTAAATCTAAATTCAGCGAAAATATGTATTAATTATGAACCTCTGTAGGTCCTACATGCTCTTAAAACCGGCCATGAAATTGTATATTATTTTTATTATGCATAAACATTTCTCTTTATTTATATATATAGAACATTGTTACACGCAGGCTCTCCCTTCTTGATCCGGTGTGTAATCTCATTATATTAACCAACGATATGTAGATGTGTATGCTTTCTTTTTACATGTAAATAGATCCATATAATTCTATAGTATATATTTTATTTTTATGAAAATCTATATCTTGTTACATGAAATACATACATTAATTAAAAAATTAAAAGTATATAAGAATTGCAATATACATAACTTTTCTAACATTATTCTTATTCATATACATCCAAAATAACAATTGTTGTAAATCTTGATGAGCCGTTGATTGCATTATGTTGTATTAAGGGCATCTCTAATCCAAGAGGAAATTCATTTATGAAGGGCGTTGTTGTTGCACTCTAATCATCACCCTTTATTTTTTCTTATCATTTTTAAAATTATATAATGTTATATGAAAATTCATTAATAAATATTATTATTATTAATCCATTTATATAAAAATTATAATATTGAAAAGATCTCATTAAAACTTTTAAAATGAATATAATATTAAACGGTTTTGGAGTTATTTTTAAATTAATAATTTTTTAATTAAATAAATAAAATAATTCTTTAATAATCAAATGTATGAGGATCTATTTAAAATCAATTCTAAAATAATTTAATATTAGCATCATTTTAAAGGTTTCAATGAGATCTTTCCAACTATAGTATTAAATTTATTAGTGTATAAAGTAAAAAATGAAAAATGTAATTTGGAGGTGGTCTCCACATTTAAATAATTTGAAAATCGATATGGAGTGCATTTAGAGCATACCACCTTCTAAATTTGAAGACATAAAGTGCAGTTGGAGTTACTCTAAACCGAACATTTAAATGCTAGCTGACTTACCAAAGTTTGATTTGCAAATAAAGAAAAATATTGGCACTCTTAGATATTTTTTTAAAAAATATAATTATTGTATTTATTTATTAAAAACTTTAAAAATTCTAATAATGTAAATGTATACCTAGTAAATCGTATACTCATATTTGAATAACGAGACCGTAAAAATACTCTTCCCGTATTCAACACAAGAATCTCTGCCAAACTGGCGCGTTTTGACTTGCTAGTCAGCGACACGTGTGGGACCGGGACTTGATGTATGATTGGCGCACGAGTTTGGTGCGTGACGCTTTAAATATTGGAAATGCGTTTCGCTCGCTCGCGGTCTTTGGTACAAATGAATTCGAACGACGGCGAGGTTTCGTCTTTTGGAGACCATATATTATATACCTTATATTATACTATAATAAATAATAATATGAGTTTTCTCTCTCTTGATTTTTTTTTACAAAGTTCAATCGTGTGAAATTGAAAAGTACCTCAACTGTCCCACAGTACCCACAAGTTGCAAACACACCTGGATCATGAATCTCAAAATCAAAGAATTGTTAAACTCAAGTCTAACCCGACTCAATTCAATCCGAACCCTAATGTTGAGTTCTAACTTAACGTTGCGGTGCTTGTTAAGGGGGTGGGATCCTCTGTGATATGCAAGAGTGAAACTTTTCTATTACATGAATGATGGTGTACCACATAGTCAGGTACACCACCACCGTAAGAAGTGAATGGCATTTGGTGCGACGTAATCGCGCACACACCACCATACATGCAACGTGATAATATTTTAATTTAAAATTTATAAAATTTGGGGAAGCGATTATTGGCTAAGTAATTTGAATTTAAAAAATATAATAAATCCAAATTATCAATGCTAAGTGCGCCTATATGTATGCGTATGTGTGAGTGATCCCTTTGTTTTTTTCAAGACATACTTCAACAAATGGGCTAATATATAAAATGAAAAAAATATTTCAGCTTCCAGGGTGAGACTATTCCCAAGCACTTACCTCGTGTATATATTACAATCTTCTTCAACACAATATATACACCACAAAAAACCCCAAAATAGTTTGAACACATTGAATGATTGAATATTTATCACAAAATAGTTTGAACACTTTGAATATTTATGTGGGCCACATTGTTTTCATGGTCACATTCGAAGGCATGCGTAAATTATCATTAATTTAAAAACCATAAGGTTAGAGATTGTTTCCTATGCATTTTTTTTTCATGAAAATATATATATTTCATGAAATCAAATATGTACCAGTAATAACAAGATTCAGGAATGAAACGAAATACACGTACACCCTATTAATTATATAAACCCATTATGTAAAAACAAAAAGATAAAAAAAGATATGTTTCATGAAACATATATATAGTTAGTTAATGAAATTGCACTTGTATAATAACACCTAGATTGAATAATGTTTATATGTTTTCTTTTGTACGGTCTTCTCATGCATTGATTTTTCTTTACATGCATATTTTATGTAATGAAATATAACAGATAAAAATAAAGCATATCTCATCTAATAAATAATATACCCTATTCGTGGGGACTAAAGGTAAGATTTTAGTAATAATGGATAGTTAGTTTGTAATGTTGTGAACTAAATAGAATACATGAACATAATAGTATACATAAACAAAGCACACAAGACATATAAAGAAGATAAGTGGAGAGAGATTTCTTATTCACTTGTTGGTTGTGGAATACATGAGAGACCCCTCTATTTATAGGGTGCATGGAGGAATTCCAAATGTGAGAAGTTACAAGTTCATAGAGGTGAGGGGGTACATAGTGGGATGATTAATAGTGGAGGTTATGGAGTTGAATGAGAGGGGTTATAGAGTTGAAGAGTGGGGGAGGTTATGGTTAGGAGGAGTGGTGGGTATCCACTATATTCACAACACTCCCCCTTGGATGACCACCACGCTAAGATAATTGCCTCATTAAAACCTTGCTTGGAAAACCCAGTGGGAAAAAACCAAAGCGAAGGAAAAAGAGTACAATGTAACTTAATCGTATAATGGTGTATGCGTTTAACACTGCCTCATTAAAACCTTGCCAGGAAAACCCATTGGGACAAAACCTAGGCGAAGGAAAAAGAGTACAGTTCGCAAAATGTCATCAAAAAAATTACTCCCCCTCATAAGTACAAGATTTCAAGAATTTTGGTCGCTAACTCGTCGCATCCCGATGTTATACACCAGCTTCTTGAATGTTGACGTCGACAAAGCTTTAGTGAACAAATCTGCAAGATTGTCCTTTGACTGAATTTGTTGAACATCAATTTCATGTCTCTGCTGGAGCTCATGAGTGTAAAAGAATTTTGGAGAAATATGCTTCGTTCTATCACCCTTGATATATCCCCCTTTGATTTGAGCAATGCATGCTGCATTGTCTTCATAAATAGTTGTTGGAACATCTGTAATGAGAGATAGTCCGCATGCAGTATGAATATGATGAACCAAAGACCTTATCCACACGCATTCCCGACTTGCTTCGTGGAGTGCAAGAATCTCAGAGTGGTTAGAAGACGTGGCGACCAAAGTCTGTTTCGTAGATCGCCAAGAGATCGCTGTGCCACCGCAAGTGAATACATACCCTGTTTGTGAGCGAGCCTTGTGAGGATCTGAAAGATATCCTGAATCTGCATAACCCTTCAATTGTGCACCATTATTGGAATCTTTTGCATAGAATAGGCCCATGTCTGACGTTCCACGAAGATAACGAAAAATGTGCTTCACACCATTCCAATGCCGTCGAGTTGGTGCAGAACTAAATCTGGCCAATAAATTAACTGAAAATGCAATGTCAGGTCTAGTGCATTGGGCTAAATATAATAAGGCACCAATTGCACTAAGATAAGGTACTTCAGGACCAAGAAGATTTTCATCATCTTCTTTCGGACGAAAAGGGTCCTTCTTTGGGTCAAGTGACCTTACCACCATAGGAGTACTTAATGGATGACATTTGTCCATATTAAAACGCTTCAGGATTTTTTCAACATATGTTGTTTGATGAACAAGTATCCCGTTTGAACTCCGCTCAATCTGCAGGCCGAGACAATATCTTGTTTTTCCAAGATCTTTCATTTCAAACTCCTTTTTTAGATATTCAGAAGCCTTTTCGAGCTCTTCAGGAGTCCCAATTAGATTAATATCATCAACATATACTGCAATAATGGCAAATCCAAGTTCCGTTTTCTTAATAAATACACAGGGGCATATTGGATCATTGACATATCCTTCTTTTATTAAGTACTCACTAAGACGGTTATACCACATTCGTCCAGATTGCTTTAATCCATACAAGGATCGTCTTAGCTTGATTGAGTACATGTTTCGTGGTTTTGCTTCAGGCAATTTTAGTCCTTCAGGAACTTTCATATAAATGTCGGTATCTAATTTTCCATATAAATATGCAGTAACCACATCCATTAGATGCATGTCAAGTCCTTCTGAGACTACAAGACTAATTAAATACCGAAATGTGATTGTGTCCATCACAGGAGAATATGTCTCTTCAAAATCGATCCCAGGTCTCTGCAGGAAACCCTGTGCCACAAGACGAGCTTTGTATCTAACAATCTCGTTTCTTTCATTTCGTTTTCTTGCGAACACCCATTTACATCCTACTGGTTTAACACCTTCAGGGGTTAGGACTACTGGTCCAAATACTTGGTGTTTTGCAAGTGAATCCAATTCTGTTTGAATAGCAGCTTTCCATTGTGGCCAACAATTTTTTCGTCTGCATTCATCCACTGAACGTGGTTCTGAATCATCATATGAAATGATTTCTGTAGCTACTGCAAAAGAGAATATATCATCAACAAGCACTTGCTTTCGATCCCACAATATTTGTGAATTTGCGTAATTTATGGAAATTTCTTCATTTCCATGTACTTGATCTTCATGTACGGGTATCACTTCAGGGACGTCAGTCTCTTCGGGGACTTGTGTCACTTCAGGGACTTCTTCTGTAGGATTTATTATTGTGAGTCTTTCAAGTGTTTCATGCTCTTCTAGAGAATTATTCTTCATTGTTTTTCTCCTTCGAGGAGCCGAATCTTTTGAGCCTATAGGTCTTCCACGCTTCAGGCGTGTCTTTGTTGATTCATTAGCCGGCATATTAACAGTTTTTCCTATTGGAATATCAATCCGAGCTGGAGTATTAGCAGCTGGAATATGTGATTTCATCACTTTTGCTGCATCATTAAATGCATCTGGCAATTGATGCGCAATTCTTTGAAGATGAGTGATTCTTTGCACTTCAGTTTCACATTGATTAGTGCGAGGATCAAGATGATCCAAAGATGGAGTTTTCCAAGTAAGTTCACGTCGTTCTTCTGGCGACGGATTTTCTCCCCCTAACGACGGGAATATTGTCTCATCAAAATGACAATCCGCAAATCGAGCGGTAAAAACATCTCCTGTCAATGGTTCAAGATATCTTATAATAGAAGGAGAATCAAATCCTACATAAATTCCCAATCGACGTTGAGGGCCCATTTTAGTTCGTTGTGTAGGGGCAATAGGAACTTGTACAGCACAACCAAAAATACGAAGATGTGAAATATTTGGTTGATGACCCAATACAAGCTGTAAAGGGGAATATTGATGATAAGCAGTTGGCCGAAGGCGAACTAATGCTGCTGCATGCAATATAGCATGACCCCAAGCTGAAAGGGGTAATTTTGTCCTCAAAAGCATAGGACGTGCAATTAGCTGAAGATGCTTAATAAATGATTCAGCTAATCCATTTTGGGTGTGCACATGAGCAACAGGGTGTTCAACATCGATGCCATGCGACATACAATAGTCGTTAAAAGTTTTCGATGTGAATTCACCAGCTCCATCAAGGCGTATTGACTTTATAGGATAATCCGAAAAATGAGACTGTAATCGGATTATTTGAGCAAGTAGTCTTGCAAATGCAGCATTCCGAGTGGATAATAGACAAACATGCGACCATCTAGCAGATGCGTCTATTAATACCATAAAATACTTGAATGGTCCACATGGGGGGTGGATTGGGCCACATATATCCCCTTGAATTCTTTGCAAAAATGTTGGTGACTCAACATTGACTTTTGTAGGGGATGGTCTAACTATCAATTTGCCTTGTGAGCACGAAGTGCATTGATAGTGATTAGGTAAAAGAATCTTCTGGTTCTTTAACGGATGCCCAAATGAATTATCAATTATTCGACGCATCATTGTAGACCCTGGATGCCCGAGGCGATCATGCCAAAGCGTAAAAATATCTGAATCATAGAACTTCTGGTTCATTACAGTGTATGATTCGATTGTTTTTATGGTTGTATAATACAACCCGGATGAGAGAGCATGAAGTTTCTCTAATATATGCTTTTGGCCTGAAATAATTGAAGTAATGCATAAATACTCCATATTATTTTCACTTATAGTCTCAATATGATATCCATTAAGACGAATATCCTTAAAACTTAGCAGATTTCTTCTGGATCTTGCTGAATATAATGCATCATTAATACAAAATTTTGTACCTCCTGGTAATATTATATTTGCTCTTCCGGAGCCTTCAATTAATTTTGTAGTACCAGAGATGGTATTAACATTTGCATTGATTAATGTCAATGTCGAGAAATATGTTTTATTTCGTAGGATCGTATGCGTTGTTGCGCTGTCTGCCAGACAGATGTCACCAACCATAGCCATTCTTGTAAAAAGAAAAATGAAATAAATAAGATAAATATAAAAATAGGAAAATGCATTTCAGATAACAAAGAAAAATGATAAAAAAAATACATAAATGACAAAATTTGATCGTACATCAGGTACGTGACCATATTTTAAGCACCAAATTGATAACAATCATTTTCCTTGTGTTAGGGGTTTGTTCTGCAAACTTTTTCCCTTCAATTATGCTTTTGTTTAATAGCAAATCACTTCCAGTGGTTTGAGATGTTTTACAAACTCTATGATTGTTGTGCTATTGACTATATAAATCATGATCTCATCATTCTTGACCACAACTTCCATGACGAACATAAAATAAAATGCATTTACTTCAGGTAATGATGCTATGCCATTGAGTTGGGTTACATGAGAAAAAAAAATCGTTGTTCGGCAACGAGAATATATAAAATTGATGCTCTCAATATTGCTACAACTGGAGCATATTTGAGGCATAATGGTCGGTGGACCTTTGTCAATGAGGAATTAATCTTTAAATCCTCTTCATTATGATGATAATGGTGAATGCTAATCATAATTTACATGTTCCTGCTGGGATACATGAATCTTTTTTTTTCATTTGGTCCTTCAAGGACCTAAAAAAAATATATCATATAACTTTTATTTTGTCCTACAGGGATACGAGCAATCATGATTTATGTATATATATATCCTTCAGGGATAAAAATTATATGGTCCTTCAGGGATACATTTTAATCATATCTTTCACATGATCCTGCAAGGATCCATGTAATAATGTTTTTTTTTTTAGTCCTTCAGGGATAAAATAAAATAAAATTTGCATATGGTCTTATTGGGACACATAATTCATAACTTCTACATGGTCCTTCAGGGATCCATGTAAATACAATTTTTGTATGGTCCTATAGGGACACATGACATTGTAACATTAAAATAAATCTCAAATCAAATATTTATAAATATGAAATTAATTGATACAAGGAATAAGGGTGATGTTAGCACAAATCTAAGCAATAAGTGAAACATCAAAATATAATTCCATAGTCAAATAGAACAAATTTTAATCATCAAAACACCTGTGCTTAGAAATTTGTAATTTTTTTTTTGTCATTTACCTTTCTCAACTACAATTAATACATGCTACTATGAATGTGGGAGATCTAACTACACCAACATGTGAAATATATATATATACAGTTGCATGCATATATCAATCCAGTTGCAAATTTTTTTTTTTTACTTTAATCATTTTTATTAACAAAAGTTGATAACAATATCAACAATACCATAATACAAAACCGTGAATAATCATAAAAAATACAAACCAATAAAAGGATTTTTTTTTTGTTGAGATAAATAAGAACCCATAAGATGGGATTTTATTATAAACCATGGATTTATATATGCATATAGAAAATGCATAAAGAAATGCACTCTTAAAAAATATATATAAAAGAATATAACGAATGAGAATATTTAATTATGTAGCATAAAGTAAGAAAACATTTTTTCTTTATCAAAAAGAAAATCATAAAATTCTCTACCATGTTGTACACAATATATAAAATATAGTCATGATTATTTGAGCATCATAAACTCACCAAAATACAAACCTCTTTAGCGAATTAGACAAGAGCGTTGTCGTGCTGATAACGTGTTGTGAACTAAATAGAATACATGAACATAATAGTATACATAAACAAAGCACACAAGACATATAAAGAAGATAAGTGGAGAGAGATTTCTTATTCACTTGTTGGTTGTGGAATACATGAGAGACCCCTCTATTTATAGGGTGCATGGAGGAATTCCAAATGTGAGAAGTTACAAGTTCATAGAGGTGAGGGGGTACATAGTGGGATGATTAATAGTGGAGGTTATGGAGTTGAATGAGAGGGGTTATAGAGTTGAAGAGTGGGGGAGGTTATGGTTAGGAGGAGTGGTGGGTATCAACTATATTCACAACATGTAATAGTTTGTTTCATTTATCACTTTCCTCTTAATTGGTTTTTTAGTTGGTTTTTAAGTAATTTAGTATAACAATCTAGCATTAAATTCAATTTGATTTATTATGATTATGGTTGTTTCTTTGTTTAGGATATGTTTTAAAGAGTCCATAAAAGAGATGCTCAATTCCTCTTAATATGCTATAAAACTGAGCATCATGTTTGTCCTTATTTTGCATCTTACAAAAGAACTCATGAAGAACCTACAATTATTGATATAGTTTGTATATATCAGCAAAAAAAAAAATCATATTAATATTACACTTGACGCAATGTCTCCAATGTGCCTTAAATTAAAAATGAAATTAGATATTTGTTTACTAGTTTATACCATTAGACATCATCTACATTAAATTCCCAGAAGGTTATAAAAACTATATATTCGAAAGGACATAAATTAACATTCTATACATCAACTAGTAATTGTAGTTTATCAGTATATATACAATGATATTCCAAACATTGAAAATTAATCTGTCTTAATCATGTTGTGTGCAAGTAACATTTGATACTTTGGACCATTATATATAAACATTTAAAGCATATGTGGTCCATTCCATATGATCAGTGCCTCAAGAATATGAATATATTCACTATCAAACTTTACAATGTCAATCTCAAGATATTTTTTTAAATGTAGCACGCCATTAATTAGTTTCAACCACAAATTAAAAGACCTCTACAAATTAATTAAATGCACTTTTATATGTGATGGTTATTATTACATATATAATATAGTTTAGTTTTATTCACCTAAATGTATTTTACTTTTCTTTAAGCTAGATGTTTGGTCACATCTCACTTTAACCCTTGAAAAAAAATCTTTGGTTTTGAACCACCCATTCAGATTAACATTTTTTATAATCTCGTGTAATAATCATAGAACAAATTTAATTCATCTAAGTGTATTCATTTGAACAATAATATAAAGTTAGTGGGTGGTTGTTAGAAGCTATATGACCATCCAACTATCTCTGTTTTTTTAAATGTAAAGTAGTATTTATTTTATGCCAAAGTCATCCATACATGATATTTTATTTTATGTAAAGTCTTACTATGGTTCTTAATTGAGCAGTTGTTAAGTAGGCAAACATCTCTCACTTCTCTAAAAAAGATCAATAAATCAAATGCTAAGAAGCACCATTTAAAAAAAAATCTCGATCACTATGGTTTAATTATAATGATATAAATCTACCATGAGAATTTATTCTTGAAAGAAAAATCACAAAAGCAGAGCATTTTGTTTTAATTCGTTTATTATTATTTTATTTTTTGGGGGGTTCGGAGAGAACATATATATAAAAGATAACCTAAAAACTCGAATTCGATCATGCATAATATATATATATATATATATATATATATATATATATATATGCCGACGATTAAGTGCGGTGTGCGGTCGGTGCGGTGCGCGACGTGGGTCGTCCGATCGCGGGTCCATCGCATCCAACGGTCGACGTGAATCGCACCCGACCGTCCGATGCGATGGACCCGTGATCGACGGCCCGTGATCGCGCACCGCACCGACCGCACACCGCACGTAATCGGCTCCCATATATATATATCTTATTATAAAGAATATCAAACAGTGTAAGAAATATCTAACATGCCACAGACAATGAACCATTCAACAACCATCATACTGTTTATTACGTGACTGACAGAGAATATCACTTTCCATTATATGTGTACACAATGTTAATGAAAAATGAAGAAAATAAAAAAATTTAAGAATGTTTTAAATGTGTACACAATGTACGCAATCCCCCCCCCCCCCCCCCCCACCACATTCCCTCCAACAAATATTAATGTTTTAAAAACTGAACAGTTCAATGAATTAGAAAAATGAATGAGTCAAGAGTCATTGTTTCAACTATTGGGTCAATCGAATTTATACCGCCGTGACCTAATTATAATATAATAAATATATTAACTATCATTACTAAATAAAAATTATGAAATATTTTAGAAAATTTTTATATAAAATTTTTATTTAACATCATAACATAATTTTAATATATAAAATCTAAACTTTTTATTAGATTTCATATTTCAACTAGCAATTAATCACCATTACTAAGAATAAAGAATAATTGGGTATAATAAACTCATAGTCAGTTCACAAAAATCATTGATTCAACTGGCGGGTTAACTGAGTTTTACTAGTTTTTTATATCACCAGGTTTTAAAATTAAATCGAACCGGAATTCAAAACAGATAAAAGTTTAAACGGTTCCCCAGGAGGGTCGAGTTTAAAACACCAACATTTACTACCCTTTTTTAATAAGAAAAATAGTCAAAGAAATTGTTTCCAAAACGTCTCTTCACATGGCCAGAAATTTGGATGCATCAATTTAAGTAGTCACACCTGTGTGGCTGTGTCACATGGAAACAAATCTTTTTGTCATTTTTGTTTTGTTTTGTTTTGGTTTTTTTTTTTTTTTTTTGGGGCAAATTTTTACAACCTTCTTTACTTAAGGAAGGATATGTTAAATTTCATTTAAAAGAGATTTTTTATTGGTCATAAAACTTAAATCTTAAAAACTTTAATCTATGTTTATTGATTTCTTATGCTGAAAAAAAGAAGGATAGCATAAGAATATGTTTAATCTTGTTAACAAAAAAACATATTTATTCAGTTAAATAGATCGCAATATATATATCTTATAAGGCTGAATAAACCCTAATAATTAAATTTAATGAATGTAGATATAGTTTTATTCATGTTTATCTATGCAAATAAATTATATTTTAATAAGCAAAATTAAAAGATGAATTCATCTAATTAGATAAAAATATTAATTTTACATTTAATCCTCATTATCGTTATACAACATTTTATGTCGAACAAAGTTTATGTAAATAACGGGAGAAAAAAACTAAAAATAAAATGCTACATATTTTATTTTTATAAATATCAATGTCAAACATGCTTATCTATCTTAACTCTTAGACCATCAAATTTTCACCAATGAGTGAGACACCAAAATTTGACATTTCTATTGGCTTAATACCAATAACGTACACAAAATTAACCTATGTAATATCAACTGATGTGGATGTGCAATGTGATGAAACCAAATATTAATGAAAAGTCTATTGGTATTTCTTTCATGCATGGTTGCGAGTTTCATGAAAAACAAAAGCGTGTTGAAAAATCTTTCATTAATAGATGTTAGAAAAGAATCTGCACCCCCCCCCCCCCCCCCCCCCCCCCCCCCCCCGTCCATGCACACATGAATAGATGTTGGAAAGGATCATTCATGAAAGCCATTGCTCCCCCAGGTCCAAATTTGAAGCTGGAGATAGAAAACAAAACGATCCACGCTGATACACTAGTCATTCATGCAATTGATTTAATGAAAGTTTATGGTATTTGTTTCATGCATGGTTACAAGTTTTCATGAAAACAAAACGTGTGTTGAAAAGTCTATCATGAATAGATGTTGGAAAGGAATTCCCCACCCCCAGTCCATGCACACATGAAAGCCATTGCCCCTGGTCCACGTTTGAAGCTAGAGATAGAAAACAGAATCTATCCACACTGATATACTCCCCCCGTCCAAATTTGAAATTGGAGATGGAAAAAAAAATTCTTTAATGAAAAGTTTATGGTATTTCGTAGGGCTGCAACTCGGGCGGATTGAGTCCGGTTGACCCCAACCCGAACCCAACCCGAATTCTAAACTACTCAACCCTAACTCGACCCAACCCGTTTTTAACCCGAACCCAACCCATAATTAAATAAACTACCCCGACCCAACCCGAATTGAACTAACTCGACCCCAACCCGATTTTCAACCTGAATTGGATCAACTCGACTCAACATGTTAGATTAGCTAAGTTTACCTAAAATTTGGACTATCCATATTAGAACCTACATAATGAACAGTCATGATTTTTTTTAACTATTAGTTTACGGGTTCAGGTTGGGTCGGGTTGGGAGTGAAGCCAACCGGAACCCAGCTTGATTTGTGAGTTAACCCAAATTGATCAACCTGAACCGGATTTGGTCAACCCAACCAATGTAAAAATCGGGTTCAATTAGACCCTGTTACGAAGAGAGAATAGAATAATGTGAATCCTTGGATTCCACTTAGGGTTAAATCCCTTTATATAGACAAATGAATAGGAGTTACACGTGTAATGCACTACACACATAATGAGATAACACATATAATCTAACAGCCCCCCTCAAACTCATGGTGGATCATACAAAGTGAATTTGCGAATGAGAAACTGAAATCAAGGAACTGGATGTGACTTCGTAAAGAAATCAGCAAGCTGCTCGGTAGAGGAGATGTGCGGAAGCGATAATGTCTCTGCAAGAAAGTGCTGACGAACGAAGTGACAATCGATCTCAATGTGTTTGGTCCTCTCGTGAAAAACTGGATTACTGGCAATCTGAATAGCAGAGCGGTTATCACAATGAAGAGGAGTAGGACCAGTCATAGTAACTCCTAGATCCACCAAGAGACGTCTAAGATGAACAATCTCCTTGGTGGTGATGGCCATGGCTCGATACTCAGCCTCAGTGCTGGATAGTGAAACAACCTCCTGTTTCTTGCTGCGCCAAGAAATGATGGAATCTCCAAGAAATATGCAGAACCCAGTGATGGAGCGTCTAGTGGTCGGATCTCCAGCCCAATCAGCATCAATGTAGGCCCTGAGAACCAGATGTGAAGAGGATGACAGATAGATCGATCTGGTGATAGTACCGCGTAAATATCTGAGAATACGCATAAGAGCACCATAATGCACTGATCGAGGAGCTGAGACAAACTGACTAACAATACTGACGGCATGAGCTATGTCAGGTCTAGTGATGCAAAGATACACAAGTTGACCAACAATCTGTCTGTACCGAGTTGTGTCTGGAAGGAGCTCACCATCTGTAGAACGAAGCTTCACATGAAGCTCAGGAGGAGTATCTGCACTGCGAGTATCTGAGAGGGCAGCGCGCTCGAGAATGTCAGCCGTATACTTCTGTTGAGAGAGCAAAATCTCACAATCACTCTATGCAATCTCGAGACCAAGGAAGTAGCGAAGAGTGCCGAGATCTTTCATCTGAAACTGTCGACTGAGGTGATTCTTGACCAGAATAATACCGGCGGAGTCATCGCCAGTGATAATCATGTCGTCAACATATAGAAGAAGGATAACCCGGGCCTGCGATGATGATCGCACAAACATAGAGTGGTCCTGAAAGCTCTCAACAAAACCAGCTGCCAGAATAACGCTGCGAAAACGCTCAAATCAGGCACGAGGAGCCTGTTTGAGACCATATATAGCCCGCCGAAGACGACAGACATGCTGAGGAGGAGTGCTGAGACCTGGAGGTGGTTGCATATAAACAACCTCAGATAAATCACCATGAAGAAAGGCATTCTTCACGTCCATCTGAAAGAGAGGCCAGCGACGAACAGCAGCAACTGCAAGAAGGATGCAGACAGTAGTCATCTGAGCAACGGGAGCGAAGGTCTCCTCATAGTCAATGCCATACTCCTGTGTGAAACCTCTAGCAACAAGACGAGCCTTATGTCGTTCAATGGATCCATCAGGTCGATGTTTGATTTTGAAGATCCATTTACAACTGATAGGTGTAACGCCATCCAGAAGTGGAACAACATCCCAGGTCTGTGTTTGCGCAAACGCCTGAAACTCCTCATTCATGGCCTGCTGCCACTCAGGGTACTCAACTGCCTCTCGATAGGATCTGGGCTCACGATGGACATGGATAGCGGTGAGATAAGCCTGAAACTGTGGAGAATAGGTACTCACTGAAGCAAAACCAAATTGGTCAGGTGGTCCAGAGTCAAAACTAAAGCGAGCAGGTGGATGACGCTCACGCTGAGGGTAGCGAGTCGAGGGACGAGGATCCACATCAGAGGGAGGTGCGTCAGTCGTGGAAGGCGGAGTACCAGCGGAGTCATCTGTGGGAGAAGCAAGAGGAGACACAATAGGAGGAGAACTGGGAGAACCAGAGGAGTTGGCTGCAGGAGTGCTAAGAGGAGGCTCAGAGAAAGTAGAACTAGGAGTGGACTCAAGCACAACAGATGACCTGAGAAGAGGTAGAGACTCAATAGGGGAGGTCTGAACAGGAGAAGGCACAAGAGGAGAGGCCTGAACAGGAGAAGGCAAAGGAGGAGAGACCTGAACAGGAGAAGGCACAGGAGGGGAGGAGGCAATGGGTTTTGTGGGTGGAGAAGAAAAATAGGGAACATCCTCGACAAATGACACATGATGAGCAATCCAAAAACGATCTCCAACAGGATCGTAGCAGCGATATCCCTTGTGTTCGAAACTAATCCCCAAGAATACACACTTGACTGACCGAGCGGTCAACTTGGTGCGTTGATGAGGAGGGAGAAGCACGAAACAAGTACATCCAAAAGTGCGAAGTCAGCTATAATCAGGTTTGGAGGAGTAAAGGCGCTCATGAGGAGTCATACCAGAGAGGACAGAAGAGGGAGTGATATTGATAAGATGAACATAGAGAAGAGCAGCCTCAGTCCAGAATGTGCTAGGGACTGAAGAAGAAAGTAGGAGGGAACGAGCGGTCTCAAGAATATGACGATGTTTTCTTTCAACAACACCATTCTGCTCATGAGCATAAGGACATGATTGCTGAAAAAGAGTGCCATGAGATTGAAGAAGAGAACGCATCGTGGAAGAAATATATTCTCGAGCACAATCAGACCTAAAGATTTTGATACGAATCTGAAACAGGGTGTGAATCATAGTGGTAAAAACTTTATATATTTTTGGGACCTCAGATCGATGACGTAATAAATAAATCCAGGTAAAACGAGAATAGTCATCAATAAAACTGATATAATACGAAAAACCACTATTTGATGTGATATGAGAAGGACCCCAGATATCAGAATTGTGGCGGCCCGTGTCCCAAAACGCCGACACGAGCGCGTCACAGGCCTAAAAAACCCACCATAATCTTTTTTTTTCTAAAACAAAACATCGAAATGTCCACCCTATATAATCACATATGATAACAATCCTGGGATAACAGATAATCAACAAGGTGTGTATAATCACCTATATCACAACACACCCAGGAAAGTTTAAGCAGTCAACAGAGCAGCTAACACACCTCATATACAGTCTTCCATATATACAGAGCATTTAACATAGGCATAGTTCGCTAGACCAGCCTCTACCAAAATAATCATATACAGATCCAAAACATCAAACTATACACATCTATATATACCTATCATCAGCTGGACGTGGCACCAAAAGAAGACCAAGCCAACGTACACCAACCCCGCCTCTACTCTGCAAAGTAAGTGAAAATAGAATGGAATGAGCGAAAGATGCTCAGTAAGTAACCCAGACATTCCACGCACAAGGAAAACAAGAATGACATTCAAAGTCAAGCTCAGTAATCTCAATAAACACCAGGTCAAAGTATAATGACAAATGGAATAACTGTATAAGCATCAGCGGAGAACAATAACATCGCTGATATATAAACATAGGAATGAATAGCTCAAACTAACACCTCATAACTGATAAAGCCAATGAATATCATCAAGATGTATCGCAATTGGACTGAAAGCAAGTACTCTGAATTTACCCATCAATCAAAAGGATGTTAATTAAATCATTGATGGCCCTGAAAATGTCACAATGCTACAAGAATGATAAGGAAATCACAATTCTGGTCCCCAAATGTCCAAAGCGTAGGATTGACCATCTGCACGACCCCACCATCTTGGCCCCTATGTCCAAGATATCCACATACCTCGCGTGTGGCCCTCGGAACGTCCACCGCGGATTCACTACCTGGCCCTCGGAACGTCCAGGCACGGCAGGGTATTCTCAAGTCCCCCTCGCTGGACCGTACGTACTTATGCGCGCTAGGGAGGCAAACCTCAACCCTCACTGTAAGGTCTATGGTCATCCAACTCTAAGTACACAAGAGGAATATAGAAGCAACGATGTCAATCACACTACAAGGCTTCATGGTCAAACAACACGAGCATATAGATCATAGGTTCATAGAAAGACACTAAGATGGATACATATCATGATCAAAGACAGGCTCACGATACTAACAAATCAATTATAAGCTCACAAGATATAAATAAGGAAAGTAAGCTGGAATCCAATAAAGAATAACTTCGAGATACCAATAGACCAATTATAGAGAATAACTCTAAGATATAAATAGAACAATTATAAGAATATTTTAGAATCTCAAACAACCACAGTCTAACAACAATGAATGAATATGTCTCAATAATAGGCCATTTAAATGTGGTACTCACAATCAAAATCATATGGATTATCAAAATAAAATTGAATAGCCTCAACAACAATAAAATGTGGGGTGGAATGGAATGAGTAAATGTCGAATCAATAATACCACGCAGAACGGAATTGAACAGATAATGGAATGGAGCGAAACAAGCAAATATCGATCAGGTTAGTTACAACAATACAACGTGGAATGAAATGGAACAGGCAAAAGTCAAACGTGTTACTTACCTCACAATTCACAATCCAAGCTGGACTCATCCTAACCCAGCTCCTAAACCACGCAGACAGGAATCCACTGATAAAATTATAACCTCAATCAGATACTAAAAATATAACCCCATTAATCAAACAATTCCCAAATCTACCAAGACAAAAATGACATCCCCACTACAAACCCCAAAATGATACTATAAAATCAACCATCAAATACCTATTTATCCAGCCCCAAAAACATAATCATATTCCAGTCCCAAATCACAAATTTGATTCAAAACTGAAATAAAACAACCTTAGACGAAGAATAACAATGAAAAGAATAAAAATCTTTACCCAATGTATCGCAAAAATGCTCCACGAAGCTTTTCCCAATTTTTCTAATTTTTCCCTGATTTTTCCCTTTTTTTTTTCTCTTCGAACAGTGTCTCGGATGACACTCTCTCTCTCCCCTTACCACCCTCCACCGACTCACCAAAAATTAAAAACTTTAGGTTTCGCCAAATTACATAAATGCCATTCCATTAAAATCTGCGTAGCCTTGACTCAAACAGCCATACCTTCTCGTAGGGAAATCCACTTCAGATGAAAACAACTTCTGTTGGAAAGCTGACGAAAATATCTACAACTTCTATGTTTGAGCCAAGATCAGAAGAAGCATCCAACTATATTTAACATAACGACGAACAGAAGACCTCGCGATTTATTCTTCTAGGGGCATAAATGGTAAAACAGGCATAACTTTTCTAATATAATTCCAAATAATGCCAAACCAATTTTATATGAAAGGTAACTAAAAAATGAAGACTTCATATGTTGAACATGAATCTCAAATATGTCTCGAAGGTGCTTTTCAAAAATTAAACCAAATATACGACTTCAGGGAGAATAAAAATCAAAAGCACAATAGCATTAAATTATCCTCACCTGTACACCAAACACGTAAATATTAGCATAAACCGGCATAAGAGGGTCCCGGTTATTACATCCTACCCCCCTTAAATAGGATTTGGTCCTCCAAATCCGCAAGTCATACCTTATGATGAAAATAGGTGAGGATAACGCTCCCTCATCTCTGCTTCACGTTCCCACGTCGCATCCTCGGATGTCTGATGTTGCCATAGGACCTTAACCAATGGATGTCTGATGCGGCGACGAAGGCGACGGCGAAGGAAGGATTCCAAAAAAAAAATTTAGGGTTTTTGAGGTGGTGGCTCTGATACCATGTTACGAAGAGAGAATGGAATAATGAGAATCCTTGGATTACACTTAGGGTTAAATCCCTTTATATAGACAAATGAATAGGAATTACACGTGTAATGCACTACACACATAATGAGATAACACATATAATCTAACAAACCCAAATTGCAGCCCTAGTATTTCGTTTCATGAAAAAAAGAAGCATGTTGAAAATCTTTCATGAATAGATGTTGGAAAGGAACATTCATGAAAGCCATTGCTCCCCCAGGTCCAAATTTGAAGCTGGAGATAGAAAACAAAACGATCCACGCTGATACACTAGTCATTCATGCAATTGATTTAATGAAAGTTTATGGTATTTGTTTCATGCATGGTTATAAGTTTTCATGAAAACAAAACGTGTGTTGAAAAGTCTATCATGAATAGATGTTGGAAAGGAATTCCCCACCCCCAGTCCATGCATTCATGAAAGCCATTGTTCCCCCAGGTCCAAATTTGAAGCTGGAGATTGAAAACAAAATCGATCCATGCTGACACACTCTCCCATCCAAATTTGAAATTGGAGATAGAAAACAAAATCGATCCACGCTGATACACTCAGTCATTCATGCAGTTGATTTAACTCAGTATATAAAATATCTAATGAATTGTGCGACTACTGAGTACATTCTCTAACTTTATAATAAAATTATTATATATTTAAAAAAATAAAAATGCGATATGATCGAGTGTGACATTTTAGAGAAGTTCTGAATGGCCATAACACAATGATTCGGTGTTTATCTGTGTTAATGGTAAATTTTAGCTTCGTTTCTTTACGCTGATTTATCCATCTATTTGTTGGTCATTATTCAAAAAAAATTTACATGAGATCAAGACAAATAAGCGAAGATAGCATTTCCAGCTTTTGACCGTAAAATCAACCATGAGAGGTCACTCCGATATAAATAAAAAAAACACGTTTTAGAAAGAGAGAAAAAAAGAAAACTACGCAGATACTATTTGATGGGGTGGCCTAGTATTTGATGGGGGTGGCCTTGGAATTGAATGTCTTGGGCGGTGCATGTGACTTCTGGGACCATAATGTTTTTCAATTTCTATTTTGTTGTGATTTTGGTTAATTGAATCGTAGGGCTTCTAGATTGAATGGTTTATCTTATTCATTGAATCAATGGACTGCTAGGTTTAATTGACTTGAAATTTTTTGGATTCTCAGGTCTTCTGCATGTAAATCATTGCCATATAGTTGATTGACAAAATGAAAAGCATGCATCAAGACCTGATCTGGAACTAAAACAGATCATATCTTTCGTATCGAATTGAAATTGTATCCAATCAAAATCAATGTCATTCAACAGGCATATGGGTCTTCAACAGGCTCGAAGCCCGAAAGCCCGGCCAGGGCCCGTTCGTGGGCCGGGCCTGGGCCTGGTTTTGTGGTCCGGGCCCGGCCCGCAGGCCCATCCGAATTGAGCCCGTTTGGGCTGGCCCGTAGGCCCGCCCACGGGCCCAGCCCGTAGACCCATGGGGGGCAATTCAATAAATGAGTAACATATAATTTTTATTTGAATTGTGATTGAATTATACAAATTATTGAAATTTATGTATGTATTAATCTACTTAATTTAATATTTTTATGTAAATATTAATTTTTTCAAGTAATTAATTCATTTAATATTTTATTTTAAAAATTAAATAGATATAAATATTTTTTTAACATTATACTTTAAATTTTGTGTTATTTTAACATTATATACAAATGAACAACTTAAAATAAAAAAATCAAAAGAAATAAGTTGCTTAGAATTTAAGCCCGTAGGCCGGTCCATGAGGTCCATTCAGGTTTGGGCCCTGTTTTTTGCCCTGGGCCGGCCCGGTCCGTTGCAGACCCCTAAACAGGCATGGCTATGCACAGAGGCATTATATTGCTGATGTAGATCGCTTTTCTAGAAACTAATTTGGTTATGTTTGTTGCATTTTTAATTTAACTTATCTAATAAGCGGTAGTTATATTTGTTGTAGCTATTGAAAAGAGCAAATAATAAAATAGTGACGTGTGATTTATAAAAATAGGGATAATAATAAGACTTGACAATAATAATATCCGAACAACTGCTTAATAGAATGGAATATAGAAGATCAATGAAAATCATGCTTGGGTAGCAAAATAAGGGAGGAATAGAGTGAAGTAGACTTGAAAATATGTTTTTTGCAAGCAATATGTTGGTATAATTATTTACAATATGTGAGAATAAACTGATATTGATATTTTAAGTATTTTAGAATTGTATTATTCTACCCAAACTATTTCACTTGTATAATATAAAAATCGTTCTTGAAAAAATCAATAAGGTTGCAACTTGGGCGGGTTGGGTTGGATTATAGTATTGTCCAAACCCAACTCGCAGGTTAAAACCTTGAACCTAAACCCAACCCAACTCCCAACTTGAACCCAACCCGACCTTCAACCCGTGGGTTCGGATTGGGATTAAGGTCAAATTCAGGGTCAGGCAGGCCCAATTGGGTTCAGGCGAGGCAAGGGTTGACACAATTTATACCTTTATTTTTTTACCCATAATAATGAATTGCATTCACATGATAAGTAGAGTATATGACAAACAATTAACAAATCAACAATAAGTAACAAAGACCAAATCTTTATACAGATTAAGATTTCATACTCACCTAATCAATGGTTTAAATCATATGATATATTGAAATGGTATAACTTATTTTGTATTCGGGTGGGTGACTAGTAAGCAGAGGCATCACTGGGGAGGAGGGGGGTTCTATATGTTCTTCTTCTGTGTTTTCTTATCATTATTCGGACATTATTTATTTATATAAATGAATATTAAGATATGTCCATAATTTTTAAGAAAAAGATTTTCCATGACATCATATAGAATTTATACTTCAGGTACGGGTTAGATCACACTAAACCCGACCCTCAACCCGAAGCCCCCATTTGGATATAGAATATGATTTATTTTTGGATATTTTTTTATTCGAGCATAAGTGACTATAAATAAGGATAAAGTAATTTTGTGTTTGGTTGTGTTTTGAATTATTCTCGTTGGGAATCGTAAGAATAAATGTTTTGTTGTTTGGGTAAAATGTAAATAAAGTATGAATAAAGATTTATAAAAGGTAAAAAAGTAACGATAGTTGATTTGACAGGTGATTTATAAGAGGTGATGACAATTGATTTGATAGTGGACCCACTTATTCTTTGGGTGGAATAACCTAGGATAAACTTTATTCTAGGAGTTGATTGGAATCCATATACCACTTTATACCAGTTTATTCTAGCACACTTTATCTGGGTTTATCCGAGCTTTCCAAACACAAAAAAAAAAAATTATCCGGGGTTATCCGGAGCTTATCCGGTATCCAAACGGGGCGAATTGTTGAGACTCCTACCGCCTATCACACGCAATCCTCACCGTCTATTCTCCTCCTCTCCTCTGTCTTGCGAAACACACAGGGATGAACGAAAACACCAACCCTAACCCTAGCATGGACGCGAATGGGGTCCACGAGACGGCATTTTCGGCCCCGATCGAAGACTCCTCCGGTGGCCGAGCAGCCGGAGCCGGAGTCACCGACGAAGGGGACTCGCAAGAACAGGACATCCAGCGCCGGCAACGGGAGGACGGGAGCGATCACCAGGCACGGGTCGGCGAGAACCAGCTCAGTCTCTCGTTTCGGGGGGGGGGGGGGCGGGGGGGGAGGTCTACGTGTTCGTCTCCGTCTCTCCTGAGGAGGTGATGTTTTTTTATGACAATCGAAATGGTGAATTTGTGTGTTAAATTTTAAAATGCATTGTTGAATATCGCACGGTGAAGGCAAGAATGTGATTCTGTCCAAAGTTGAATTTGATGCAAAACAAATATCCTTTTGTTATTTTATTTATTATTTTTTTTTTGAATGATTTGAACCCAAAACTGAAGAAGTAGGTTGAAAAAGTTGGAGATGAAACAAATATGTGACTTGGGTGTTGTTTGAAAACAATAATTGAAGATAGATTTTTCTTGAAGATCATTTTGAAGAAGTGGTATTTTTGAAATGATCATTTCCACAGTTTGTTTTTTTTTCCAAAACATCAACTTTGAGATATTTTTATAATAAATAAAAAATTATGAGCCATGTTAAACCATCAACCAGTTTTCTAAAACTATTAAAAAAAAAAACCTAAGTGGCATTTGTTAAAATTGAATTTAGAGTGATTTTATGTATAGACTTAAAGGGTATCAATATTTGTAGAAATATTTTCTAAATTTTATTATCGTTGGTTTATATATTAAAATGAATAATATATTTTATTTTTCCATGATGACATTACTGTTTAATTTTAGTTAATCTTAACATTTGAATTGGTGATCCACCTAGTTATTTTTTGGGTTTAATGAAGATTTGGTGTTAAAATATTGGCTATAAGCCAAAGACAGGAAATTACTTTTTGAAATCTTTTTGGAGGGAAATCGATATTGTAAAAGGCAAAAGCAGAATCTATCCAATAATCGGTTCCCAAGGGTCCTCGGTTCTTTTCTTTGTTGTTTTCAGTGTTTCTATTACGCAAATTAATAATATGAAAGAAGTCAGGATAGTTTGTGTGTGGTTCTTTATTTATGAGACCCTTTTTGCTCAACCAGTTTAATGTTGTTTGTTATATCATCAGCAATATATGATTGGGAAATGGGTGCTTTTCATTATAGATCATGTTTTGCAGGTTCAATTGATTATTTTCATTCTTGGGGGACATGAAATCCCAACAGGCTTGTTTTCCATTATCTCTTCTGATTATCTTTGGCATTTAACTAGAGATTATCTGATGTTTACAGTACTCAAAATTTCTTCAGAGAGTTACGTTGTCGATCAACTTCCATGAGAAGAGGAAAGAGAGAAAAATCTTAAGAGAGAGGTCGTGGCAATAATCTTAGAGAGATTGCCCTCAGGTATGCTTGTTTTTTAAAGTTATGTTTCTTATTACTATTCCTTAAAGTTATGTTTCTTATTACTATCTTATTACTTTGAGAGTCTTAGCAATTCTGTTATCTGAAGATAAATGAGTTTTTGAAAATAGACACTGGTGGATTGCACATCACTGAAAATTTCTTATGCCATTTGGCATGAACTTTTTATTTTGAGATTTCATTTACACTTCACTAATTGAACTGAAACTGTAAGAAAACATCAGGTTTCCATCTATCCTTGAAAACTAAGACTCACACGAAGATAGTAATACTAGTGCCATTTTTTTTTAAAGTTATATGAGTTGTCCTGTTTCTCGAGATATTGCAAACTTGATGGATTAATTCACGATATGTGATATGTTCTTTTAGTATATTATTGTGTTAATTTCATGTTTATTTCTCCCCATTTTAGTAAAGTGTTTTTTGTGGTTTGGACATTATAGTGCTTGCTTATACTAAGCACAATTTATATTCATGATTATAGGATGCATTGGTACAAGGGTCATTTTGCATCATCCGGAGCAATCAAAGAAGCGGTATCCACTATAGCAAATTGGGATGCTTGCTACTCAATGCCGGGGATGGGAGACTCAACCAGAAGAATCTGCGTGAGTTCTGAGCATGGACCTTTTGTACTTCTGCTTTTTATAAACCTTTACAATTTCTCTCTGAAAAATGAAAAATAAACCTTTACAGTTAGCTTGGTTCTGTTTGGATCTATTACATTGTACCTCCATGTTGTTTTCTAGCATCAAGTTTGATTCTAGATGACAGTTTGAAAGAATATCATTAATAAGATGTACTTGCTAAACATTCTATAAATTTCATTTGGTGATTAATGCAATAGCATAGTTGTCGTCTACTTTTTCTAATACATTCTTCTTATTCTAGTAGTCCCCGTTTGGATAGCGGATTTGACATGTAGGTCCATGAGAATAGATAAAGTGAGTATAGCTTATCCTAGGGGTTATTTAGAATTGTTATACTCTCGTATACTCGTTTAAACTAGCTTAGTAATACCAAGTTATACCCTGCAAATAAACAACCATTTTCCCCATCCATTCTTATACCACCCTTATACTACCCCTATACTCGCTTATTCCGTTTGCCAAACGGGGGCATATTGTTTTGCTTACTCTGTCTGTTTAACCACATGTTGGATTCTTGAAGATAGTTTCCCTTCAATTTTGTCACACAGGCTTGATGTTGTGTTTTTTTCATAGCAAAGTTAAAGGAAAGAAACCTGAAAAGTTGATTGGTCTCAGTCAACTCACACTTTCATATTGAAGTATCTCTCATTTTCATAACATACAAGTGGCTCTCATCTCTCTCTCTTTCGTGATGTAGTTTTTTTATTCATCTCAATTATGAGGATGCGCCATTTTAAGGTTTAACCCATCATACAATCTTCTAATAAAGTTTTCAGGTGCCATCATTATGGAATCAGTGCAGACTCTACACTGTGATGCGTTGTGGACCTGATGGACCAAGAACTTTATCCAATGCTTGTGGACTTATGTGGGCAGCCAAGGTAAAGCTCAAGCTCGGTGCATACCTGTTTAAGCCATTTCAGATATAATAAATTGAATCTAATGTTACCCTGAGGAAGGCCTAGAAAGAATGACTGCCAAATGATATCACGCACATTGCAAATTGCAATTTAAAACAGTGCCTAAAATGACTGTACAGTGACTCTGGGATCATTGTTTGGTAAAGTTCTCTGCCACTTTGTGTAGAGTGTTGTATTTTAGTCATTAAAGTGCCAATTTTGTAAAAAAATATTAAAGGTTAGAAGTGTATCTCACTTACCACCACCTTGCAATATGCTGGATCACTCTGGGTAATGGCCTTTTTATATAAACCATGCATTGGTGAGAAAGGAAAAAATTAAATTCTGTTGGTTTAAAATGTTAACAAAACATTGTAAATCACATAGGGTACTCTCAATTTCTTAGTATTTCCAATGCAAATTCAGAGTTGCAATGACCTTATTCTTCATGGTTTTTCATACCCATACAAAGGATCCATGATTTAGTTCAAATGTCTATCTTAAACTGCGTAAGTGACCTTCCCTGCTCTTACCTGTATCTTTTGATGTATACAGGGAAGTTTGAACGACACAACAATAAACAATGCACCGCCATCGGCCCCAAATGCACCATCCGATTGAATTGAGGGGGTGAGATGCCTTACAGGCCAATGCTAAACTCTTTCCTTTATTTTCGATTAATTCTCATTCAATGCATGTTTCTTCTTTATCATCCTCCTTTACAGCAAAACGGGGTCTCTGATCCTCACTTACATCAGGAAGACAACACAGTTCTTGCAGTTGGAAAAGGTGAGGAATCATCTGATTGAACTGAACATGAAGATGAACGGGTTTATATACTTTGTATATACCATGAACGTAGGGATTGTGCAGTTTCATGTCTTGTGTTTGCGTCAATCCCTTTGATAGCTTCACTTTTTTTCACCCTGTTATAATTGATATGGGTGCGTTTAGAAACACAGTTTGAAAAATGGTTTTAGATGTTTTATGCACAAGTTTTTGAGGATGTAAGAATGATGACTGCTTTATGAAACACAGATTTCAAGGCACAGTCTTTTAACAAAATCTAATAATGATGATGCATGTAAGCTGACTTGATAACAACTTTTAGCTTTTGTTTTTTACAAAGGTAAAATAAATATAAAAAAAATTGGTTGCCAAAGGCAACCTAAGTTCCCAGCATTGTTGGATTTCTAGACTGACTAGATGCACTGAAGAAAAAAATAAAAAATAAATCTTAGATGACTCACCTGTTTAAATAGAAGTGACTCACCGGTCGCATGCGGCCTATGCGGGGAGGCCCCGGAATCGGTAGCTCATCTATTCTGTTAGTGTCGGGTCACCACCGCCTTTTGGAGGGAAGTGTGCGCAGCCACCTCGCTCGTCCCCTTCCACTCCCTTCAAGAGATGTGAGAGGTTAACGAGGAACTACGGGTCTAGTTGGCACCAGGACAAGCACAACATGTCGCTCTCGATCATCCCGGTCGGGACGTGGGTGATTTGACGCACGAGGAATGACGCTGTGTTCAACAACACACGGATTTATGTTGAGAACATGTGGTAATTTACGGTACTGCTCGTACAGGACTAGACAAGGGAACTGGCGGGAGTGCAGGGAGCTCACGATGACGTTGCGGGGTTCGTCCCATAGCCCTCTCGCGTGCGCCGGGGAAGGGGGGGGGGGGGGGCGGGGAGAGGGGGGGGGGTAATGGCGGGCAAGTGGATATCCCATCCACTACCACTCCCTCCCCTAGACCTCTCCATCTCCTACAATGTCTTATTTTGTTATCTTTCATTTTCTTTGTATCCTTTCACCTCCATTCAGATCTGTATTAACTCTTTTCAGAAATGAAATCGGTTCTTAGTACGAGTTTACCTTTTTTTGTTTTAAAAAAAAATGTTCGCATGTTATGATTTCCTCTGAAAATGTATACAAAGAACGTCTTTTTTTTTATTGGGTGGTATCTATTCTATATCAGTTGCATAAAAAAAAATCACTTTTCATCTGATAATGTATCTTAGTGAATCTATCTATGATACTAACTAAAATGTTTTTTAAATTCATAATACGTGGAATGAATGGCTGTGATTATATCACAATCATCACTTTTCATTGCTTTTATTTATTTTTAATTGAATTTAGATTGGGATATTCATAAAACAAAAAATATATATTTTAAATTGGATAACAATTTTAATTTTAATTTTTATTATCATTATTATTATATTATATTTATATATATGTAACCTAAAGATACTATACCATGTGTTTTAGCATGTGTATAAAGCAAGTTGAGACTATATCCGTCAATATAAACTTCAGATAGGGGTGGTAAACGAGCTGAACGAGTCGAGCTTTGACATGTTCAAGCTCGGCTCGTTTATAAACGAGTCGAGCCGAGCTGAGCCGAGCTCACGAGCCTAGCGTTCTTTTTTATTTAGGGTTTTTAATGGTTGAAAATAAAATTTTAGTCTAAATAGTCAAATTCATGAGCTTAAATGAGCACAACTTTGTATTGATTTAATGTTCTGATTTTACAAATGAGTTTAGTCAAGCTTTAATTAAGTTTTTATTACATAAACGAGTCGAATTTGAACACAAAATGAAGTTCGATCCAGGTCCCGAGCCTAACCGAGCTTTAAAAATTGTTCAAGCTCGTTCATTTGTCTAATTGAACGAGCTTGAACGAGCTTAAATCGAGTTGAGCCCGAGCCGAGCCCGAGCGGCTTAGTTCGTTTACCAGCCCTAACTTAGCATCACAGTATAAATGTAAGAAAACTTTGCATTCAATTTGTATGAGTATTTGTATCATTTTTTTTATATAAAAAATATATATTTTATTACCTAAGTATATACTTTAGAAGAAAAAAAAAACATTAAAACCTCTGCGGGCTGCAAACGTGGGCTAAACTGAAATAAACGCTGCGGCAGATAGTTGGGTATTCTTATTTCGCCCATAGACAGAGCCCAGGTGATGAGATTGTATTGAAAGCCCATTTATTTGTTTACAATGCAGAGCCCACAACATCCAATGCAGGATCCGAGGCACTGAATTCTTATTTCAGGAAGTTGAAATTTATTCCACAATGATCAGTTGAAGTTAATATTTATTAAAAGGTCTCTATTTACATAATCTTTTTATTAGGGGTATTACAATTTGCAATTTGATCTCCCAAATTTGTCAAAATGTTTCTGATGGACACTGGTGTGTTTTGTTACACACAGTTTTATTTGCAGCCCCAATTCTAATCTCATATGTGTCGATAAAAAATCACTGTAGTGCATACTCATATTAACTAGGTATATGTTTCGATAGAAATTTTTTACATTTTCTATAAATACATCCATGCAATTCATTAGAGTATATGATTAATTTTTTTTTTTATAAAAGCACGTATTGAGATGAGTTATACTATTTTAAAAAAATTCATAATTCATGTAAATTGGAATTGTAGTTGGAAAATGGACTGTACATAACATTATCCTTATTTATTTAGGATAAGTGTCTAGGATGATGAAAGAGTGAATAAATGGTTGAAGAACAACACGATTTGTTATAATAAATCATGATAAAATACAAGTCATTGTATCAATTTTAAATTGAAAATAAGAATATTTTTTTTATTCCGCCAAAAAACTAAAATAAAATTTATACATATTTTCCTCTGTTTGGTTCTTCATTTCTCGGTTTTGATAGTTATTTGACTTGGAATAAATTTTACTTCTCTCACCGAGTGTGTAGTTATTATTATTTATTCAAACATATCTTTTTTGATAAATAAATTTATATGCGAAACAAAATTAATAATGTAAATAAAAAACAAAACTGATTGGCTTTTCATCATCGAAATTAAGATGTTTTATCCTCAAAATCTTATTCTAGCTTCTAACTAGGCTCAAAAGTGTACCACATGAATGACTGATCCATTCTCCCTTCCCAATGAATCATCAAAAAAGAAAGGGTCAAAAAAAAAAAAAAAAACAGAGGCAACACAACAACGAACATCAACAGTTCTTTCATTGGACAATGTCATGAGTTGGTCATATATACACAGTATAAGTTTGCTTCATATGTTTTCACAAATGTTGTTGATGTTTCAGAGAAAAAAAAAAAAAAAACAGAAAACTCTCCAGTTTGTACACATTGGAATTTATGCCGTCTCTCTCCCAGATTCTTTGCTTGAATCTGTAGGTGCTCACTGTTAAGGGGACAGTTTATGTGTATATCATGTGTTAAACCATTTGTTCTACAGAGACACTGTGAAGAGAATAGTCAAAAATCCAAAAGTAGTGGGGGATGAAATATAATATGTATTCAAAGATAGAGAAAAAAAAAAAATACCTACAATTCCTCCTACAAAAGGCTGTACAAAAAAATAAAAAATAAAAGTGAAAAAGTTCATGAGCAATCATGGCAGCCCAAAGATTATATAGGTGGTGGCCTTCAATTCAAATGCAAAAAGGAAAGCTATTTGGTGGGGGGCAATGCAACGTTTGCTTTTCTTCCCAAACTCCCATGCAAAATTGATAAATCATAATATAAAAAAGTGAGAGGAAGCTAGATATGTTATTTTAGAATCTTTCATTTTTTTTTTCAATTAAACTGTATGATTAAAATGATTCATTTTATCTATTTGATCATTTCTTTTAGTTTTAAAACTAAAAATTAATTTGTAGTGTTCTTTAACACACATTCTCAAACATATCACATCTTTTATCTCTTACATTTGTTTGACATATTTTCAAAAATAATTCCACATGACAACTAATAGAATGATAAAATTTATTTAATAGATATAAACCCTCGTCAACCTGTATCTTTAATTTTTGTGAGGTGAATAAATAAACAATAAAAAGAAGACAACCAAACAAAAAAAATCCCAGAGACTGCTATCTATCATGGTATATTAATATATATTACATTTAAATATAAGAATAAGATTTACTTTAAAATGGGTAAATGCTTTTGAAAGAAGGTAATGCATGGATATAGAATTTTAAGAGGTTTAACACAATGGTCTTCACACACTGATCTTTTCCCCTTGTGGCCAACAAAAAATAAAAAGACTAAAGAAAAGGCTCTCAACACCTTGATAGGTGAGAATATGGGTTTGTAGTACTACTATACATCACAAAAGAATCCATATTGCAAGGTATAGCTTTAAAAGAAGAGCCCTTCACATACACAGTATAGACATATAGGAGAGAATAGCATGCTCTCTCCACCTCCTATTAAAAAAAAAAAGAAGCAGCATTTTTAGGGTTTTGGGTTCTATCCCCTTGGCGCTTTCCAACATTCCTTGTAGTATCCCTAAACCACAACACATTATTATATTATTATTCCCTTTCACTAGAATAGTTATAACAGTTGTGTTTGCTGGATTAGCTGGTACACTCTCATAAGAAACATAAAACGAGGAGACCTCTCTCTCTCTCTCTCTCTCTCTCTCTCTCTCTCTCTCATCTATCTTTTTTAGTCCTTGTTTTTGTCTTGTGTTTTTAGACATGCTTCTGTGTCATCAGAAAAAAATGGTGGTACAGATGTAGATAGAGAGAGAGAGGAGGGGCAGACATTCCATCACTCATTCCATAGTGAAGCGATCCCCAACACACAGAGGACATACAAGTGTGACATGGAATTTGTTTTTTTTTTTTTTTGTTTTATTCTTTGTTTCTTAGTGGGAAAATTAAAGTTGAATTGTGACCTCTTTGATTTTTTTCCCATTACAATGACCTGATTGGTGTTATGAATTGAAGATCTTAGAAAACAATAGAATCAAACAAACATGAAAAATTACTTGGTTCGGTGAACTCAGGGTAATTAATTGCCTAGGGTCCCAGGGAGATTAATGAAATTTGAAAAATAAACACTGAGATATGTCACTTTTTACAGTTAAAAAAATGAATTAGGCTCTTCAAAACACTTTCTCACTTTAATATCCTCAAATTAAGCCTGATGATCTCTCATTCGCAAATCTCTTTGACCATAATGACAATAGTCATTTGAATATGAAATTCTCTCTCTCCAACCTCTCTCTCTTCCTCATTCCTTAGAATTTGAGACTTTTTCACTGTTTCTCTCAAATTCATCTTTCTTGGTTGAATAATATAGTGTTTAAAATTTAAACCCTCTTATAAATGTATTTTTTTTATTATTATAATTTTCTCATTCATTAAAAATTTATTATTCTTATTGCTTTTCATGTGCATATGATAATGTAGAAGGTTATAATTTATATGATTTTATGATATTGTGTATCTATTTTGTAATATTTATAGCTTAAAATAAAATTGTGTGTAATATTCAAATAATCTACATTTAAAAAAAAATTTGGTGCCATACATTAGAAATTCATCTATGCCCAACCAAAAAATTTAATTCTCAGAACCGTTCTTGGATAAATCTTGTCTTCATCTATGGAGCACACCAGAAATCATACCACTATATTTAAGAGGTTTTTATAATGGTCACACCGAAAATAAAAAATATTAGCTAGAGTCTAATGAAAAATATATATATGATGCTCTTTTATAGTAATATCTCATCAAGGGCATAAATTTTTGCCTCCAGACCTCGTGAGCTGACCAGACAGCTTAATCCCTACGAGCTCAGTGGGGAGCTCGATCCCGTCCAACTTTGCATAGCGCAAACAATACTCTGCGCACAGTAATCAGGCTCTATAATATAACAATTGAGACAAAGATTTGTTTTGAATGGAAAGGATGCACACTACTCAAGGTTATGGTTTGGATCACCTGTAGAGCAGCACTTCAAATAATCATGCCTCACTGGTTTATAATGTATAATTCAAACAATAACTATTATACATACTTACCAAAGAATATATATACACATTGTCGTTGAAAGCATACTAACTGTTGGGACAAATTTTTTTACTTGATCTCTAGTAATGACTATTGTTATTAAAGTGTATATATTAGCAATAAAGATGGTAAATCAACTAATTAAAAAAGATGGTAAGCAAAAGGATATACTAAGAATACAATCATATTTGCAGTAACATTTGTAGTTCTCACACATATTTGAAGTATATATATCTCATCTATTGAAGTACATATATATTAATTATAAAAGATGAATTATATAGTCAAATGAATTTAATGTATTTTGTATTACAAAAAAATAATATAATTCATAAAATAAAATATGTATTTCACCAAAAAAAAAAACTTTAAAACAGAGTTTTCATGTAAAAACTGATCTAACAATATTGCCTTTTACTAAACAATACATATGCCTTTTTACAACAGTAACGCTTTCTAGCAACATGTATGTCAATCACTCTACACTATAAAATGAAAACCATGCAATAATAATTAATGACAAGAAGAATGGCTCATAATTTAAAGTAACCGGTATCATCTATTTGTTGACCACATCAATCCCCAAAGAATCCTAGTTTCACAAATTATTAAAAAAAAAAAAAACTTGTATGACCTTTTTAATGTCACAACAATTAAAATCAAAATAATAAAAGAGAATATTGGATTGGAAGGCACAAATAATATGGTGATGGGGATCATAAGAACAGTAGTTTGTTTTTATATGTACAGCAATGGTTGGGATTCTGTTATTTTGTTGTCCAAGCAGTGTCCAGTGTTGGGTCTATTCTAAAGGGAACCAAAGAGAGAACCTCCTGCATCACTGCATGACATGTCAGCCCTAAAAAGGTATCAGCCGTACTTTTTTTCTCTCTTTTATTTTTTTTATTTTATTTTATCTTTTTAAGGCACCTTTTTGGACATGGTGGGGACTTTTTACAACTGGATATAGTGATAGCATTATATCACTCACTTTATTCAAACTTACAAAAAAAAATTTGTATTTTTGTTCCCTTTATTCATCTGTGTTTCTTGGCTTTTTATTTACCAGCTGGTTGGCTTGGTCAAATTCCTTTGGAAATGGAAGCAAAGGTGGCAGCTTGAAAGCACAGATGATAGTGAACTATATTGCTTCCTTTCCCTTCTCAGTACAAAGGTGATTGATACACTCAAAATCATTTTTTTAGTTCTAACTCAGGCATGCAAAATCTCTATTAATACACTCTATTAGAAATAAAGTAAAAAAATTAAATTCCAGTATATCTATTTCAATTTTCATGAGAGTATGTACTTCATTATTCATTATTCATGTATATGTTTTAAAAAACAAAAAATTAAAATCTGTCGAAATTGCAAAAGTGTTTCGTAATATTTTCCTAGCTAATGCACAAACCATGTTGTTGTCTTCCATTTATTTATTATTACAATAATTTGGTAGGGTTAGTTTATTATATTCAAACTCTAATATGATTGTCAAAGTTAGGTGGTGAAAGGGTGGAAGTAAACATTTGTTCATTTGAAACACTATTATAATTATGTTTCATTAGTGATGAAATTATAATTTCAGGAATAATGATTGAATACTGTGAAGTGCACGTGTAACTAAATCCGTCTACTGTGACATGTATCATGTTAATTAATAATTAGAATCATGTCAACTGGGTTACATTAATTGTTATCATGGAAAAATAGACACATGCATGATAATATTTAACATTTTAAAAAAGATACTTGCAGAGTAAACGTGATGAATTTTGATTGATATATGTTTAAATCTGGTGATCTGATGAATCAATAATAATTATTCTTCGTTAAGCTAGCTGTGGGATTTGAAAAGGCTAGAGAACTTGATGGGAAATAAACTTTTGAGACCCTCCATGTGTTAAAAGTCCCTAAGAGGGACCTAACTACAATGTTTCCATTTATATAATATATTTAATAATGCCAAAGTTGTGGATAGGCTAAAAGAGGCGAATGTTGGGCATGATAACATATAGCTATTGGAAGTACAAAAAGAGGTTTATGTGGGGAAGTGAGGGAACAAAAGTGTTCATAGGGATTGGGACAAAGGTGTGACTTCAATCATAGCTATTCAAAACATTATAACTTTATAAGAACACTTGATTACGTTTTTGGGGTGTCCCATATACATGGTACATGTTTAAGCCAAATCTGAGTATTTTAGAAGATCGAATAAGTTTATCTCATTGTAGATATTTAAATCTCTGCTGAGCTCTCAAATTTTTTTCTTGTTAAAAGAAAGTGAAAGCCAACCTGACAACTTGCTTTTGTGAAAATAGAACTTTTGAAAAAGATATCTCAAAAGAACATTGTTAGAATATTTTGATAGCTTTTTTTATTAATCATTTTCCTTGTATGATCCCTTGAATAATTTATGTTATATTGGGAAATAATCTTTATTACCCCTTTGGCAGTGGTACACTAGTAAAATTAGGAGTCATGATACCTAGGTCTCAAAATATAAGTCACACTCACAAGCCCTATGAAGTGTTATCATCTCATTGGTTGACTTGTTTACTTTTCAAATACAAATATGCTATTTATTAAAAAATCTTTCCCAATAACCCAAATTTTTTTTTCTCCAAATCAGTTACTGATTTTATATATTTCAAAATTTGAATTTTGAAATCATTACCTAGTAACTGAATTTTCTATTTGAGTTATACCAAAAACTTGCCTAAATTACACCAAAACTTACATAAATTTTTTTTTGTCAAAATCCTTCAAATGGCTTTTTTTTTCAAATTACATTCGTACTATATACATTATTTTAAGAATGATATTAACTAAACTTTATAGCATTTAACAAACATCTTTTCAATTTACATAAATAAAATCATATATGAAAATGCAAATATATTTCCTAAATGTTTATATCCTTTACCATTATTTGTTGTATTTACATAAACACTGTTACATTTACGCAAATGTAACATTACAGTTACATTTACATAACTGTTTTACATTCCATGTAATGTGTAAATTTTTTAAAAAAGATTCTTTCTTCAATAGTCAATTACATTTTATGAAAATATCAAACATTTTTTTTGTTGTAAGTTACATTTAACAAATATTACATGAACTATTTGATTCATTTTCATAAAAATTGTTACATTTTCATAAAAACTGTTACATTTACTAAATATAACAAAAATAACATAGATTTAAAAAATGACTATTAATTACATTGTCAACAATATAGCAATAACATCAAACAAATTACCCACATATAAAATGTAACAGTATCGAGTGTTACATTTAGATATTAAGACAAAAACAAATCAAAATGTGAAAAATGACATTTAGTACATGAAAAAAATTCGTGTTTAAACATTTAAAACAAAAGTCAAAACATCAATACATTCACCAAGACTGTTCATCCCCTCGTTTTGAAGAGAAGCCCTAACCGTCGAGTCTTCACGGTCGAGGGTAGCAAGAAGTGAGTTGTATGGGATACTCATTTCAACTTCTCAGACATGGAGCTTTCTCCAACAAGCCCTAGTTGAGCTATCCCAACATGGAACGAAGCTAGATGGTGATGGTGAACACACATTCGACCCATCAATGACAATAAAAAAGTGACAAACAAAGTAGCAAAGTCGAGAGTCGAGGGAGAGGGCTCTTGCTCCTGTAAGCGCATTTATTTTAGTTAACAGAAGAAAGAATCCTCATTCAATTACAAACCAAACTTATCTTAAGATGATAAATGATATAATAGCAAAGATTTGAGTTTCAATGAAGGTTGAATCTCATGATTCTTGGAATAAATCTTAAAATGATTATCAAATAAAAGTGATAATAACATTAAGAATATAATAGACAATGTACATTTGTCACATCATGGAACTTGATTTGATGTCTATGAAGTTGGGATCTAGGAATCATTATTGTAAAATTATATATGGTGTAAAACTGAATGCATGGTAGTAATTATAATACAATCAATGAATCATAATGTGGCGATAAAGTTATTGGAAATATGTGGGTAGCGGAATATATAAATGGGAAATATGGTGAAATAGATTAAAAAAACATATTTGTTTACAAAAAAATAACTTATTATAATTATGTAAAAAAAGTGAAAATAAACTGTTATTGATATTTCATGTTCTCTTGGAAATGCATCGTTCCACTCAATATACTTCATTAACATAAGAGGGCATGCATATTCAATTAAGTGAGACACACATCAAATCATTTAATTTGTCATATTTCATAATTTTTTTTTACATCTAATTTATTTTGTATCCACAACTTATTTATAATCAACAAGACAATAAAATTTTCGATATTTGATTTTTAACGAGAATAACTAAAATCACAATCAAACAAAACATTACTTATTTTTACCTATACAAGAATATTTATCTATTTTGAAATAGCTTATATCACATACCCATATTGGGTCAAGTTGTTTAGCCTATACACATCAAGAGATGATGATTACAATTTATACCATTTCACTCAATGGTATATATTAAATGAATATCCTTACATGCATGCAAAGTTATTATCAATAAAAAGTAGGTGTATCACTCATCACCGATCTTTTCTCTTTTATATCACCAAAAGTTTAACCTAGGATAAATTTGATATTTTAAAAATATGTACGTAGTATAAAGAAGCAAACTGAGCATTGGTTAAGCAGGTTAACACCCTCTAGCTGGAATCAAATCCCTGATTTTCAAAAAAAAGAAAAAGAAAGAAAAGACAAGAAAAAAAGTGATTTATATAAAATTAACTTAATTATTAGATTTTCAAAGACAAATCAACGTGTATATAAGTTTCGCCAACGTGAAGATTAAATTTTATTCTAGGTGGAGGCGAGATTATCATGTTCATTAAGGGTGCGTTTGGTTGCGCAATTGCGCTGCGATTGCGATTACAGGAAGCTGCGTTTGCAATCGCGCAACCAAACAGTTTTGTAATCGCAGTTTTAAACCTAGCGATTGCAGACAAATAGTGCCCAAAAGCTGCGATTTCGAGAAAGTGAGCTTCCTGCAGAATCAGGTTTGCAATCGTAAATTCCTGCAGAATCAATTTTGCAATCGCGCAACCAAACGCACCATAAATATCTTCTCATTTCTCAGACAATGTGGGGTTACTCTAAAGGGCACGTCTATCCCCACCAATAGATTCCCTTAACCCACCATCAAAAAAGAAAAAAAACGATGTTTGACTGTTTCCACCAATCTAGGTCGACCGAACTTATTCACTATTTCAAATTTTGGGCAACGAACTTAATTACCATTTCGGGTTTTGAACAACCAAACTTGGTGGTCATTTTAGGTTTTCAACTACCGAACTTAGTCGAATAGGGTCCAGATATTACATGTTTTTGACATAGCTATATCTACCTATTTTTTTGTAAACAAATAAATTTTTGGGTTTATCCATTATATTCTACATTTATTCTTTTATCCAAACATTAGCTAAGGGACAGAAAAAAAATAAATAGATATACTTTAAATTAATTCAATTTTTTATAGAAAAGTATCTTATTAGACAAATATATATCATTTTTAAGCTTTATTTAAATTCGTGGTTAAGCGGATTATTTGTTTGTTTAAAAAAACTATCAGTTGATCCAAACATATTTTATATCTGGATTTTAAAATTTGTTTCTCACTTATGTAAAAAAAATTGTTCTTATGTTCTACATTTAAAAATAATGATTTATTCTCTCTACATTACAACTCAGACTTGAAGTGGCATGAATGATCCAATGATGATACACATCATAGGATTGATTATGTTTCCAAGAAAAAATAATTTAAACTTTATCATAAACCTTGTGCGACCAAGTTCGGCTGTCTAAAACCTTAAATGACGACAAAGTTCGATCACCCAATATATAAAATGACGATCAAATTCAGTCGTCCAAAATTTAAAGTGGCCACCAAGTTTAGTCTGATCGAACGGTGTAAACAGAAAAAAAACCCTTTTTTTTCTTTTCCGATGGTGGGTTAAGTGAATCCGTCGGTGGGGATAGAGATGCCCGACTCTGAATTATTACAAATAAGAGTGTTCATGTATAATGATTTGCTGTCTAATCAACTTTTGTTGTGTAAGATAGAGAAAAATTAAAAGTGGTCACTCACTCTAATATAACTTAAATCGTAAACTCTTATTAAAGCCTCTCTAATTATATAATTGTCATTCATTATCTATTATATTGGTCGAACACTTTTTTTTTCTTTTTCACTATTTCCATGTTAATATTTTTCTCTAATTTTTCTCACTCTCATTCAGACTATATTGATTTTGATTTTCTATTAGAATGGATGCATGCTACAATTTTCGCTCAAAAAACATGTTTTTGATAATTTAGGAAGTGAAACCATAAAAATAGTAGCCAACATAAATGATCATGGTATTCCCACGTAATTTGGCGTGGAGGATTATTCATGTGTAGAGAATCCACAGTAGTCGTTATTTCACTCAGACTCGATATACAAATTTTTAGTCTAATTTCTTCATGTATAAAGACCTTCAAATAAGTGAATACACTATTTTTTTGACAAATATTGACATGATTGTTTATCATTCCTTATAAATTAAAATTGATTGTCATCAATTCTGAATGTTTTCTATGACCTAATAATAATTGACTTTAAAGTTCATTTATTTTATTTTTTATTTTAGTAATTATGTATTTGATTTGATTTAGCATTATATGAAAAAACATGTAACCTAATGATGAAATCATCTTGTATCATCAATAATATTCGATGTTTCTTATCCTTTTCAAAGAGATATATATGGTGACATCTTAATATAGCTCGGATTCTTTTATCATTTTATGCTGCTTAATATACCCAACCCCACATTTAGGCTTGTAGCATTACTTTTAGCCATATACATGTATAAAATTATCTACATATACATTTATATAATTCCTTCACTAGTTGAGAAGAGGATTAATTAGTAACCATGAGATTATGGGTTTTAGTCACAAAATTATCTATCAAAAGAAGTTCATTTATTATTATATTATATCCCGAGGCTAAAAGTAAAATCTGGATATTTTTGGGGATGGTTATTTTAATTTTTTTTTTGTCAATCCCACCTCATAAAAAAATGGGTTTTTTATTTTTAAGTCCCCACACCATCATATTTAATGATCGATCCCTCACTTCTTCGTATTTAGATTTTAGTCTCCAGATTTAAAGGATAGATTCATTTTTAGTCCCTGAGAGAAACCTATTCGTAAATGATTTAATTTTCTTTTTAATCCCTAATAGGAATTAATAAGAAATTATCCTTTAAATCCGGGAACTAAAACTCAAATACGAAGAAGTGAGGGATCGATCACTAAATATATGGTTTATGGGGACTTAAAAATAAAAAATCCAAAAAAAAAAATGAACAGCAAACCCACCCCTTTATATATTATCACACACTACATTCTGAACCCCACCCCTCCCTTCCCATATTTATAATGGATTTAAATCAAGCAAACAACAACAACAAAAAAAAAGATCTTTTGTTATTTCCTTACAATGATGTATATATGGTCATGTACACCCGGCGAGTAGTCCTCGCGCAACTTGGATACAAAGCTTCTGATAGCTCTTCATGACCTCCTCGTCGAGTTCGCTTGGCTTTGATCGCCGTCGCCGCCTCGCCATCCGTCATGGATGGCTTATAATGCACGCACTGTTAACTTTGGATGGAGGGGACGACAAAAAAACGTCAAAGAACGGGAAGAGGGGTGGATTTTGCATGGTTTTAGAATAAAATAAGATTCTATTTGTCATTTTGAAATGCGGGTGGGGTTGTGATTTGATGGGGTGGGTATATAACCCCATATACTTATTTATGGATAATATTACATCCAGCTCCATTTCCAGCTTCAATTTCAGTTTATGTGTGTTTTGAATTTTTTTAAAATAATATACCTCATCTAATGAAATACAGCTTTTATAAAAAATATAATGAAGCATGTACTTCAATAAATTGCATGGATGTATTTATAGAAAAAGTAAAAAAATTCTTTCGAAGTATATGTTTTGTTAATATGAGCATATGCGTCGTCGTTAATTTTCTATAGATGCATATAAAGTTAAAATTAGGACTGAAAATAGATCTGAGTATAACAACGCACTTTATTTATTCGTTAGAAGAACTTCCATTTGGATAAAAAGGTAATTATAAAACACACATTTTAATTTCTTTATTAAAAAAATTTAATTTTCCCGAAACAAAACCATTTTATATCCTTCAAGGCTTCAAAACAAATGGAGATACCTATACAAAACCCTCCACTAATGTATATTTATTTATTGCACTGTGTCAAATGATTTATCTCAGCCCTATTTGCTTTCTCATATACTTCATTAACGGTTTACATTCATTATAACAATATATATATATATATATATATACGGGCCGTATATATATATCGGGGGCGATATATATACCCGCGATATAGGGACGTGATTATATATATTCGTGCGGTCGTGTATATATATATATATATATTTCGATAATATGTCGGTGCGTGCGTCGTCCGACCGCGATCCAACGGTACAGGCCGTCGATCACGGGTCCACCGCACGACCGTATAATATCGTATATATATATATATATATATATATATATATATATATAGATTTTCGATAATATGCGGTCGGTGCGGTCGTGCGGACGGTCGGGTGCGAATCACGTCGACGTGAATCGCACCCGACCGTTGGATGCGATGGACTCGCGATCGGACGGCCCGCGATCGCGACCGCACGACCGCACTTCATCGGTCGCGTGTATATATATATATATATATATATATATATATATATATATATATATATATATAGTTATATACAGGGAACCGATATGGTGCGGTGTCGACCACGGACTGTCGATCACGGGTCCATCGCATCGGATGGTCAGGTGCGATTCACGTCGACCGTTGGATGCGATGGACCCGTGATCGGACAACCCGTGATCGACGCCGCACCCGCACGTAATCGTTTCACTATATATACATTGTTAAAAAAAATATAAGGTTTTTTATTTTTAAATCTCCACAAACCATCGTATTTAGCGATTGATTTCTTAATTCTTCGTATTTGGGTTTTACTCCTCAAATTTAAATGATAATTCATTTTACTCCCTGAGAGGGACCTATCTGTAAATTATTTTATTTTCTTTTTAATCCCTGATAGGGAGTAAAAAAGAATTATTCTTTAAATCTGGAAAGTAAAACTCAAATACGAAGAAGTGAGAGATCGATCGTTAAATACGATGGTTTGTGAGGAGCTAAAAATAAAAAATTTAAAAATATATTATTTTATAAATGAGTATAAATGAGTTTATACAATTTATTGAAATATATAATTTATTTTTTATAAATTAAGTATATACATTATTATATAAGATATTTTATTTAAAAACATAAAATTAAATACATACTGAATTTAAAGTTGTAAAAAAATTTGTGTGCATCATTTTTTCAGAAATTTTTTTCACTCGTTGTCTTTAATTAATTTGTTGCGACATCCAATGGAAAAAAGAAAAAGAAGACAAAATGAAGGACAGGCACATGCAGCATTTAATGGTACAAAAGTTTAGTGCATGCTGTCTTTCCACATTCACCTTTAACTTTTCTTTCATGAAAAAAATAATAGTAATCAAACAAATATAAAATTAAAAAAAAGACCCCAAACTTACCTTTTCCTCGTTTTCTTCTCATTCTTTGCCCTTTTGCCCTTTTATTTACTTGCCTTTATTTTCACTTTTCAATTTGTTTATTTTTTTCAAAAAAAAAAATCACTCATCCCCATAAGAAAAGCTTTTCCCCAGTGGAGACAGACAAACTCTCACATCAACATCAACCCAAGACAAATCTTCCTCCGGTCTTTGCATGCAAAGTTTGTACAATTACATGCTCTCTCTCTCTCTCTCTCTCTCTCTCTGCATCACTCATTTTTTTCTCATTATTCAGGATTACCTTATTATTTGATGAGAGAGTACCAGTACTACAAACAACCCCACTCACCAACTCACCTCACACACAGACACACACACACAATAACACGCGCAGACAGTCTTTTTTGCATGCAAGATTGTACTAGCTTTTCTCTGTCTGTCTCTCTCTCTCCATCTCTCACATCACAGGTTCAGGTTGTTTTTCTCATTATTCAGCATTACCTTCACATATATCTGAAAGTACCATACTACCACTATTTTGCTTTCAGTCTCTCTCTCTCTTTGTCCACAATAACTAAGTGTTAATTATTTTAAAAAATATCTTTGTATCTAAAAATATAGAAAATATTCGAAATGACACTAAAAAATAATCTGTAAAAATTTTCGTGGTTATACCCCTATCCGTGTTTCTCATTAAAAAAATGTTAATATTAATATTTAATATTTATCAAGTTCCCATTATCTAAAGTTAGGACTTGTGTTTGTGAATTTTTAATTTTAAGTCTAATTTTAAATGTGAGTTTAATTATTTATTTATTCTTTCTAATAGATTACTTGTGTTTGTGAATTTTTAATTTTAAGTCTTATTATTTGAAAATTATTTAATTATTTATTTCGTAGTACCACTACTCTGTCTCTTTTTAAATATCTGTATCACACCTTACGGATATAACACCGCTCCGTATCCGGTCCGTTGAATTGCTGGTTGTGTTTCTCATTCCCATTATCTCACTAGTGAGGATTACAATGTAGTACTACTTGTTTCTTTCACAAGTTAAATTACATTATTCAAACTTGCGTTGGAATTATATTGAAGCACTACACATGCACACACCCTCTATCATCACACACATGCACCCACTGCACAGACAAAGAGAATCTCAAATGGGAAATTGTGGAAGTAATTGGTTGGAATTGGGTATTTATGTATTTTGAGTATATACATTCTCAAACACAAACAACTAATATACTGGTACAATTGTATGTATTTTAAATGTTATATATATACCATTCTCTCTCTTATTTACATTGCAACATTATATAATATATCGAGAATAAAAATAACAATAAAAAATATTCTTGTTCGGTAAAGATTGTTATATGTCTATGTATATCTATGAGGAGCAAATAACTCTACAGCGGTTTCCAAACATAAGTTTAATTAGTATATTTTGCTTTAGTGAATAATGAATGCATGCATAACTAAAAGTATCCAAATTGGGCCAGATGATCTCATATATAGTATACCCTACCCTTTTGTTTTTCTCTGAGAGTATGGAAGATTCTAACAAAGGCCTTAATAACACATGCAGAGTTGGATTATGTTAGACTCCCTTTAGAGTGAATTCCAATAAAGACACATGCATGAGACTGATACCTTTCTTGTGAGATAGGGTAATCACCTTCTTTCCTTAAAATGAGAGCATAAAAACACATACCACTCAATGCATTGAACTTTTATTTATGCTAAGATAATTATCAAAGCAATTCTTGTGTATTACAATAAGTAAGGTATAACGAGGGTTCATCATTGAACTGGGTACGGACCACATGAACCATATTCTGATCTTTAATACACATATACATAATTTATAATATTAAGACCCTAATCTCTCTTCGTCTTGGTGATTGTTTTAATTTTGCTACTTGTAGCTTCTTTTCATGCAAATCACATTGTGAATGAAGGCCTTTCTATACCACTTTAGGTGAATCTTTTGAATGTCACAAAGATTCGAATTTTTGCTCCTTTTAATACCCACCAATGGCCCAAATGATGGGTCTGGCAGTTTTTTATTTATCACCCTTACATTTTTCATTTCTACTCTCTTATAACTGAATGATCAAAGAAAAAGTGAAACAACAAAATAAGTTTCACTGTAAAGTCTGTAAAGCACAATTTTCATGGTTTATTGAAGTCTTTAAGACGTTTCACTGTCCCTTTTTGTAAACTGTTAGTTTTATGTCTTGTATTGTGATTTTTTTATATCAAGGAAGAACTGTTGCAATAGAGTTATTTCTCATATGGTCATAATATTTTTTGCTACTACGAATGAAAACGAAAGTCTGATTTAATGTTTGTGTGTTCTCATATGTAATGTATGTTCTGTAGTTGTTGTATTATATGTAGGGGCCGGGGCACTGTGGTAATGCATTCTGCTTATCACTATTTTATTCTACTTTATTTATTTTGTGTGGGGGTGGGGGGTGTGAAAAGAATATTTGAATAGAAATAATGACATAATTAAACAATAACAATGACCAAGGGAATCATTAGATATCAAGAAATATTTCATGTGTTCTTAAAATTTTGAAATGGACAAACAAACTTCTGAGGATATTCTAGACATGTTACATGTAGTACTGCTTCTATATCAACAGATGATGATGTCCTACCTAGGCTATTATTCTTCAAAGATGTTCATCTTTTGGTTTGTTATTGTCGCAACAACGTGCAATGCATGGGGTGTTAAAAGATTTGAATAGAAAGAAAACATAAACAATAACAATGACCAGGGGAATCACTAGATAACAACAGATTCATGTGTTCTTCAAATTTGAAATGGACAAAACACACTTCTGATGACATTCTGCTATATACGTTACTAATGATGATGTCCTAGCTAGGCTATTCTTCAAAGATGTTCATCCTTGGTTTTGTTAATATTGTTGCAACAACTTGCAATGCATGAACAAACAAGAAGAAGAACAGGAGATCACATGAAGTGGTGGGTGTGGAAAGAGAAAGCCATGCACGCATCACCACAAAACACCCCCCTTTTATGTAGAAGTCATGGATGTATGGAATGTACGTACGACAGACAAAAACCTTTCACGGGTTTTGAAACGGTTCGATAATCAAAAGTGGAGGAGGGAGAAGAATACCAGTCAAAAAAGGGATCCCATTGTTAACAGTTGCAGAGAAAGAAATTTAAAACATAAATAAAGAGGAAAAGAAAAGCTAGCTTTCATGGAATGCATTCCATATTTAATTTTGGTTTTTCAAATTATTTTGAAGGTCTTTTATTTTAAAAATAAAAGGAAACAAAGGCCACCACTTTCCATATTATAAAGGGTGTCTAAAGCAGAAATACGTAGATGGTACATAAATGAATACTGTTGTTGGATGGTTTTTAGTTTTTGCCAATGAAGTGATTCATTTTTGGAAAATAAGTATGCAAAAAGTTACTGCGTTTGGTCAAAATTCAACATATAAATAGTCACTAATGTGGATTTGGATTCTTTGTTTCTTATAATGTTATTTTGTTTCTTATTTTTTTTTGGAAAATTGATGTTAGTTCAAGTGCTTTTTAGTAAATATATTTCTGCTTATGTTTATATATAAAAAAAATTCATTGCTCTTTATAGATAAAATAATATTTTGAACAATCCTTCATGTAGCTCTGTTGTATGTGGTCTTAATGTGTTATGATTTTTTAAAAATTAATTTTATCAAATCTTCGTAAAACTAAAATATATAATCAAATATGAATAATATCAATGTTTTAACGTTCATTCCCTGGTCTGCCATAGATGGCTCATCCATTAAATCAGATGGTTCTGAGTGAGACCTCATACGCACTTGGTATTATAACAAATTACACTACAATCAATAATGAGTGTACATGTCATATGTCACTTGTATAAACAAGTGGAATCTTTTGTTAGCAACAGAAACAATAAAAAAAGTTTCTTAAGTGGGTAGGATTATTAGGACAAAAAAGTTCTTTAGATCAGATAACTTTGCTTTAAATGGTACTTGAACAAGAATTGCTTGTTAATGCATCAAGGGAAGTATATGGGACACTTTGGCTTTCTTTCTTTTTTTTTGTAATTTTTTTTTGTACACTGGAAAAGCAGAAGCCTTGTCTCTCACAGTGATGCAGAAGACTCTCTCTCTCTCTCTCTCTCTCTCTCTCTCTCTCTCTCTCTCTTTCAAACATACTTGTAAAGATGAGATAAATTTGTGTAACAAAGATACTCAGTTATGAAAGTTGTATAAGAGAATGATAAACTCAGTCACTCTCACTACCTTTTTTTTCTGCTTTAGTTGTTTTTTCCTTTAAATTCACTGACTACCTGTTCAAAGAATGATATGGAAAAAAGGGAGGGAAGTCCTCTGAAATGTTATAATTTTGAAAAAAAAAAAATGGAGGCCCCCACCAACTTTTCAAAAGCATGCCCAGAAAACACACAAACAAATGAGAGATTTTTCAATTAATTAAGATGAGCATAACATGATTACATGTGGGGGTTGATTATTATAATCCTCCACTGTCATCAGATTACACAAATTGTTGCCTTTGTTGTAATACGAGATAATCTTCCCTTGTCAGCTTTTTTTTAGCATCTCGGGAGAATTTTTGTTGAATCAGATTCCCCCCCCCCCCAACCCAACTTAAAATTTTATGTCAAAAGTGAACAATCAAAGGTATGATTGTCTAACTTGATATAGATCCATAACAACAGGTTAATACAATAATCACTGATAACAATAGTAAAAAAAGGAGTCATTTTTTCAATATAAAACACTGAAAGAGAAGCTCATGAAGTGGAATTAAAAAGCAACACCAGCACCCACAACCAAATATAAATCCTCTTCAGTCTCTCTTTCCCCCCACAACAGAGGCAAAGCTAAAACATACATATAGAAAGAAAAAAAAAAGAACAACATCAACAAAGAGTGATTGACATAGAGAGAGAGAGAGAGAGAGTTCAAGTGAGCCATTTTTTTTGAGCTAACACATAAGAGAGAAACCTATAGAGGGTGGTGGAGGAGGGAAGAACTTGGTTTTGATGCGTGGAGGGGCTTGTACAGTGCAGCAGGTCCTCACAACAGAGGCTGCTTCAGTGCTGAAGCTCTCTGTAGGCCTGGCGAGGAGAAGAGGCCATGCGCAAGTGACGCCGCTACACGTGGCGGCGACCCTTTTAAGCTCCAGGTCCAGCCCCCTCAGAAGGGCCTGCCTGAACCCACACTCAAGCACCAACTCCCACCCTCTCCAATGCAGGGCTCTTGAGCTCTGCTTCAATGTGGCCCTCAATAGGCTCCCCACATCCCCAGGGCCTCCGCTTCACCACGGGCAGCCATCACTGTCGAACGCGCTCATTGCAGCTCTCAAGAGAGCCCAGGCGCATCAGAGGAGGGGCTGTGTTGAGCACCAGCACCAACAGCCGCTTCAACAACATCAGCATCAGCAACAGCAGCCTTTGTTGGCCATCAAAGTAGAGTTGGAGCAGCTTGTGATCTCCATATTGGATGACCCAAGCGTGAGCAGGGTCATGAGGGAGGCTGGGTTTTCTAGTACCTCCATCAAAAATAGACTTGAAGACTCTGTGTCTGGTTTCTCTTCTCCCTCACCTCCTCCCACCTCACCTTCTCTTTCTCTGTTTCATCACTCTTTTGGGGGGATTGAGACCCATAGAGAGAGTTTCTGGCAGACCCATCTCTTGAAATCCCCTTTTGAGCAAAACCCAGTTGTTTTTCCACCCCCATGTAGGCCTACAAACGTTTGTGAGGAGGATCTGAAGCTTGTTGTGGAGGTTCTGTTGAGGAAACAGAGGAGGAGGAACACTGTTGTGGTGGGTGACTCCCTGATGAGGACTGAAGGGCTTGTTTTGGAGTTGATGGGGAGGGTTGAGAGGGGTGATGTGCCTGAGGAGTTGAAGTCGGTCCATTTTGTGAAGCTCCAGCTCTCATCGTTGCATCTGAAGTTCATGAGAGGGGATGAGTTGGAGGTGAAGCTGTCCGAGCTGAGGAGGAAAGTCGGTTCACTTGCTTCAGGTGGAGGTGGGGTTATTGTTTATGTGGGGGACCTCAAATGGGCTTCTGAATCTGCTTCATCTCCTCCAACACCAGGTGGTGTTGATGGGTGTTACAACAACCCGGTGGAGCTTGTGATTGCAGAGATTGGGAAGTTGGTCTCAGATTTCAGTGGTTGCAGGGGGAAGGTCTGGTTGTTGGCCATTGCAAATTATCAGACATACATGAAGTGCCAGATGAGGCATCCCACTTTGGAGAATCAATGGGCCCTCCAAGCTGTCTCTGTTCCTTCAGGTGGTGGCCTTGGCTTGAGCCTCCACTCTTCAAGGTATGGGGTTCCCACAAAATCCAATCTTGTTTTTATGGTTTTTCTTGAAAGAGCATGTTTTTGTTTTTCGTTTGAAACAATTATATGTAACTGGACCACATCAAAGGAAAGTTAGGTTGGTAGATGTAGATGGAACACACTGTCATTTCCAGATCATTTTCTTTTCAAAAACAGTCTCTGTCCATGAAAAATTAGTATTCACTGAAACAATTATAAGGAATAGTTTTGAAGTTGATCAACTTATGTGGTTCTATGGCTCTCTAAATAACCATAGGTGACAGTAAAAAAAAAAATTCATTTTTAAGGAAAATTTTAAGATGAAAACATTAAATGGTTTCTGATGTGTTTTTGATGTGCTTATGCAGTGACCCTACTAATTCAACACCGGAATCAAAACCTCCCAACACCAAAGAAGAACATGATAAGCTCACATGTTGTGCTGAATGCGCTTCAAATTATGAAAGGGACGCGTTGATGTTCAATTCAGGATTGCTTAAACCTTCTTCCCTCTTCACCTCTAATGATGCAAAAGACATTGGCAGAGGTTCAGACCAGTTGCCTTACTGGCTTCAGCAGCATAAAACAGACCATCATAACAAGGTATATATTTATAGATATAATGAGACTACTTAGTTATTTGTTACTTTATTTTGATAGTAATGCTCCAACATCTAATTTCAGGATGGTTTGGTCCAATTGAGGATCAAGTGGAACAAGTTATGCCAAAGCCTCCACCACAACAGGCCTAAAACTGGAAGCCCGTCTCATCGCATCTCGCACTACAGCGCGAATCCAATCTTTCTCACAGAATTCGCATCAAAACCAATTAGGTCCGCAAGTTGGCCGCCCGCGCCTGATTTAGGATCGCTCAAGGAGATGGAAGACAAGGAAGTGAAGACCGTCCTCGCATTGGGTGGTCCTCTGCTCTCCGACTCCGATAAATTGGTGGACCAAAGAAGGGAAGAGATACAAAGGAGACTACAAGAGAACCTCCCATGGCAATCCAAGGCGACCATGGCTTCAATCACCGAAGCATTGCTCGACCCATCGACGGGGAAGGGAGCGGCGTGGTTGTTGATTGGAGGGAATGATTGGATCGGGCAGCGGAGACTAGTAATGGCCATGGCCGACTCTCTCCATGGGTCGACCGATAGACTCGTGTGCCTCAACATGCGAAGAAGGGAAGGGTGTCTCGGGATCCTCTTGAAAGCTCTTAAATCCAATCCGAATTGTGTTGTCTCGATAGAAAACATCGAAGGCGCGGACACCCAATTCATCGAATTCTTGATTAATTGCATAAAAAACGGGACTTTCAAGGACTCGTTCGGGAGCGAAGTCTCTCTATCGAGTACGGTCTTCGTGTTAACGGGCGGCGGCGATTTGAGCAATTCAAACGGACCCAACGAAGAAGAATCGGAGTCGGTGATCAACATGAAACTAGAGACCATCTCCTCCGAAGAGGCGGCGACAAGAGATCTCAAGAGGACGCGCGGATGGGATTCTCCGCCGGAGAATCACAAGCAGAGGAGGACCGAAGAAGACCCACACTCAGAAAACACGTCGGGCGAGGACGGGGTGCGATTCTCGAGGCAGTCGAGCATGAACAGCCTCGATTTGAACGCCCTGGCCGCCTCCGAAGAAGACGAGGAGACCGATGGGCTAATTAGGCGCATCGAAAGACGGTTCGTCCTCGATGCGGGTCCGGCCCAACGGGACCGGATGGCGGAGAACGTGGAAGAGAAGATCCGGCGGTCCTTCGGGGAGGTCCACGACGGGGAGTTGGGCGTTGATCGGGCGGCGGTGGAGGAGCTGATGAGGGCCTCGGGTGGCTTTGTGGAGGGACTGTTTGAGAGGTGGCTCGGTGAGGTTTTTCAAAAGGCAGTCACAACGGTCAAAAAGGGCGGGAAGGTTAGTCTAACTGTGGAAGGGCGAGGAGGGGTAGTTTTGGAATTTGGGTTCCACGGTTCATGCCTTCCCAAGAGCATCCGGAGCTGAAAACAGAGGATTTGTTTTGTAAAATGACCAAAATGGCCCCGTTGTAGCCGTTGGAGGCACAATTTTCCATTCCAATCCTTTGTTGAGTGATGACTCGCATGTTTTTCTCCCTCTCAAAGGGTCGAATGTTTTCTAAATGTGTAATTGCATTAATATAATTACGAATATTATAATATGGTTCCCTTGTAAATTAGTGTGTTTGTGATCTGAATGAGTGATTCTGCGCATCTAGGTTTTCCAGATAATGTTGGAGCTCTCATTTATAAAGATAAGCTAGATTGAAAATCAATGCATAAAATCACTCACAAATCACAGATAAACCTAAGGGTATTAGAACTCAGAGATGTATCAAAACCCCAACCTTTTATGGGTTAATTTTTATTGCTTTCAATAATTAATTTTCCTCCACTGTTTTACTGTTATAAATGTATGTAAGAATCTGTGAAGCTGATGAGGGTGGAGACTACAGAGACATGACAAGGGACAAAGTGGGCCTTTGAGTTTTGTTTGGATGTGCCTTTTTGCAATGCATGCTGGTAAAGGTACTTATCTTCCTCAGACCTTCCCCTCCCCTAAGAAGCCATAGCTAAGGACACCCTCTCATCTTACCAATGTATTTATTTTTTGGACTCACTTAATGTTTGCAATCACATAATCCAAGGTGGCTGTTTGGATACCTACATGTCATGTCATGAAAAGATCAATCCATGTTGTTATCAAAATATAAATATAAATCACTCAAAAAACTTTCTTTTCAATGGGACTTTGGTTGTTAATCATTCACATCTGGTACTAATACTTTGAATGAAAATGATAAGAAAAGTTAGTGATCCTTCCACTATAAGCCAATGATGATCTATCTATTCCTGCTTTACATATAACCAATCAGAGGGTGAAAAAAATGATAAGTTTCTATCATTGCTTTGACTTGAATTTAAACACCCCCTTTTAACAAGCTACTCAAAAGAGAGGACTGAAGATGAATAGAGGGGATAGTGGGTGAGAGAGAAAATCATTACATCTAACGGCGGATGTGGGACCTCTCTCTCTCTCTCTAAAAATTGGTGGTGGTGATATTGGGGGGAAAGTTGTCCCATGTTTATTTATCTGTACTTGGATTCTCCATTATTAGTTTCACTGATTGTTCAAACAAAAAGAGTACAATTTGATGGTTTGGAAATTGGACTCATGAAGTAAAATTATCCAATTACCAATACACCAGATTTTTATGATAGAATATTTGGTATGTTGTTGAAAATTTGTGTCCCCCATAATTGAAGAGAGAAGTCGAAAGCCAACACACAATCACATGAGATAAAAAAAATTTGTGGTTGGTAAAATATTGCCAACGTTTATGGAGAGGGAAGGTAGAATTTTCACTATTTTTCTAGATTATAAACTGTGTGGTGAGCTACAAATCTCTTCTTCATTAACCATAAGGTTACCTCTCAAGTGATATAAAAAAATATCAACTCATAAAAGAATATATATAGCCTGATATTTGATCATTATATATTCACACATAATACACTACAATTACACATGAAAAATATTCGTATACATAAAAAAACAATTTTTTGTCACTGCTTAACCTATACTTCAATTCATAGTATCAAACAGTATTTCGATGGGAGAATTTTGTTGTTGATGTTCTTCCTTGATAAGCCATGATTCGTAATTTTTGTGTCATCCATGAACATCCTCGTGTAGGTTTGGAAATACATGACTTACATGTCTCATACATTTTCATGATGATGAAATGGTTATTTTCATGGTGATGATCGACCTTTTGTTAATGCCAAGAGCGCTGATATACACAGTCTATTTTATAGTCCGTTTTGTAGTCTCATATACTATGATAATATAGTATATACTGCATTATCATAGTGTATGAGATTTTATCATAGTGTATGACTCAAAAAAAATTATCATGAAAAAATATACTACTGTAGTATATACTTCATTTCATATAATAGAATGCACTGCAAATGATGAATATATGATTTAAAAAAAATAAAATGGATTGCAATTTAAGGCTACAATGGGGTTGCATGTATCTTTTTCCTAATACCAATATTCAAAACATTGCCTCCATAGACTAATCAAGGGGAAAAAAAAAGTTGAAGCAATGACTGATGATGAAACATTATAACATTTCAAAGGGTGAGTGGGGTTAGTAGTTGCTACACTAATCAAAGACCTTATTAAATTACGAAAGTGGGGTTAGTAGTTGCTACACTAATCAAAGACCTTATTAAATTACGAAAGTGGGGTTAGTAGTTGCTACACTAATCATAGACCTTATTAAATTACGAAAGTGGCATTAGAGGGTCTCTTCCCCTCAAGAGGAAGCAAGCATTTCAAAAAAACAAAAACAGCTTTATGGCCCCATAAATCATCAAAAAAAGATATGTTTGGCTCATTAATGCAATGTAGGACTCAAGATCAATGATATGGAAGTGCACAGCCAGACTTTTGATTATCACAGTGAGGGAATGATGTTTCACTTTATGGGCCGCTGTGCGAAGCAATTTTTATTTCTTAAAAGGAAGAGTGGAGGATCTTTAAAGCCTCCCCCATAATATAAACTCATCATCATGTGTCATCTGTGTAAAGAATAGAAAGCAAGAAAAAAGTGTTCTCATTTGTTTGACTGGAACAATCACTAAAAGATTCAGCATTTGAAGAGGTTTATTCATGATTTGAAAGCCCATATATATATAATGTTACATAAAAAAGGATATGTTGAGTCATGTGTGCAACTCTGTTAGTGGTCCTCATCGATTTTTTTACAAAAAAATATCAATAATGATTCATAGGCCCCATCACATGGCCCCATGAATTGACAATAGGACATTACCTATTATACTCTCTAATTGATAACCACTTCTAAACAAAGAAAACGGTTTTGATTTATTCATAGGATTGTGGAGATTTCATTAATCACTGTATTTCTTCTTCCTTGCATCGTGTAAAACCATTAATCCATATTTTATGTAGGTAACAGTAACCTAATAATTTACGATGAACATATTCGTAGTAGTCCTGAAATTTTAATTCCGAGAAGCTTTGAAAAACTGATCTGTTATTTATCGAGTTGGATCTCCAACAATGTCTTCCGGATCAGGTTTGTCAATTATTTTTTTATCATTTTTTTTTAATCTTATTGAATGAAAGTCACATCGAATTTTGAAATTAAATTTTTGATGATCAAATATTCAATCTATGTTGCATGTTTCAATTCAGAAAATGAATTTTTTTTTATGTTTTGATTACTATTTCACACTTTATTTTTATATTTGTTTTGTTATAATTTCATAAATGTAACTTTTGATATTGTTACATTTAATAATGGTTCGTGTGATGTTTATATTAGACTCTCGAACTCGGATACTCATTTACACAATTTTGTTACATTCATAAATGTAACACTCTGAAATGTAACATTATCTCATGTTGTGCATTTATTTCAACAATGCAAATAGAAATGACGTATAAATATAACAGTGAAGTACATACTTTTGCAGGGGATTCTGATACATTTTCTTTGGAAGGCAGTGCATTAGAAATTGAAATAGATGATTTCAAAGAGTAAATGTAATTGTTTGACATTTAGGTAAATGTAATTTTTTGTTCCATCTATGTAAATGTATCAGTTTTTATATAAATGTAACAAATCATTGTGAGAGATGTAAACATTTAATAAATGTATTTATAACTATTAATATAAAATGTAACTGCTTCATATGTTAACTATATGTGTTTTTTATTTAAATTTGAATACAATAAATACATAGAGAAAATGGGCCGTTTGAAGGATTTTGATGAAAACAATTTAGGTAATTTTTTGGTGTAATATATGTTCAATTATAATTTAGGTAATGATTTCATTCAAAATTTGAAATAGGTAAATGAAATTTTAAGATTCACATGGAAGAATTATAACCGAATAGAGAAAACGAGGGGATTTGGGTTAATGAGACAAAATTTTAATGAATGTCAAATTTGTATTTTGTCACTTTACCATTTTTTGAAAAAGTCAACAAACCAAACAAACTAACCAATGAGATGACACCTCATGGGACTTGTGAGTAGTGTTTTGAAATGCGGTATGCAGTTTGCGTACGGGTAGGGTACCGCACAGAGTATATGCGGCATGCGGGAGTATATGCGAGAGTATATGCGGTTATGTAAATTTTTATTAATAAAAAATAATTATATAGTGATAATCTATAAACAAGAGATAACAAGGTAAATTTGAAGAAATGTAATCATATTAAACCATTAAAATTTCAAACACAGGGGTATGAATGAAATTTCAGACGGACACAGGTGTTTAAATGCAATTTGTAAGGGGTATAGGTGCAATTAACTTTTTAAGAGGGGTATAAATGCAAAATTTCCTTTTTTTCCAAAACTCATGCGCCTGCTTAATAGTCCGCATATTCCTACATATGTGAGCTTTGTCCGCATATCCCCGCATATTAGCTCGCACGGTTCGGTACGCTTACCGAACCGCCTGTGCGGCCGCATATGCGGCTGCACAGGCCGCATTTCATAACAATGCTTGTGAGTGAGGTTTATATTGTGTGGCCTGGGTATCATGACTAAAAAAATATGGGATTTTTAGTTTTAAGTCCCCATAAACTATATGATTTAGCTATCGATCACTCACTTCTTCATATTTAGGTTTTAGTCAATACATTTAAATGATATGTTCCTTTTTAGTCCCTGAGAGGGATCTATTCATAAATTATTTAGTTTGCTTTTTAGTCCCTGGGAGAGACCTATTCTTAAATTATCATTTAAATGTAGGGACTAAACCTAAATATGAAGAAGTGAGGAATTGATCGCTAAATCATATAGTTTACGGGGACTTAAAACTAAAAATCCCAAAAAATATATATACTCGTCCATTGATATGCATATTGTTATAAGAAGTGAAGTATACAAAAAAATACACTAATATGTATTTTTTCTTTTAAAAAATAAAAAAATTTAATATTCATATATTAAGATAGTGCAATACTAATTAAGATAGCGTATTGTATACTGGCATTAGCCTATTGTATAGGCGACTAAAATATCATTTTTGAGCTGTAGACATAATTGTAAAATAAATTGAATATATCAACACCCATATTGAAAAAACACAATAAAAATTGTAGAGAATCACAGATAATGAAATAGACATGTCAACCTCAAACTATATATGATAGTATGAGCAACCTTTCATTTCTTGATCTCCAAAATTCTCTGAATACCATCGTCATCTACATATCTCTTGCAGATGTGACAACTACAATGGATACAGGTGCATAGGGGGGCTTAGCAGGTTGCATAGGTGTATTAATGAAATGTCATTTTCTAAACTAGAAAGGTGGATTAGCTGCCGGACATCCTCCCTTTTGGGGGAGGCGTGCGCAGGATCAAGCGTTGCGGTAAGCAGGTTAGTGTGGTGGGTTTTGACCGCAGTTAAAATCTACTCTGGATATAGAGTCTTTGGTCTGTTGGTAAATGACATCCTCCCCTTTCGGAGAGGTGCATGATCAAGCCTGTTATAAGCAGGCTGGTGTAGTGGGTTTTAGCCCCAGTTAATATCTGCTATGGATACAGAGCCATGTCACCAAAAAAATGAAAAGAAAAGAAGAAAAAAAAGGTGGATAAGCTGCATTCTCTAAGATGTATGTATTTTGTCCCAAATGATCTTGGCCAATGGTAAGGACACCACTCCTCTGGCACTTTGCACAGTTCGATCCTTGTGTGTGTACAGTCTTATATACTCCATTAAAAATTCAATAAAACATATAACTCGTTAGACGATATATATACTTCGTTATATATTTTCTTACACTGACTAAAAATGAGTTCATTCAACTCGAAATAAAGCGATGAACATTTTTTTTATATCAAAGCATATACTTCATTAGATGATGTTTATAATTTTTTTAAAATGAAAACATGTGTAGTCTGAGTTTTGATTGATAAAACTGTCTAGAGTCTAACATTTTCCAAAGGTTATAGGTCTTGTTGGGCTGATTCGTGTAGACTTTGGACTATGACCCATAAATTGTTTGGGGACTTTACTCGTGCAATCAAATTATCAATGTATGTTGGGATTGTGTGTAGTAATGTCAAGGTCGTTGTACCAAAAAAAAATGTATCTTGAAAAGCCCTGGAACTTCTTCCTGAAGTATACGTATTCCTCCATAATCAATCAAAAAATGAAAATGAGGAAGGAAGAAGGGATAAAGAGGGACAAAATTAACATTTCATAGTGTTTAAACATTAAAAACAAGAGTAACAATGGTTCAAAACGGAATATTATTCACAGCATATTCTTATTAAAACATATTCTTAATGAAAGACATATTTTGCTAATGGACTATATACCCGGCCTACCATAAAATTTTAATGTGACATAATGTGTAACACTCAGCCTCCCCCAATATTATTATTTAGAAAAAAGAAAAGAAAAACCTAAACTTATATGATTTGGTCTGCATCCAAAATTAGGCCTCACCAACTAATTTTTCCAAACAGATTCTGCTTTTCTGTTTAGATAATATGTTTCAAATATTTTTTTGTAAATTTCAGCATTTCGTTTCAGTTTTTATTTTTATGTTTCAAATGTTAAAAAAAAAACATTTTTATAAGATGCTAATTGAGAATAGATTTTTAAGAATTGATAATTTATTTAGAACCTAAGTTGTTTTTGAAAACTGGTGTTAAACATTACCTTCAACGATACGAAGACAGGTCTATCTAAGATGGGCGTTGTAACACTAAGTCTTTTTTACTGTCCAAATTGCAGTCTTATATGCATTGTTAAAAATTCAGTGAAACTTATGCATCGTGAGCCAGGGTATATACACTGTTAGATTTTTTTTCATTTTTTAAAAAATTGAGTTCATGCAATTCAAAATAAAGTTATATGCATTTTTCATTAAAACATATATATTATTAAATGATTTTTAATAGTTTTTAGAGACTAAAAACATATATGATATGTGATTTGGGCGGTAAAAAAGACTCAGTCTAACATTTTCCATCTAAGATCCAATTCAGCCCAACTCATAAATCAAAAGGATCCAGCCCGTAAACTTGGACCCAATTACAAAGCAGGCCTTTTATAATACAAACGACTCGAGCTCAGGTTTTTAAAGGGTTCATTTTATTTTGTTTGTTATTGTTTTGTTCATAGCATAGCATGTATATTTCTGCATTTTATTTTTATTTTTAATAGTAGTATACATCTTACTTTAATGAATTGTATGGACTAATTTATAAAATGTTTAAAAAAAATTATAATAAGATATGCATCTTGGTATAATGAGTCCAAGTAGGTGGCTAGCGAGTTATAAGAGAATTATTGAGAATATATCATCTCATCAACTTTTAGTTATGGTGGTTACTTTCATTTTAAATGACCAAATCGGTTAACTATTCATATGTTGTACGAGGTTATTAGCCATGTTTGTCACACTTTAAAAAACAAAAAAACATCAATCAAGTTCCAATTAAATCCAGGTAGAGAAGCACACCTACTAAACAACAAAAGCCTGACACTTGGTCAAAAAAAATAAAAACTGACAGTGGAATAGATGAGAAAGGAGAGGAGGATCTGCAATCATTTTGTTTAGCTAGCTAGGTAAGTCAGATGACCTAATTAAAACTTAACTTGGAGATCTTGAAAAAAAGAAAGAGAGGAGGAGGAGGAGGAGAAGAAGATAATTAAGCTTAACTGCTTAACACGTCTTATTATTATTCTATTATATGAGTGGTTGGTTGGTGTACACTTTCAGAAAGAAAGGCAGAGAGACAGATATATATCACATTGTGTCTGCTTTGACAAAGTATGTATGTAAAGAAAAGTTGGTTTGAACTTTGGAGAAGGTGAATTATTCTTTTCTGTCTGTCATATCCTCAGATGAATATGAGATTGATATTTGGGAGTCACTGAAGAAGAATGATATAAAGTATTTCTTTTTTCTTATATTTTCCTTTTTCAAATTAATTCACAAGATTGGAATCATGACTAGCTAGCTACTGTACAAATATTTGTATTGTTAAAGCGGTCAAAAGAAAAATTGATCTTTGTGAGGTTCTGTCCTTGTATTGAAAGAAATAATGCTCCTCTCCTTTAGATGTTGCATTGACACTTGTGGTAGATATTTTTAAAGTTTAAAGAACAGAGAGAGCTTTCATGTGCCATGGAATTCTATATAAGTAGGGGGAAGTTTGAAATGTGTCCATGCATGTTCAGGCCAAGTTGAAAAGCTGCTTTACGTATTATAATATTCCTCTCTTAGGAGTATCATATGCCATGTTTGGAAGGGCCAGCACATATATATGCCGAATCATAGATGCTTTATGGCTTGATATGGGAATATGAATATAATTTATATGAATATATTTATCAGATTAGTCAATACAATTGTAGTATTCTTTTTCTTATGAAAATGTTTGGCTCAGTCTATCCTGCAATCACTTTTGCAGTGCGCATACATTTTTTGAGGCCTTTTGTTTTTGAGATGTATATTAAAACGAGTGTATATTTGAATTCAATATATATTTTTGTACAATATTTCTAATAGAGTATTTACTAAAATAATAAAAATCCGTGTTCTTTAGATATTTTAGATGTTGTGTTGGTATTGCGTGGATGACTATAAAATGTGTTGGTACTGTTTATTCAGTGTCTTTGGAGTTGGCAGGATTTTCTTCTGCTATTTCAATTTTGTTGTCACTCATTAGTTGTATAGAATGCATAGTTGGGTTTCCCTCAACTAACTTTATATTTATTTTATTAGGCTTTAATGTTTTTAATAGAAAAGCTCTTGTCTAACTTTCAATAAAAAAAAGTGTAAGCGTACATTTACAAAAGTATATGAATGGAAAACATTTTGAATTAGTGCATAGTGCTTAATAGAGGGAATTGGAAAAAAAAAATACCAGGACAGTGAAGTAGTGAACAATGTCTATTATAATCACTATATTTAATTTAAAGCATGTGTCCCATACACGGACCTTCATTTGAAAGTTACATAATACTTGGAAAACAGTCCTTCTATGTTGGCCCCAAAGTTTAGGTTTCATTAAGAAGTTCTAATAAGTGTCATTATCTTATTTATTTATTTTTTTAAAAGATAAAAATGACAAAGACAATACTATTTTTTTAAAAAAAATTTGAGTTTTTTGTTCCCAATAAAAGCAATCTGGTAATGCATAATCACCTCCCAATATATATAACACTTATCTTTTTAAAAATTCTTTTTTTACCCTCCTAATGTCCTTTTTTTAAATTAGGATTCATCTCGTCGCCTTTTATCATATGAGAGGTAGATCAACTACCTTTCAAGCCCTCATTCGACTCCATTTCCTCTGATCTCCACAACTATCCTTTTTTCAGATACAATTACAAATACAGAATGAATATATTAGAATTTTAGATATGGATACAGATATAAATGAATATATTAGTTTTTTCAGATACACCATATATTAATTTTTTCAAATACATTGAAAATGTATCTAAAATCAATGAATAATTGAATATGTATTAACATATATATAATTTAAAATAAAAAAATTCCAATAAGTCAAACCTAAAATGATCATCATCATTGAAACAACAAACAATCACTCAAATCAAAAAACAAAACTGAAATTCCTCTCAAAAACTAAAATGGGATAGTTGTTTGTGTTTAATTTCCTATCAAAATCAAATCTGTATAATCAAAATCAAATAATCCAAAGAGTCAAAACTGAAGTGATTGCCATGGTTAAAACTACAAAAAAAATTGCTCGTATCCAAATACAAAACTGAAACTCCTCTTAATAACTAAAATCGGTTTGTTGTTCGGTATTTAATTTTGTAGATAATCGTTCGGAAAAATGTGAATCATTCGGTTGTTTTGAAAATAATTAAAAAAAAACCTCCTCCTAAAAATGATTTTTTTTAAAAAAAACAAAGAGATAAATGTATGTCATAACCGCCTCCTAGTAAAGAGATCTGTTATCAAATAAATAAAAAAAACAACTAAGAGTAAATAAGAAATTACATGTGTGTCACTTTGTGGGGTTTTTGTAATGGGATACTCAAAAATCATTATTGCTTGAAAAATGTTCAGCCTTTAGTTACAACCCCAATTGCAGCACATACTAATTTATTGAAGTACGTGATTTTATATAAAATGAAATATATTATAAAATGCAATAATATTTAATTTTAAAAATATGATATTTTTTTGTGGTACATTATAATAACACAGTGTATAGTGCAATGTTATAATCTATGGGACTATATACTAAACTACAAAATGTTATGCATATCTTTACGTAGAAAGTACATGCATTTAGAATATTATTATCCACACCCCTTTTATCATTAAATATAAAAATATTGTGGAACAATAAAATAATCATATATGAGAACGCACATAGTTTGAACAAAAATTTATCTATACTCAGGGGTGCAACTTGGGCGGGTTGAACCTGACCCAACCCGACCCAACCCGACTCGTGGGCGGGTTCGGGTTAGAGTTTTTTGGTGTCGGGTTCAACCCGACCCGAACCCGAACCAATTCGAACCCAATTCGGGTTGGGTTCGGGTTGGGGGGTTCAACCCGCGGGCTCAACCCGAACCCGACCCCCCAGGTTATCAAATGTTATGTTGCCATAACAACATACCTATATCTAAAACCCTAAATTCCTAAAACATAATAAACAATTACACAAATTAGAGTATCACTATGTTTGTTGTGTTTGGGTTAATTATTATAGATATTCACTTTAAATTATTTGTATATAAGGTTTAATTAATAATTAATTAGAGTTTGTTGTTGTTTATTAAATATTTTGTATGATATTTTAGGTGTTAAACTCAGAACCCGACCCAAACCCGGCCAAACCTTTGAGCCCGAATTCAACCCGAACCCGACCCAAACCCGACCGAACCCGAATTCAACCCGAACCCGACCCGAACCCGCAGGTTGAGATCGGGTTTGGGTTCGGGTTGAACCCTTCGGGTTGAGATCGGATTCGGATTAAACTCTCTACAATACAGATTAATGTCAAACCCGATCCAAACCCGACCCAACCCGTCCGAGTTGCACCTATCTATACCGACATTCAGGAAAGCGAGAAAAAAATTAAATGATAGACTATTATCACAATATAAAATCTTTCAACCTCTCTCCTCACCACAGTGCCTTTTATATAAAATAAAATAAGATATCTGTTTCTTTTTTAGAGAAAATAAAATATCTGTTAACTCTTGACAAGAATCACTAAATAAAAAAAGAAAAAACAATGAAAATATCTTTATAAAAGATCTCAATCCGATATCTCACAAAAATATCCATTCATCCTTGAACTTATCTAAATTCGTACATCTAGATCTGACAGGAAAATAAATAAATAAAAGGCCACTAATTTTGGATAGCTGAATCTTCGACACGTGTTTTTTATATTATTAAATTAAATGATGTTGTTATACACGTATTGGAGCTTCCCAAATGACATTTGGAAGGAAAGACAGATCTCATATTACCAGCGGAAGACTCCAGAGCAAGATGTACATGTTTCTCCCAACAAACTTCCACCTCAAAAGCAGCCAACATGTCATGACACATTAAAGTGCCTTGTTACAGGCAGGAAAATAAGGCTCATGTAGTTATTATATTTCCTGCCCCACGATACACCAACTTAGAAAAAATCTAGTTTATAAGATGACTTTTTTTTCTTAGATCCATTCACAATGGAATAATATCACACAATTCAACTCAAATCATCTTAATTATGATGGATATATATATTCGTTTCTTGAAAATCAAACATATTTTAAACACAGACTGATGTCATCCAGCAACCAATCAGCCCCTATGTTTGAAATGCAAATCCTTAGATACAAAGCATATAGAATGATCTTTTTATTCTCTACGGCGTATATCATGCTTGAAGAATTAATGTTTTTTTTTTTTTTTTTGGATAAATGAAAGATTTTGTATTCCTAATTTACTATGGAATATACACATATACAAAAAGAGTTATATATAATATAGACAAAACGTAGGATCTTGAAGAATTAATGCTTATGAAAGAATCGCGTAACATCGCCTAATAAATCAAAATCGTGTTCACGCTCTCTTTTTTACTTTTTTTTTTTGTCAATGTAAACGAGGAATTAGGATCTTCTTATTGTGTTTATTTTTGTTTGTGTAAGTGGATAATGTGTGATGAATGAATATATTTTATTGGGTAATTGATAAAAATAACACTCAATAAATGAATATTAACAGAACTAGCATAGGAGGATAAATATTTACAAAATCTAGCACTGATAAGAGATAACTTTTTTCCCTACACTGGAGGCACTAATAAAGAGAGGCATTGTATGTATACGGTGCCTCTTTTATGTACTGAACAGAAAGATCATTGTTTTATACGAAACAATGATTGAATCTCTTATATTAAAAAAAAAATAACACTCAACCCTTAAATAAAAACTCCTTATATTTCTCAATTAAATTAGAAGTCTATTTCCTAAAACTTTCATGAATTTTTCTTCTCTTAATCGAATATATTTTAAACCATAAATAAATCTCAGCAATTAAATTTAATTAGAGATGTGATAAATGGAAAATAAATCTTGCATGATTTTTTTATATTAGATTTTAACGGCTGAGATTTGTTTATGATTTAAAAAATATTCGATTGAGATGAAAAAATTATGAAAAATTTGTTTCTACTTATCACATTTGTGATTAAATTTTAATAGTTGAGATTTTTTTTGTTTAAATATATTTGACTGAGATGAGAAAGTTGTGAGACTTTCAATTTGGTGGAGAAATATAAGGAGAGTTTATTTAATGGTTGATATTTTAAAAAAAAATTAAAAGGTGGAGATTTAATCATTTATTTTGTGTAAAAGAAAGATTTTTTTGCTCGGTTTTGAAATGGAAAAACAAAGAAGGCGTCCGTGTAAATAATAATAATAATAATAATAATAATAAAACAACGATTATCTCTTGACTGTGCTATTTTTTATATGTTATTTTTGTTAATATTCGTTTATTGAGTGTTATTTTTGTCAATTGCCATATTTTATTTGTTGAGTTTTGAATCGTTTCTAGGAGTAGCTTTTGGTCACCTCATTTATGTGATTCTCAAGAATAAGGAAAAAAACGCGCATCTTTCGTTTGCAAGCAATGTAGATATTAAAGTATTGATACCAGAAGCTAGGGGTTATCCATCTTTTCATGTAACAAAGGCAAAATGGCAAATTGAGACACATAAGACTTCCCTTCATTAACAATTTCAAATTTTTGGGTCCCGGTTCAAATCATAGAAGAGGAGAATATAAACAAATATGAAAGGCCTTAGAGCATCTCCAATCACATTTCATATCTCCAAATTTAGAGGGTGGTGTGCTCCAACCACACTCTATATTTACCTTCAAATTTGAAGGTTTGGATTTGACCCTCCAAATTTGGAGTTATTTGAAGGCCATCTCCAAATCACATTTTTCACTTTTTACTTTATACACTAATTAATTCAACCTAATGTATATTTAGATCCGTTAATTTATTTTTAATAAAAGTACTATAGTTATAAAGATTTTATCGAGACCTTCAAAATGAGATTAATATTAAATTATTTTAAAATTAATTTTAAATAAATCATCACACGTTTGATTATTCAAGAATTATTTTATTTATTTAATTAAAAAATTATTAATTTAAAAATAACTACAAATCCATTTAATATTAGACTCGTTTTAAATGTCTCAATAAAATCTTTTTGATGGTATAATTTTTATATAAATGAATTAACAATAACAATATCTATTAATGAGTTTTCATATATTTTTAAAAAAAATATGAAGGATGATGATTAGAGTGCAACACCCTCCAAATATGAATTTTCTCCAAATATAGACTGATCCATATTGACAAAAGATTGTGTATCTCATATTCTTTCTTTCGTTTAATGGAGTGGTTATAGACACACACTCTATTGTCGATCATTTTGCTATAATTAAAAAATTATAATATAAATAATACATTGTGATATTCCTCTCACACGTTACTATACTGTTCTCACATACACTATTGATATTGAGCACGGTTAAAACTATAAATAAATATCTTTTATCATCACTGTTTAAAATCATAGAATTGACATTCACAAAAATACATAAAAAAAAGTTTTGAGAAAAGGCTCCCAAGGTAAGAGTGTTTTGGTGGTCCTTTGAAAAAGCAGATCAGAAGGGTACCCTCCTCCCACAACTGTTGTAGGGTACATTATTATTTCGGCTTAATTAGACTAACCAAAAAGTGACAGAGCTTTGTGGTCCACAGTCAATGATTTATTTATTTTTAATTTTCAATCAAAGGATCAGAAAGTAAACCAACAAGTCATGCTAAAAAACGTAACCAACTACCAAAGATTGTTTGGTTAATCACCTGGTGCTATGAGTGATTCATATTATATATATTTTGGATGTTTTATATGCATGTAGGTTGGTAGGTTGTTTTCAGTATAAATAAAGATAATGAAATTGAATGATAGGTACGCAACGTTTCTTTCAACGTTTATTAATTAAACTCCGTACATAAAACTATAGTACCGTTGAAAACCGATTGAATCACATTTGCATATCGAGTTTTTCTTCGTAGCCCCCATTTGTTTCGAGAATAACCCCTGAAATAACTAAAAATTAGGTAGAATAGTCTTTTTTTTTTCTTGATTGGATGTCTAGTATGTCCTATTGGGATATCTTATGCAGAATAAACTGGTATAAAATGGTATATGGATTTCAATCAATCTCTGTAATTAAAGTTATTTCAGGTTATTCCACTCAAAGAATATGTGGGCTCACTATCAAATCAACTGTCATCACCTCTAATAAATCACATGTCAAATCAACTATCATTATTTTTTCACCTTTTATAAATCTTTATCCACACTTTATTCACATTTTACCCAAATAACAAAAATTTTATTCTTACGTTTCCCAACGAGAATAATTTAAAACACAACCAAACATAAAATCATTTTATCCTTATTTATACTCACTTATGCCGGAATAACTATATACCCAATAATAAGTCATATTATGTATCCAAACGGAGGCTTAGGGTGCGTTTGGATGTGAGGTTGAAATATTGAAATTTTTATATATTAGATTTTCAACTGTAAGATTTTTGGACTAGAAAAAAAATTGTGGTTTGAAAAGTTAAATGCTGGAAATGTGTTTGAATCTGAGTTTGAGTTTGAGAATTTTTAACTTTTTAAACACAGAATCTACTTAAGGTAATATCCAAACGGACCCTTAATTTCGTTTAGAGCGCAAATACAATCAATTCATTTTGTTATTCTTCTCTTTGATTGGGGTCAACCGTCTTGACCAACAGAAAAGAGAGACAATTGAAAGGTCATGATCACGGTTTGCGACAAATCGCAGCCACTCATATGGAAGACCCTGAATTTATAGCATGTTATAAGAGAATGGATTCATTAATGTAAAAAAAATGTTATTACACCTACTTTTTATTCTAGTTCCAATTCAAGTCTTATATGCATTAATAAAAAATCATTACAGCATATATTATATGCTTCAATAAATGTCGAATAAGCAATTCATTGGTTTGAATTTTTGATGACATGAAGAAATAATTATTTGTGAATGTTAATTTTGTCATTTCTGGATTTGGATTATTTACTAATAATAATTTATAGAAGTATGTGCATCAGGTGAGATTTTGTGGTGCTTAATTATATATTTATCTTGTATCAATGAATGTGTATTATTTATATATAATTAATTAATATGTTGACCATAGTCAGGGGAGCACGGACATCACTGAATGTGTATTATTTTGTCGTTTCTGGATTTGGATTGTTTAGTAATCATTCATGATAACATGCAGTTTGTTATATAGGTAAGTTTTAAATGTTAATTTAAATCATGTTATCCTGCAAAGGTTATTACATTAAAAAAACTGTCCCCGGCAATATAAAATTACAGTTGCAACTTGTCGGTGACTTTACACATGTTCTTATTTTAAAAGATATGGGCATTCCATATTTTTAATGAGGGTTAAATTAATATGGAAACAAAAGTATGTTTTATTCAAAAAAATTTCTTGCTCATCTCATTTTGAGGTGTATTATCGTGGAACCAAAGTTATCGTCATTTTGAAAAAGTGTTTTATGGTTGCCTTCACACATTTTTTTAACATTATGTTTAAGAGAAGTTTACTAACAAATTATTTTTAATAAAAAATTGTGAATGAGATTATTTTCATCCTTCATAGCTGAACGAAGAGGTCAAAAGAGTTAAGATTCGCGGAGAAAGAAAAGTTATTTGATTTGAAGATGCGGCGTGCAGACTTTCAAAGAAAGAAAAGTTCTTCTGCTACGTAAAGTTTTGCAAAGCAAGTGAGACATCAACAAAAATCTTCAAAGGTTTCATGAAAGTCGGAGTTTATCGGATACATGTCAAGATGGAGAGTATTGAATCATGTCTCAATTGGTGTTTCAACATTAGATGGTCAGATGGTAAATTAGTTAAGATTTAATTTTAATTAAGATATAAAGTGAATTTTTTAAAATCAGTGAAACATATTTGTTTGTTACACATTTGTTTATTAGGAGATTACTTAAATAGAAAGTTATTTATCTATATAAATATCATCTATGGTTGCAAAGAAAAAACTTGGCATAGGGAGACAAAATGTAGAAATCCATAAAAGAGAGACTGAGAAGGTTGGATAACTCCTTAAAAGAGTTTGTATTTTTGTGTTTTTTGTGTGATTGTGTTCCGTTCTTATGTTTGGATACAACATTGAAATGGGTGTTTGTTTGCGTCCACGGTGGTCCGCCGACTCCACCACTCCTCTAACGCATATACAAACATAACAAAAAAATCATCAGAGCTTGTTCACCTTTTCCCGCGTTGAACGCCTATTTTCAGTGTAAAAAACATCGTGCTTCAAGAATGTGTGTTATAAAAGAGTAAAAGACACTTTTGAAGCTGCGTTTTGTTTTATAAATCAAAACCGTGTTTGCATCAATATTGTACATTGTCAACCACTCAATCTACCTGAGAACTTTAGTATCTTCATTGAAAAAAAAAAGAACAAAAAAAACATTGCCTTCGTTTGGAGGCAACTTAATTAGAAGTTAATTTATAGATAACACGCATGTCGGTACAAAAAGCAGATAGAGACACACGACCCGTTTCAGTGACATAAGTTAGTATAGATAAGATCAATATCTATTTTGATGTGGATAAGGAAGTGGTTATTTTTTATTGTATTTTAATTATTTTCATTGAAAAACATAATAATCAATTTTTTTTTATTGATCATGAATAAGTTTATGTATAAAAAATAAATAAAATACGAATAGAATTTATAAAATATGAAAAATTATTTGATATATAGTCTTAAATTAATTTACATAAAAGATGAGGACATGTGATATAACATGTGGATCATTTATACCAGTTGAATAGATTGGGTGGATAAACATAATTTTAAAGGATCGGGACCTGTAATATAAATACCAATTTATTCATACTTATCCATATAACTATACTTATATACCTTGAAAACAAATAAAATTGTGGGATTATTCCCCTCTATTTCATCCTATTCTTCCTCAATTACCAAAAGTTGATGTAAAAGAATAGGACCGCACATCTACAGGCCGGTCTCTCTCTCTCTCTCTCAATTGAAAAAGCAGAAAGTGAAAGGTTATGTGCATCCGCAGTGGTCCCTCCTCCCACTATTCTTGTTGGGATATCACTATTTCAGTTAAACAGTGTGAAAAGCTTTCTGTAAATTTGGAAAATATTAAAGTCTCTTAAAAAAAAAACATGAAAAATTTCAAATGAGAGGGATATACCTCGTTTGACAGTGATAGAGATGTATATATGAAACTACTACATGTTGGGGTATAAAATAAACAATGGTAATGTGTGTTAAGTGTAACAACGCTCTTATATATAATTATATAAATATAACTTTAATTATGGTCCATAATGATTTTTTCTTATTACAATTTAAAGGATCAGAAAGTAAACCAACATGTCTTGCTATAAAGCCAACGCCAATTGTTAGGTTAAACACAGTGATTATCATATTTTGGAGTGTTATAAAAAATCTATATTGGTTGGTAGGTTCAGTACCACCAAGATGAAAGAAAGGAAAGAATGATAGAACACCAATTGAGACTTGACTTATAGTTGGAAGATCGTTTCTGTCAACACAACTCCATACAGAAGTATAGTACCATTGAAAATCGAATTAAGTATTCATATGAATTTATATATATATATAATTAAGCTCAGAATTGTGTATGATAACCTCAAAATTCACCTTGAAGTAATTATATATGCAATGTATATGACCTAAAACAAAAAGAACATGATAGTTATTTTGGAACTTTTGGGAGGATATGTGTCATTTTTCATTATACATACATATCATATAATAGCAATGTATACACTATACAAATTATGTAATGATAGTTCTAAATTTTGATATTCATGTCAACATGGATCACATTATTAGACATAATGTTAATAAGAATTTTGTAGTGTATTTCCTTCCTAAGTTTCACCTTCAGCCTACGGGCTATGTTATTCTTCTCTCTTCTCACCCTATTCGGTCATTTTCTTACTTTATATGAGAATAGAAAATGACTACATTTATTTCAAAAAAAATAATCATGCATCAAGTTATGGTTTTAGTTATTTTAATAGTATGATGAGGTTTAATAACATATACATATGCATGTAAACATGTATGTGCATTAGAATACTTCATATGTAATTTATACGATAATGATGAAAGACATGCTTAGATTCGCATAGATGGCAGACATGTTTATATTGGTTTATATGAGATCTAGGGGTAGAGGGTTTTTTTTTTTTTTTTAAAAAAAGGTAAATATAGGATTAGAGTTTTATTGAAAACCAGCTCCGATTTTATTATTCTCTCTTCTGATTAGGTCAACCATCTTTAATTTGTCGACATAAAAGAAAACAATTGAACGATCACAATCACCGATTGTAGCAAATCTCAACCGCTCGTATGGAAGACCCTATGATAGTGAGATTTGTAATCTTAACCTACCATCATAGTTTATATATATATATCTTCAACACTTGGAAGTCTTACAAGAGATTCATCGATTTTGATAATATGGAGAAATAATTGTTTGTGAATATTGTTTACTGTGGTGCTTATTAATCTTGAAAGAAAGAATAAGCGGGTTATTATTTTATATAATTAATTAAACTTACTATACAGTCTAATATATATGTTGACCATGTCAGGGTTGTATGTAGTCAAACAGTGGTCCTATTTTTTTTGGAACTGGCAACCCACATGGCTCTGCTGAATGCTGATGATGAAAGAAGATTTCTTATATATTTATATATATATAATAATCATTCATGGTAACATGGTCATTATTTGTTACATAATAATCTTTAATAAATGTTTATCATGCTATGCTGCAAAGGTACATTAAAAAGTACACAAACAGTCGGCCACTACAACTTGTCCGTGACTGTACTCGTGTTTTCTTTATTTCAAAAGGGGTAGGTACATTTTAATTATTTAATTATTTTCATTGGGGATTAATGGAACACCCTTTTCATTTTTTGCATGTTAATATTTTTTATTACTTTAAAACTATGGAATTAAGCTCGCACCATATTAAATAAGTCTATTGAGATGTAATTATTTTATACATAAAAAATTGTATGATAATATAACTGATAACGAAACGAAAGTGACAATGTGACATGATGATGAAATACTGAATGTTTGATTAACTATAAAAAAATTAACATGCTCTAATAAATTAAAACAGTTCGAGCTAAGAATTGGATCAATCAAAAGTATTAATTTCACATGGTAGAGTACTTTACTTGGTGAGTGATGAAAATTTCTCATATTATTAATAGAAAAACTCTTATATACATAATAAAATTTTATGATACAAATAAAATAAAGTAAAAGAAGACCAAAGAAAGATTAAAATCTCCAGACACACGATAATCATGGTATACATTCATATTATGTGAAATTAATTTTCATGCTACAATACAATTTTTTGAACATTTTTTGGGGGCTCAATTTCTCTTATCATTTTTACAGCGTACATGCACTGTGACTCATTACATTTCATCAATTTATTTATCAAAAGTGATTTTGATAAACTAAAAATAACTTTTTAGGAAATAGGAGAAAACTAGAAATACAACTTTTAGGTAAATATAACCTGGGTTTTTAAAATTTTGTTGTTGAATCATTTTTAAGGTGGATTGATTTAGAAAAATCTGGGTTAAGGTTGGGGTTCAATTTAAGGGTTTAGGGGTTGATGTCTTGTATTTTAATTTAACCTGATCATCAATAGAATTTTGGTTAAATAGACAGTTGGATGCTGTTTGAACTTTTTTTCTTTTGTAATTTAATCTTTATGTCTTACATGTTTATGTTATAAAAAATATATTTAAATAGGTACACTAATGCTATTTGATCCATAATAGATCCAAATTCAATCTAGAAATTCGAGTTATTTATATTAGGTTCAACTGTGCTTGGTCGCACGATTGCAAAATTGACTCAAGTAGGTTTTGAACATTTTTTTATCACTATCTGCAGTTTTTTACTCCAATCTTTTTGTTTATAAATATGTTTGAAAAAAATAAATTTTTACGAATCTAAAAGCTGTCCAAATCCATCTCGAGGTTTCAGGTCGAGAGTTTCTAAACAAACCATCTGGAAGGCAATACATTATTGATAAAATTTTTTTTTTTGACTCATATGCATAGTGGCAGTAACGTAAAATAAAATTATCAGATTTGGACCGCAATCGTGTCATCATGAAACGGTAATAACCCACCCACTCACGTGGTTGCTTGCGCAGCTGTCCAAATATGGTTCACAGATAATCCAACACGTACAATCATTTATTTCCATTTCATGCCACCTAACAAAATAAAACTCTCATTAAATAAACATTCAAAATCTTTCATTTTTTAATATTATTATAATAATAACATCACGCATAACAAAACAAATAAAAACAAGTTTAGTTTCATTAATCTCTGGCCGTCCATTGAATCCCTCCCGTCCACGTGGAATTCTTTTCTCTGTTCAGGTGCCACGCGCACGTCCTCCAACGCGCGAACTCAATTAGTAAACGCATTATAAATATCAATACTTGGACCTTATGCCCTGGTTATAAGATCGAAGAACATGCACGGTGAAAAAATCCAAAACATATTTGTTTACTGTGAATAAAGAAATATAGCTAATATTTTAGGTTTTTTAAAATTATGTTATTTTATTAATACAAGAGGACTCATTTAAATGATTTGTTATTATTTTTTTTATAAATAAGAAGATTTACATGTAAAATTATATTTTTTATATTATATAAATTTTTATCCATATCTTATTCATAATACATAAAACAACTTATTTGTATTTACCAATCAACAAAATTTTAGTTTTATGTTTTTCATAAGAATAAGGAGAAATATAATCAAACAAAAAATAATTTATTTATTATCTATATTTCAAATCAACATGAATATCTTAAGGGAGTCTGAACTTCTTCCAGTAGTGGAAATAGTATATTTTTTAACCATTCTCATTTAAAATATAATCATATTTTTTTATTATTTAATTAATCATAAATAAATTGTAAATAAAAATTTAATAATACGTGAATAATGATTTATTTTTTATTTATAAAAAATGTTGATAAATATTTACATGTGATCATTTGTATATCTGTAAAATAATTTTAGTAGAATAATATTATTCTATAAGAAACTTTCTAATACCACGTTATTTCAACACATTCTAAAGAGTTATCCTAATTTTTTTTGAAGAAATGTAGATGTTTGCTACCCGTTTTATTTCTGATTTGAATTACAAACTCTGTAAGTAAGGTGATTAGAAAACATTAAAGACATCTAATAAAATAAACCACATCGCTCTTCGGGGTTAGAAGAGACATTTAACCTAAATGGGGGAGGGGGGGCGCACCCCATGACTATCCCATGAGAAGTCCACCTCCTCAGCCTTCACAATGAAGCGTCCTAATCCCTGATGCACTCTTGAAACATCCTAGATTATTCTTATGAACAAACTTCACTTATGCTTTATTCCACCCCTATTAGCCATCTTTTATGCTGTCCAAAAAAAAGATTATAAGGTTCATTTGATAGCATGACTGTAGCGTGATTCTGTTTTTTTAATTAAGCAGAAAACTTAACACGTTATCATACGGATTTAAAGAAACCTTTTAATTAAAAAGTTAAATACAACTTAAAAAAACCTTGGGATCTTTTTTTCCAAACTATTCCATATTTAGAAATAAACGTCTTTAAAAACAGTCCGTTGTACGAAACAACCACGAAATTTCCTCAGGCACACACTCTCTCTCTCCCCTCCCACGGTTCGGAGCGAACGAACGGACGAGCGAGCTTTCGAAGAAACTCCAAACGAACAAAAACCTAAAGGTTTCCGACGAACCGACTCGCCTCGGTAAGGTCGGTCTGTAAATAGCCATCCATGCCTGTTCTTTTTGTTCTCTTTTTTTTTCTTTTCTTGTTTTCTTCGTTTTCTTTTGCCATTTCTGGCGAGAGAAAAAGAGGGGGAGGTGTTTGATCGGTGGTTTCGGTATCTCGTTCTGAGAGCGATCACTGTTGCATTGCACGCTCCAGATTCTAATCCGGCTGCCGGTGTCATCTCTCCTGCGACAGAGACTCGCTCGCGATGAGCAGCGACGGGAGGACGTCGTCCAATCAGTACCACCAGGGGCGCGATGTGGAGTCCGGCAAGGATGGCTGTGGTAGCGACGAGGATGAGGTCGGGACGGTCGACCTGTTTGAAATCCCTCCGAAGAACGCGCCGATCGAGCGGCTCAGACGGTGGAGGGTATGTGTTTTCTCTGTCGGTGAAATGATTGATGTGTGAATATATATGGAGGCGTTGTTTATCATCTGCATTGTCGTGTTTTGTTGATTTTTCTGGATTGGAGATCATAGCGGATCGATTGATGATTTGTTCAATTGTTTTTTTTTTCTCGATCTCAGCTTGAGATGGATTTTAAAGGCATTATTTGTTTGAAAACCGTGCTGTCATGTTTGGTTTCATGGATTGATATTTTGGATGATTGAATAATCTATTTTTTGATTGGGTGCAATCGTTTAAAAAAGTGTGAATACAAATCCAATCATCATTTGATCATGGTGGCATGGGGTATATGTTGTTTTGCTTAACTTGATGTCAGGGTAACAATACATAATGTATTTATTTCAAATTTTTATGATTGACAGCTAATCGCATCTATGTATATATCCTCCATTTTTCACAAGTGCGTGCCATATTTTTTTAAATTTTGTTTGGAACTAATTAATATTCTAAATTAGTTGAAAGCCATGTGTAGCTAAGATGGTCATTTATGTTGTTGCAGCAAGCAGCACTTGTGTTAAATGCTTCCCGTCGTTTTCGATATACTTTGAATTTGAAGAAGGAGGAGGAGAAGGAGAAAGTGAGGAGGAAGATTAGGCTCATGCGCAAGTTATACGGGTAATTGGGTAGTCTATTCCAAAGGCATAACATTGGGTTTTTTTTTCTTCTATTCCAAGCTGATTTTTGTGATCTTAAAACTATTGGGACTGGTTTTTTTTTCTTCATCAGGCTGCCTTTCTTTTTAAAGAGGCTGGGGAAAAAGAGGGTCTTCCAGGTACTTTACTCTTGCTGAATATCCGCCTATACTTGGTTATCGACTTTTAGTTTATATATTACTTGAAGAGTGTGTTTATTTAATAATGTAAATCTTCACCTTCTAATTCAATTTAGTATTAAGTTTTGGGCAGTAATTCAGTTTTCTGAAATTTAATTGTGCCTTTTTGATGTGTGTACATGTTATAACTCATTTTGCTTGATTGAAATATTCCATCCATGCCAACATATATAGTCTGACTATAATTCCTTCTTTAAAAAAACATATTTATTCTGACTTGTTATCCTGTTAAAAAGGGCAACATGTGGAGTTAAAAGTGCCTTCAGCTGGCGCTTATGGGATTGGACAAGAGCAGCTTACCACAATGACCAGGGATCATGATTTCCGCATGCTACAAGAATACGGAGGGGCAAGTTCATTTCATATGTATGACCTATGTATTTATATTCTAACTCTTTTATACATAGCTAAATGGATCATATGCATTGTATTAACACATTAGGTTCAAGGGCTCTCAAATCTGGTAAAAACAAATCTGGAGAAGGGAATAAACGGAGATGATGGTGATATATTAGGTAGGAGAAATGCGTTTGGAGCGAATCAGTATCCCCGGAAAAAAGGGAGGAGTTTTTGGGTATTCTTTTGTCCACACTTTCATTTTTTACCTTTTATTTTGTTTAACATGCTTATCTTTGACAAGAAATTCTGATGTCATTAGATTGGACTTATTCATATGTGCTTCATGTTTGTAGCGGTTCCTTTGGGAAGCCTGGCAAGATTTAACACTTATCATATTGATGGTGGCAGCTGCAGTATCACTGGTGCTGGGCATAAAGACAGAGGTGAGCATGGCCTGAGATGATATAATTTCAACCAATTTCCTAATGTCTTCATAATCTTCAATCAGTTTATATCATGTTATAGTTTGCAAATGCACTGTTGACCAAGATTTTTTGAAGAGTCATCAACGAGAATGTACCAAGAACTTAATAATGCTTTTATTAAAGCTCAAATCATAGTCAAGTTATTGCTAGAAGAAAATAATAGTCATGAAATCTACCCAGAATCATTGTATTGCAAGAAAATAATAGTCATGAAATCAACCAAATAATAGTGACGAGTAATATGCATATGGACAACATGTCAATATGTAGTGCAAAATTTTCATTTAATTGCAGTTTCTTGACAATGTGGATTTCTTGACCCCTTTTGTTTATCGATGTAACAATGAAGAAAACCACTTTTTGTATTGCTACAAAGTAACTGGTGATGAGAAGCATGACCTGTTGTTTTAGAAGTCCTCTTTTGTTTTTGTTTTGTTGGGATAAAAAACTGCTAATTTCCCATAAGTTTATATTTGCCATCAAACGCTAAAGTAGTTCAATTAGGCCGGGTTTCATTTGAATTCCTGTTCTCATTTTAAACTTGTGCATATTGATTTTCTATTAAATGTCTCAATTTGTGTGACATGGAATTTTATTAATAAATTCTATTCATTATGCTACAACTTGCCTTTGTGCTTTTATGTGATGAAATTGTTTTCCTCTTAAAATTGTTCTAGGGTATTAAAGAAGGGTGGTATGATGGTGGGAGCATTGCCTTTGCAGTGGCTCTTGTCATACTGGTAACAGGTACAAACCTTAACAATTTTTTAAGTTCTCACATCTTCATGTTTAGTGTCATGCAGGGACTTCATTTTAATACAAGAGGTTGAGTAGGATATTCATATTTGTGGAAATTTGTTCAATTCCGAAACATTTAGTTTATGCATTTTGTTGTATGCTAGCTTTCACGTGAATGACTTAGATTTGTGGGATGAGGACTTCTTAGCCATATGACAATTAAATAAATATGCAAGGTTAAATACACAAGAATGAACTACACAAATTGTTGTGCTTTCTGGAGCATGTTGATGAATAAGTCTTATTGTTATTGCAATATCTAGAGGCTATATCAGATTGTGCCATGCACCTGATGTTACTAGGAAAATGGAAATATATATGATTTTTTTATGGGTAAAAATTTGTTTGATATGCTGGAATGTGCAGATTATTTCTGTATCTCAACTCTTTGTTTTGAATCTTTTTATTGAAACATAAAGTTCTTGCATTTCATAAGTACTATTTGAAAAGAACAATCTAGTGAAATCATGCCAGTGGATCATGTCATTCTTCATTACTATAATTTTCTTGTTTGGTGCATGCCAAAAAGATGTCACTTCCATTGGAAGCATTGACTCAAAATATACAGGTGTACTAACATGTCATTAATTTTTTTATGCTCTTTTTTTTACTAGCTGTGAGCGATTACAGACAATCTCTTCAGTTTCAAAATTTAAATGACGAGAAGCGTAATATTCACATTGAGGTGTGTGCAAAGATAGCATGAAAATGTTTTTTTTTAATTATTATTTTTCTTTTAGATTACTAGACATTTTTAATCAGTGAAGTTATATTGGTGTTTAGGTCATTAGAGGTGGTAGAAGAACTGAAATTTCAATATTTGATCTCGTGGTTGGTGATATTGTACCTCTCAAAATTGGCGATCAGGTGGGCAAATGTTTATTTATTTATTTTGGGAGAAACTCTATTTCAGTTATGTATTCAGGTGGAGTTACTGATGTAGATTTCATGCAGGTTCCTGCTGATGGAATCTTTATCTCTGGTCACTCTCTGTCTATTGATGAATCCAGTATGACTGGCGAGAGCAAAATTGTAGGAGTGTCTTTCTTTCTTTACTGCATAGAGTGAGAATTGATAAGTCTTCTAACGTACATGCTGAAATTCTTACAGGTCCACAAGGATCATAAAGCACCATTTTTTATGTCGGGATGCAAGGTGGCCGATGGTTATGGGACTATGCTGGTAAGTGTAATCATAGTTGGTCTTTTCTGAAATGTTTTCAATATCTCTCTTGATGATAGATGATGGGCGGGCAATTGATACTACTGAAAGAATGACATAATAGCTTAAACATACATCAACGAATATTGCTTATATGTGGTTTGAAGTATTGAAACATTTGATAGATTGGTGGTTATCTGTCTGCGCGCTTTAACAGGTAGCAGGTTCATGTAACTATGAGCTTAGGCTGGGAGATATTGTTGTTTTGGTGATGATATTGATTGATTGATTGAATATCTAATGAAATTTCCTTACCCCTTCACATTCTTAATTTTCTTAAATTGTGTTTTTTTCCCGTGTCTGATTTGCACATTCTCTGGGACCTTTCTTGTTATATAAAATTGATGTCCTATGTTTTTCCTTGTGATTTCTCTTCTCCAAACACTTATTCTGTTGTTTGCATTGGCATGCTGCACAGGCAATTGGGTTTAGCAGGTCGATTCATTCACGTCTGCCTAGTGTAATTTAAATGATGTTTTGATAGTCTGAACACCCCTATTATGTACAATTTTCTAGTCTGTTGGCTGTTACTTATTGAAATATATTCAGGTAACTGGTGTGGGAATTAATACAGAGTGGGGGTTACTGATGGCTAGTATTTCGGATGATTCCGGAGAAGAAACTCCTCTGCAGGCATGTAATCTGGACATCATATTTTCAACTTGATTTTCTGCTGCAAGTTGTCTTCATTTTTCCATGTCATTGATATATTTTTTTGGGGTAAAGGTGCGCTTGAATGGGGTTGCCACTTTTATTGGCATTGTTGGTCTCTCTGTTGCTTTTCTTGTTCTCCTTGTTCTTATTGCCAGGTAAGGTGGAATGCATTCACATTTTATCCAACACTCTTTAGTTTTCCTCTAATTTTAATTTGCACAGATATTTCACTGGGCATACCAAAAACCCAGATGGCACTGTTCAGTTTGTCAAAGGAAAAACAGGCTTGAAAGATGCAGCAAATGGGGTGGTTAAAATAATTACTATTGCGGTATGTCTTACAATGTTTCCCCAACCTCTGCGTTATAGTCTATCAATTTTTTCTTGGTTAAATAACCAATTGGCTGAACTCAGGTCACTATTGTGGTTGTTGCGGTGCCTGAAGGGTTGCCTTTGGCAGTGACTTTGACGTAAGTTTATTTCAATTTTTCTGATGTGTTTAGTATTGTGTGGGTGGTGCCTACTCATTTGATATTTATATACATAGGCTAAACTTGTTCTCTTTTATTTTGACGCAGACTTGCGTACTCGATGCGTAAAATGATGGCTGACAAGGCTCTGGCAAGAATTCTTTCTCCTTTGAATTATGACTTGACAAATGTAGGCTAATACAATCTAATATATCTCTCCTATGGTTGAGTCACAGGTTCGGAGGCTTTCAGCATGTGAAACTATGGGATCTGCCACAACAATTTGCAGTGACAAGACTGGAACTCTTACTTTGAATCAGGTTATGCATGTTGCATTTCTTTTATTCTTTTTCACGTTGTACATTTATTTATTTATATATGATAGATGATCTTTACAAGATAGATGAATTGTGGTGTCTCCACATCATTTGGACTTTTTATGAATTCAATTCATATTGTTTCAGATGACTGTAGTTGAAGCATTTGTTGGCGGAGAACGCATGCATTCACCGAATAGTTTGGAAGGCGTATCTTCAGCTGCATCATCTTATTTAATTGAAGGTGTCGCACAAAATACAACCGGAAGTGTTTTCATGCCAGAGGTAAAATCTGCTTTTCTTTCCTTCACTTGCATAAATTTGTTTAGAGGAATGACTATAGTACCTTATTAAAGCTTTTCCAGAATGTAGATGCTCATTTATCCACAATAAATTTGTTTAGAGGTATGACTATAGTACCAAATAGTTTTTTAAGGTCATTTTAAGGTAGAGTTACTTGTAAGAACCCTTGATGAATGATTTTGTTAATAAATTAATGATGTTGAAAGCGCTTAATTTTTTGTAATGAAATTTAAAGTTGAAGAGAACTGGCCATTTTAGTTGATTTATATGGCTTCTACTTTAAGTAAACTCCGTACTAAAGTATTAAAGTAAGGAGGGATAAATGGACCAATGATGGAAATGTGATGCGTGAACTGTGTGGTGAGGAGGAAGAAAAAATATCAATCTTTTCTGCAGTTTCACACTTAGCAAAATGATTTAGAATAAAATGGGGATTGTTATGGATCCCTTGTTATATCCAAGGGGCGACACAAATGTGGAGATGGTTCAAGAATTAAAGAAAGGATGGGGATGGAAATCCAAAATCAAAATTGATGAAATTAAATGTATTCCTCAGAAAGTTTGTTGGATCTTATGGCTCACACAAAATGACATGATGTTTCAAAGTAGAAACCTAATTGGGAGAATGTTTGGTTTAGTACTGTAATTTTTTTGCGCAAGTGGGGCAAGCATATTTTGGAGGTAGACAATGCTAGAGGAAGTGGGGAAGGGGCGGTTCCTATTGTAATCAGGTTTGGGCAACTTATGGACCGAGGCTTATTTTGACCATTCAATTTGTTTTCTTTGTTTCTTATTTTTTTCTTCTTATTTTCTTCTCTAATCGTAAGAGGGAGATCCCTCATTTCCATTCTTATGGATGTCCTATTGTTCCTATTTGGAGGTGGAATTAGTTGTATAATATGTTAGTGGTGCCTTTTGGCCGTGTTTTCTATGGAGTATTGTTATTTTCGGTTGACCAATGTACTGGCGAAGGAATGGTCTATCAGTGCAGTACCTTGCCATACATGTTCTTTGCGGATGTTTTTATGATGTCTTTGCATTGCCCATTGGATTTAGCGATAACCTTATAATGATTTCTGTTGTCATTGTGGAGTATCATCTTTTGTTTTGCTTGATTGATACATTATTATACGCAGGATGGTAAAGCTGTTGAGGTTTCAGGCTCACCAACTGAAAAGGCTATTCTTTCTTGGGGTGTTGAGGTATAATCATAAGGATTCATTCTGTTGTGATTTTATTCTACTATTTTCTCACTAATCCTGGAAATTTCCTTACTATCACAGCTGGGAATGAAATTTAATGATGTGAGATCCAGATCCACAGTTCTTCATGTTTTCCCATTCAACTCTGAGAAAAAGCGCGGAGGTGTTGCACTGCAGCTGGTACACTGATTTCAAAATCCATTATAAAATTAGTAGTCAATCTTAATTTTGACAATTTCATGTTGTTCATTCTTGTTCTTGCTCATAAACTGCACTAATGAGATTTTGTACAGCATGTCTTCTAAAGTATGTTTTTTGGTCTTTTTTCTTCTAAAAGGTGTCTTGATGACTTCCAGAATTGTTTTTCCTATTTTATTTTGTACAGCTTTAATGTGTAGTTTTAGCCTGCTACTTTTGCTCGTGTTGTGTATTCTTTTCTTTTATTTTTTTCATGCTCATATGTTTGAACAAAACTATTGGTTACAACTTGCATTTTATCATGCTGTGTATGTCCATGTTAGTGTAAAAAATTTCTGGCTGACCAGTTGGGAGATGGATTTTCTGATTTTGAGTTGCATTTCACGTGCTTTGATAATTCCAAATGATCTTGAATTATTGATTGCCTTGCTAGGTTTTTGGTTGAAATTATTAGCTTGCAATGCCAATGATTGGTCCAAAAGTTTAACTTCCTAATAGAAAATTTGTGGACACTTTGAATATTTGTGATGTTTGACTTCCTAATAAAAAGTTTGAGGGACACTTCAAATTTTTCTGGTAAATTTACAGAATCTTTACTTGTAATGCTGATCACATTAATTTTTCAAATGTATGTGCACATATTTACAGGAAGACTCTGAGGTTCACATACACTGGAAAGGGGCTGCTGAGATAGTTCTATCCTCTTGTAAATACTGGCTTGCCACGGATGGTACTGTGAAGTCAATCGATAATAAGGTAACATTGTCCTGTTTATATTTTATGTTTGCATTATATCTATCTGTTGATTTTTATTTATTGTGTATTTCCAGATAGATGAATTCAAAAAGATGATTGATGACATGGCTGCAAAGAGCTTGAGATGTGTTGCCTTTGCATATAGATTGTATAGCATAGAAAATATTCCAAATGAAGAGCAACGAGACCAGTGGGCTTTGCCTGAGGACGAGCTAATATTTCTTGCTATCGCGGGATTAAAGGTATGGGTGAAAAGCATTGGAGATGATATTATTAAATTGGGTGTTAACTGAATATAATGTTGTGTTTACTGTTGTGAACTACTTTTAACTGACGTTATCATTCTCAAGTTTTTTGATGGTTTGGTGGATTCTCTCAATTGAATTTGTAGGATCCATGCCGACCTGGGGTTAAAAATGCTGTACAATTGTGCACCCATGCTGGTGTTAAGGTACACTTAATTTTTGTTCTCCAGATTTGATGATTTTTTATTCTGCTTGCAAACATATTCAGAAAAGTATTCCCCCTTATTTTTTGGTGATAGGAACTCAATGTTAGTTGGGATTTGGGAAAACCGAATCACCTGCAGATCCTGTGCATCATTATTTCCTCTTTACTAATACTAAAGGAATTGATATGTAGGCTTCCTAGAAAGTCTACCACATTGTTGGATTCCCCCTCCCCCCAAATGCTGCATTTAATGAGTTTGTTCCAGTGGAACCTTTTCATGGAATATCACATCATATCAGCAATTGCAATATTAAATTTTCTTGACATTTTAGAGATCGATGTAATATTCAAGGGTTTGATGTAGAGTTTCATGGAGACATGTAAAACATTTGTTCTTGGTATTTTTTTTAATATTGTTAGAATCACATTTGGCAGAGGCATGGGAAGGAGATGTTTAGATTGGTTGGAGACTAATGAAAATAATGAATAATTTTAGCATTTCACAGGTTTGATATGTTGCTAGACTTTATTTGAAAATATAGAATTCACCTCTGGAAAACAACATTCTGGAAATCATCTTGCTCTGAATTCGACACATGGGGCTTGATCCAATGCGCTATGAGTATTTATGTCGAATATTATAGGTTTCGATAATTTATAATTTATACCTGAAGAGTGCTTTTGAAATGAACTCATTCCCAGAATACATATGAGTCTCTGTGGCAGTGATGTAAAAATTCTCAGATAACTTCAAAATTATGGGTTCAATAGTTAGAGCATCCAAATTAACATGTAAGTATTTAGATTTGAATTTCACATATGCTAGATGTGAAAATTACCATGTGGGCACCAAAGGCATGCTACATGTGTGGCATGATGTGATATCATATTAGCCAGTTACAGATTTAGGACCTTAAGAAAGAATAGCCTTAAAATCTTGGCTAACTAAATGCAGAGATCACATATAGGGGGTTTGTTATAAAGTACCCTAGCTTTGAAGGCAAGGTCTCCAAGACAATGCAACAATATAGGATTTCTGTAGGCGACAAGGTTGTTCATTTTATGGCTGTTGGATCTCATAGCATTTTGTACATGTTGGAAAATAAATTATAACTCCTGAAGGATATGTTTTAGAAACAATACACATAGAACCATCACTATCTGCGTTGAAATTTCTAGAGACATGCTCAATTTTCTCACTATCCTTGCTAACTCTTGCTGTTTCTCCCAATATATGAAAATTTACAATGGAAGCCATCAGTCTGCTACTTATTTAAATTTGTTTATTTCGTGATTTCAGATGATAATTCAGGTAACATTAATGAGGAGATTTTAGGTGGCATTTGCTCATCATCAAAATAAGTTTTTTTACATGTAGAAAATCACATTAGCTGTTGCATTTGGATCTTACTTTTTATAAATGTTACATGTGATGTGGTTATAGATGAATAGAAAATATCAATTATTCAATTTTCTATTCATTCGGAGGATGTGGTGATATAATTTGTCATTCATTAATCTATGTTCATTCAATTGGGATCTACATCACGCTTGTTTATGTTTATCTTCATGTTGTTGAAATTCAGTTTGGCTGTTGTGTTTTAACAGGTTCGAATGGTGACTGGAGACAATGTTCAGACAGCTAAAGCAATAGCTTTGGAGTGTGGCATACTGGATTCGGAAGCGTCAGCTACAGAGCCGACTCTTATTGAAGGAAAATCATTCCGTGCATTGTCTGAGAAGCAAAGAGAAGAAATTGCTGAAAAAATATCTGTATGAACATTCTGGTTTAACTCTTTCATATGCTTTGAAATAACAGGGGGGTAAACTCTAGGGTTGTCAGGATTGGGATATCTATACAATAGTGGAAAGAGAAGAATGGATAGTCCTGGGAGTTGCGTATAGTTTCTTTGTGAGCACAAAATAAGCAAGTTACACATATGGGGCCTCGGAACCATTCATATTAATAAAAATATGAAATTTCCCTGTAAAACAGGAAATCTTTGGTAAAAGACGTTTCTTCTTGCATTTACCTATTTAGCACTTGTATGCAACAACATGGTCATTTGATTTGACTTCTTGTTAACTCTCGATGTCATTCAGACTCAGGGATTGTTACTTAATGTTTTGTTGTTTGTATGTCTAATGTACAGGTGATGGGACGATCATCTCCGAATGACAAGCTTTTACTTGTGCAAGCACTGCGGAAAAAGGGTCATGTTGTAGCTGTTACTGGTGATGGCACTAATGATGCTCCTGCATTGCATGAGGTTAGATATTATACAGTCATTTTATCTTTTGGTCATTTGTTCCATATAGATCACTTCTGCATTCTGTAATTTTGGATTTTAGGCTGATATAGGTCTTGCAATGGGAATTCAAGGAACTGAGGTTGCAAAAGAAAGTTCAGATATCATTATCCTTGATGATAATTTTGCCTCTGTCGTAAAGGTTTGATTTTTTTTTAATATTTATTTGTAATGTTAGTTTATATTTGTAAAGAAACGAAGATGATGCTGATTGACATATTCTATTCATTCGGTATAGGTTGTTCGCTGGGGGCGTTCAGTATATGCCAACATTCAGAAGTTTATTCAGTTTCAACTTACGGTTAATGTTGCAGCTCTTGTGATAAATGTTGTTGCCGCAATATCTTCGGGCAATGTTCCATTAAATGCTGTACAGGTTAGGAATATATTCAATTTTTTCCCCTGCACTGGAATTGAAGTTGTTTATCTATGTCATGCTGATACAGATCTTTCTCAATTCTATTGCTGAATTTATCTGTGTATTCTGTATCAATCAGACTGTTGTAGAATTAGTCTATTATGAGTGCAGATTCCCTTTGTTGATCAGTGAATTTGTTAAAAATAGAGTTTGTCCTCCTCCAAGAATAATTATTTTGTTTTCTTCACTTATTTTGATGTCTTTGTCCTCTGCCCAGCTTCTTTGGGTCAATCTCATCATGGATACTCTTGGAGCACTTGCCCTGGCAACAGAACCACCGACTGATCACCTTATGGACAGGCCTCCTGTTGGTCGAAGGTTAGAAATTCAATTTGCATTTCAGATTAGCCTAGATACTTCGGCTGATGGTCAGTATTCTGTATTGGAGCTGATATGGTGATATCTGATGATTTGTCTCTCCTTATTTTTCTTGCTGTCTCCAGAGAGCCTCTTGTTACAAATATCATGTGGAGGAACTTGATTGTACAGGTGGGCGTGCTTCATCAATTTTACTACATCGTGTGGCCTCATCTTTCTATTTTAATCCTAAAAATTTTGTGATTGCAGGCTGTGTACCAAGTGACAGTTCTTCTGATACTGAATTTTGGGGGCCGGAGCATTCTTCATTTGAAGCATGAGAGTCAGGCTCATGCTGATAAAGTGAAGAACTCTTTTATATTCAATACATTTGTCCTGTGCCAAGTAAGTCTAACCATTGACTAGTTCATAACTGTCATTTTTTTTGTTTGGATTTATGTTGGAAGGGAATAATATCACAAATATTAGGGAGATTCCACTGTATAATTTTCTTATTGTTTGGAATTATTGCCATCTGTTGATTCATAGGTTTTCAATGAATTCAACGCCCGAAAACCAGATGAATTCAATGTGTTTCGTGGTGTGACCAAGAACCGTCTCTTCATTGGAATAATTGGATTGACTATCTTGCTTCAGGTGAAGTTAGTTTTCACCCTGCCTTTCTTTTCTAGCTTGTTAGTTTTCACCCTGCCTTTCTTTTCTAGCTTGTTGCATGAAATCAGAAGGTAATTTTATAATGCAGGTCTTGATCATTGAGTTTCTTGGGAAGTTTGCATCAACTGTCAAGCTAAATTGGCAGCTGTGGCTGGTATCAATTGCTATTGCAATTATAAGGTAGAAAGTCTTATGTTTCTTTCGTCTCATTATACACTCAGGGTCAAAGTACACTTGAGAGATATCTTTGGCAATTTTTTTCATTTATTCTGCCATCTAACCGAATCCCTCCCATGCTTTTCCACTTCCTAGTTGGCCATTGGCTTTGCTCGGCAAACTATTACCAGTGCCCGAAACTCCCTATGGTGATCTAATTAAGAAGCGAAGACCCAGGTCAAGATCTAAGTCAAGATCTCAGCATAGTAAGTCCACCAGTAGCCCCGTCCCTTCCCCAAATGCTAAGCCTTTCTCATATAAACTATCCATATGTTCAATCTCAAAATTTGCTGATATATATCATTTTTTTAAAAAAATTTCAGGTGAATCAAGTGAGAGGCATGACGCTAACTGAGTAACAAATCATAACAGACTTGTATCATATGTGGATTGGGATATCTAGGGTTCATGGAGGATTTACTTTTGTGTTTTGTGGGTGGTTTGTCTCATCCTGTTTTGTGTGTTCCTCATTGCCTCCATTTGTGACACAGTTTGGGTGTGACAGCATGGGTTTTGTTTGAATTTTCTTTGACTTAACACAGAAGGTTTATGCTTACGACGTCTCTTCTATGAGGAACAAGTTATATAATATACTTTTCACTGTGCAGACTGAACTACTACTCTAATCTGCTGCTGGAACAGTAGTTCCAGTTTTCAAAGAAATACTATGTAGAGATATGTGATTCACATTCATAGAATGGGTTCTTTAGCTGCATCTCCCGGACATGTGATCATATGTCTGTGGGTACCGTAAATGACTGATGAATTGAATCAACCTGGTTTTACAGTTGCTTTGTTCCTTGCCTTTTCAGATTGGCCTTAGAAGTAGAATTGTTGTTTATATTGTGTTGAATTAATATAAAATCATACTTTTGAGATCCAACTGAATCGTATTATCATGAAACAATAAGCTGCAACAAAGTCACTCCAATTCATCTTATTTGGCAGGGGTGCTAGTGGTCCAGTTGGCATCCCGTTTACATGTGACCATAGTCGCTCTTTGGTTTATGTTTTCACGTTGATCTGTTCTCTCTCGCTACCGATTTGGAGTTGTAGCCCCCCTTTTAGTAATAGGAGTGATTGTAACAATTTCTATCTTGTTATAAAAATAAATAACTGCAACAACGAATCTCTTTATGTTTTGTGGCTCTTATTTCTATGGTCGCTTCCTTGTTTAATAACTACAGAAAAATTGAGGTACCTCTTGATAAAAATCTAAGAAAATGATTCATGTGACAAGTGTTCTTGCTGTTGGTGATGGACATTGAACAATGTATCCTCTGCTGTTTGGATAAGTTCTGTCTGTTGAGTTTTGTAAATGGTGAGCTGAGCCTGGGTCCTGTAGAGCTCGCACTCCGCCATGTAAATATGTTGTTGTAGATGGTATATGATCGCCGCGCAACCATAGACGGGGTCCTGTACGCGTGAATAAGCCTCGAAAGAGATTGAATTTGCAGCGTCTGTACGTTGTTCGACAGGCAGTTGCTGCTCAAAGGGGAGGGTTTAGATTAGCTGATTAACAAAGAACAATAAAATCAACAATTGAATGAAGCAGGCAAGCAGCAGGACTTCGCTTCTTATTGTTATGGATGAAATATCAACCACCCAAAGTGCCTTTGTTTGCAACATGAGGAGGTCTTGTGGTTTACAAGTTTACACAAAAGCATTTAAAAAAATAAGGTTTACAATATGTTCCATCTTGAATTCATTTTATAAGTATGATCTACGGATTCTCATGTACAAATGTTCCTATATATCTCCAAAAATGAGATACTAAAAGCATAAATTACATATAGAAACATGCCCACAATATATAGAATATTATAAATAACAGTACAGATTCGGATGATGGTGATCAACAGTAAAATAATCCGTGATGGCGTGATCTTTTGTGAGCTCCACTAATAAATAGCTCATGCAACAAATTATTTCCGAAAGCCTTTTTTTTTTCATATTTGCAGAAGGTATGATTAACCAATCAAAAACAAATTCATGCATCAATGTCGACCATGAATTACATCAACAACAACCAAACTTCAGATGCGTATAATATATATTAATATATGAAAATTTCTCATTCATAACCGTAAAGATACCAACAAAGATTTCTTACAACCATGAATACATATACTATTAATATTATTAGTATATCTCTCTCTCTCTCTATATATATATATGCAATACCTGTAACATATTTGCAACATTAGTGGCACCAAAGATCTTGTGAACACAAGCGAATCTTTCAGGTTGAGCTGAAGGAAAATAAGGTGACAGAACACAATCTTCAGTGCATCTCCTCCTAAGATATTTGCAAGCTGCACAACGTGTAGGGATAGACATCATTGATCCTCCAAAATATTTGTATGATTTAAAAAAAAAACTTTGTTGAGAATCCTTTTGGAGGATATTGTGAGATCTTATGTGAGGAAGGTTTTGCTTGGTTTGGTTTGGTTTTTCTATAAATGGAAGGATCAACGGCTAGTGAAATTCAAATTTTTTTTATGGATTGATGAGATGGGAAGGTTTTCTTGAAATGGAAGGAATGGTGGTGATGACCACGCTAATGTTCATCAGTTGAATAGCTTGTTTTCTTCCTCTTCTATACATGCTAAAATGGGTCCATTGATTGGATGGATCTTGTACCATGATCAGACAATTGGGGATTTTTTTAATGGTTTTGGGTGCACGTGATAGAATTATCAAAGATCGGTTCAAAATATGAAAGAATAAAAATAGTTATAAAACATTAATTTTTACAATGTTTTTTAAACCAATCTTTCATCAAACCGGAGTCATGGGCTCAACCATTGGGATTACTAGAATTAAACAGTAATGTAATTATTATTATATAATAAATATATTAATTATTATTACTATTAAATAAATTTTTAAAAAATATTTCATAATATTTTCATAAAAACAAGTCTTAAATCTTAATTAAATGTTAAAACTCCTGAAATCTTATATATTATCATAATAGTATATAATAGAAGAATTTTACTATATAATTTTTTTATTAAATTGAATATGTTAACACGTAATCATAATTCTTTATGAATTTAAATCTATGAATGATGTATATATTTTTATATGACGCCCAAATTAATAGACAATAAAATAAAAAATGCAAATATTTTCCAAAAAAGAACATATCCATATGAGACATCTCCACACTGTTTTATGAAGGTGGAATTAAAGTACAAGATTGAAAGTCCCGTACTCCGATCAACTCATAGCCAGTTCTTAAACACCGTTGGTTTTGACTGGTTTTACATTTAACTCGATTTTTTTTATACTAACGCATTTTGAGGGTAAACCGCACCGGAATTCATAACATCACAACAGTTAAAGTTTCAACCTCACGTGGTCGGATTTTAAAACAACACTAGAATTTTATGTGATTCAACAACCTTCATACAAGAATACAAGGTAATGTTTTGTATGTGCATGTAATATCTCAAGAATGATCAATGTTTAAAATATCCATATTTTTGATATATCAAAATACCCCCAAAATGATATATCGATTTGGTTATTATTATTATTTTTTTAACCAAAAAATGGGAAAAATAAAAAATTTAACAGATAAAATAAGTGAAAAAAAAAGAACAACAACAATGTCAAATTAATTTTTGGGGCATTTAGGAGAGTTTTGGGAGAATTTGTTTGTTAAATATAAGTAGTAGAAAGTGTGTAAAAGAGATTGATTAATACAGAAAAAGATTGTTGTTATGATGAAAATGAAGGTTTGAAGAAATATTTATAGGATAGGGAAAGTGAAGGGCTAAAATTCAAAACAAAACAAAAAAAAATGGGGAGAGGGTTTTTTTTTTAAAAAAAATATTTTTTTATCTATAGATTTATAGATGTATCGTCAATATATTGAAAATATATCGAAAATTTTCGATATATCGTCAATATATCGAAAATTTATCGATGACATCAGCATGACATCATCGCAGATTCACGATAATCTCGCGAAGTGATTCGATTTTAGCGTTTTACACGCCAAAATCGATATATCGATATATCAATCGATATTTTAAACAGAGAGAATGATAAAGAAAACTAACACTAACCAAAACGGGAGTAGCTTAATTAGAAACAAAAATAAACATGAGATGGCATACTTTGAACATAAATCACCATCCCACACAGAAGCAAGCACTGAACTCATGTAGCTAAGGCTAACATCTTTTTTCATTTTTTACAGAATCATATAGATGTCAGATCCTCATGCAGAAGGCAGTGAAAATGGTGCATAGCCTTCTCAATGGTGGGCGCATATCTGCCGCTGCAATAAGCCGGTGATTCAAGACCTTTCTGGACTCCTTCACAGAGTGCGATATCTTCCACCTACAGAAAAAAAACTCAGTCCATGTTAGCTAGAACCTTGGATTTATAAATGAACACAATGGATGAACTACATACCTGCACTCTTTCACTTTCTTCTAGACTTTTTTCAATGAAAATTTGGTCATCCTACACAACGATGTAATAACATCAACAAACAGCTCAAGATGTAAAAAGAAACAACTAATTATCAGCACATAATGTGGCCGTGTCATCATGCAAAATGCTCAACATGGTGCCTTTCAGACCACACATATTGCATCTCTAATTTGAAACAACATTAAAATGATAGATATGGTACTAATGACTCGTACAACCACCATATTTTGTTTTTGCATGATGGTTCATGAAGTTGAAACATAAATTTGAAAATTAAAAAAAGATGAAATACCTTTAGTGTTGCACTATCAAGGAAGTAGTCAAATATGACTTGGCATTTACTTGGACCCAATGGAAGAACTAGATTGGTGTCCGTCCAGGGTCCATACCTGTTGATTAGCATAATTGCAGAACATCAGTCATCATCAAATTACTGAAGAATGAATAAAATATCATGAACAAACCACAATTTACAAGATTCTTACCTATTGATCATAAAGTTTGGATAAATAAATACATATAAAGCTTTTGATCCAAGTCTATCAAAATCGCCTCCTTTTTCAACTGGTGTGCTTTCGCAGCTTTGGATGCTGACCTTCTCGAAACACTGTCATAACACTAAAAGTTGGTCATTCTTGAATATCGAAGATAAGAAGTATAGATGACCACCCCCAAATTACCAAGAAGCAAGACCAATGAATCTTCTCTACACATGTAACGAAGAAAAGGAAAAGAATAGGCTCCTTAACATTGAAAATCCCCAATCATGTTATGTATGCAACAGAAATCAAATAGTAGTGAAGGGAGGAGAGAGGCAATTAAAGAAAGACAGAAAAATTTTCTATAATAAAGGTAATAGACCACTACAAGAGACAGGTAATGAACATACTTCTGTAGAATAAGAGTTGAATCTAAGGCCAGATGCAAGGCCAGGATGTGCATATGGCACATGATAACCACCATCCAAGTAATTGTCACAGAAGACCTATGAGAGAAAGATGAATGCAGTGTGAATTATGAGAAGAAATCATGTAGCTGACAGTAAACATGAAAACTATTACACGAAAAGAGACAACAATGCACCGTGAATGAAAGCAGCATCACAGAAGGTCAAACCTTCCAGTTACACTCAATAAAGTATTCACGCCTACAAACATGGTATAGAGAAGAATCAATCCCACTGGTACTTAAGATCTTGGAGGAGCTCCCAAGCCACTGATCTTCCAATAAATTGTCATCAACTTTTTGCTGAGACAAGATGTCTTCATCCATACTGATTAAAACAAATGGTCCCCAGGTTGCTACCTTAATTGGTACAAGGCCAAATTCCTGTGTCATCGGTTTGATCAAGATAGTATTGTCATTACACAAGGAAAAAAAGGGGAAAGAAAGCCAGAGTAAATGAACATCAAACGGTTCAACAATGAATTCCAGCATACATTCATGTTGAAGTTCTGTATTCCTGTAATCCGAGTAGCCTTCAAGAGCAATCCATCTGATCCATAGGTCCACCCCTGAATAAATTGGATGATCACTTAAGAAACAAGGACTAATACATATAGTGAAATTCAGGTAGACAATTTCTTACCCATTCAAAATTAACCATATATACGGAATAGTTTGAAGCACTGGACTTGTTAAAGCAGATATGATAAAATAGGTAAGTACATACCATAAGATATTTTCTTACGTTGACAGCATAGACAACAGTGATTAAGGGGCTGATCATTGACGTCATATAATTTACTCAATTCTAGTTATCTTTGCATCTAAAATAAAAATTCATAACATCAAAGGTCAAAAGATAAGGTGTAGCCATGTAGAAATTAATCATTTGTGAATGGAGAAAGATGTATGGTGGCCTGGAACTTCTCTAGATAAGAGCCCCAATTCACATAAGTATGTGGTTCTCCTCTATTCCAAAGGTTCACAGATACAATCTCTTCTGCAATCAAGTATTGATATAAGAATCACTTAAGATTCCAGGTGATACAAAATCCCTTCTATGTTATCTATGTTAAACTAAATAAAAACAACCTTCCCCTTGTTGTGCTAGGTTAAATGATTATATGAAGAAGATGCCTCCATTAACTCGAGTTAATAAAAAAATCTGCACTTTTCATAACTTACCCTCCCCTTCATCTATAACTTTTATTTTAACATAGTCTGCAGTTGAACCATCCTTCTAAATCCCACTGTTTTGTTAATTGGTTTTTCTACCCTAGCTTCCCCGCCTCATTAATGTAACCTATGTCTATATATGTTGCCTAGCAGTTTAAAGAGAAAAGTATAGCTATACATGAGATACAAAAGAATTTTGGAGGATTGCACTCACAACAAAATACTTGCACTCGAAAATAAATAAGTAATGAAAAATATCTATGCATTTTATTATGTGTTTTTCTATTTGCATCTAATAGTTCCCTGTAGTCTATAAATGAAGGTGGTAGGGTTCTACCAATTTCTCAAAAGATTATGTATTTAATAGTATTCTTCAAATTTCTTGAGAGTCCTCCACATTCACAAATGCTGAACATATCTGTGGATTCCGTCTCAGTCCAAATAATGTAACCATTCTGTCAAATAATAAACCATACACTCTATGGTTTACCATACTGTTTATCTACACTGCATACAATGTATATGTCTGGAAAGTGGAAAACTCAGGTTTGTGCACCACCATTTTTTGTCCCCAAACTTTCTCCCCTCAAAATTTCAAAGATGAAGCAAAAGAGGAGGTGTAAGAATTGATTATGTTAGTCAAATATCGACATTGTTTTTAACTTTTTATAAAGAAACTATCCTTCTGAGGGATGAAATACCGCAATGCGGAGAACCAATTTTAACTTTCAAAATATAAACCCAGAATATAGCAAGAGAATCTAGTCAGATCATTCTAAATAAGTGAAATTACATATGGCATCATAAACCTAAATAGTCCCATGAAAATATTTTCTGTCAAGGATAGTAGAAACTCACATGATAAGGGCATACGAAACAAGATTTAGCACCACTGCCTGAGACAAGAAGAGAGGCATGATGGCGACATACATTGTGAAAAGCATGAAGGTCCCCGTTAGAATCGCGACATACCACAAACTGTAAACTTCCCAATCTGTTGATTCATCCAATCAGTTACAATGAAATTGAAAATCTCCCATAAATTTTGTGATCTAGAATGCATAGATATCTCATTCTTTTACTGGCAAACAGTGATATATATGGGGTAACCAAAAATTGATATGCAAATACATCTTATAATTAAATCTACACAGGTTGAAAAAAGGTTTCAACAACTTATATATTAACAACCAATGTATTAAACCTTGAACATGATATCTCTACCTGCACATGCACATACAGTTTCCTTCCATCTTTAAATTTTTTGGGAATGATAACCCACATAACATGAAGCAAAACATGTATGATCCTAAACATAGAATCGCAATTGAGAATGATATGGAAAAAAAATACCTTCCAGTGAAAAAGTCATGAGGATTCTTGATTTGCTCCACATAACCTGAACAACAGGAAAAAAAATACCAGTTATCTCCCAATATCTTAAACAAGTCCTCATCAACCAAGTAAACTAATGGGGGGGTAGTCGATACGGACTTTGATGGATTTCTGTGGACATTGTTTAAGTCAAACCCACCATGGACAAGATTTTACCACCAGAACAAAATAGACTTTGCAGACTTTCATAGACTTTTGCAGACTTTCATAAATTGACTCTCATGAACTTTCACAGACTTTTGCAGACTTTCACAGACTTTTGTAGACTTTCACATATTGACTCTCATGGACTTTCACAGACATTTGTAGACTTTCACAAATCACTCTCATGGACTTTCAAAGACTTTCACAGACATTTGCAGACTTTCACAAATCACTCTCATGGACTTTCACAGACATTTACAGACTTTCACAAATCATTCTCATGGACTTTTAAAGACTTTCACAGATTTTAGCATTCTTTCACAGATTGACTATTTTCACATATGAATTTCTATTAATAAACACAATAATGTTTTTGGATTTATATAACAAATAAAGAACTCATCATACCCAACATAAAATATAATTTAATATAGTAAATATCAATCTTCACTTATCTGAAATGCATATTGCTAGAATGCCATGATAAAAAATAAGTAATGAAAATAATTGATTGTAACACAAACAAATCCATAATTCTTACATTCATCAAACATATGAGTCGATATCAATATTTCAAACATATTTACATTCATAAAAAATTCTTCTTTATTCGAAACAACCGATCTAAAATAAAAAAAGAGAAAAAAACCTTATATTGAGAAAAATTCACAATGAGCTAACTTTTTTTTTTCTGTTATAGAGAGAGAATTTCATAGAGGAGAGGAATGAGTTTTTAATTAGGAAGACAATAAAAAATAAGAAAATATCTATATTATATAAAAATCATATATTGCATCTCTTCAAATATAATGAAATAAAATCATAAATTATATTACTTAAAATAAAATAAAATAAAAGTGGCCATTACATTACTTTAAATAAAAAATGAAATAAAAGCAATCAATATATTTAGTCATATATATTCATATGCCTAAATAAGAAAGCTATCTTTTTATTTTTATATACAAAGGATGTCCACTGAACATTATAAAACGAAATGGATGTATATTTTACAAAAATAGAAACATCTTCAAAGACTTCCCCTAGTCAAATAAAACATTTTACACCCACCTATAATCGGCTGGAAATCTATAATTGTTCGAAATCTATTGGGTTATTTTAGAAAATAATTGTGGATGATTTAGGCATATATTATATAATATATAATAATGAAATGATTTATTGCAACACAAGCAAATCTACCATTCTCATATATTCATCAAACATTTGAGGTGATAGCAATATTTCATACAAATGGACATTCAGAAAAAAAAGATATAAATAAAGAAAAAAATGTGAATAAAAATATGAAAGGCATTGGATAAAAATAATAAATGAGTTTTGTTGAAAGAAAAAAAAAAAGAAATATTCACAATACTGGAATAAAAGTCCATGAGTGGGTGGGATTCTGAAATGACTTTCACCCCATTCCTTTGTATTTCTCTCTCTAAAGTCCACAAAAATCCATCACTTATGAAAGTCTTTACAAATCCTGTTTAAATTGAATAACACAAGACAATCCCCTAATGTCTACTACGAAGAGTCTCAATCGAATAACGCTGGACTTTTTATCCACGAAATAATGTCTCCATCGAATAACACTGGATTTTATGTCCACGAAATAATGTCTCAATCGAATAACACTGGAAAAATTCTTTTTGTCCATGCGAAATAATGTCTCAATCGAATAACGCTGGACTTTTTGTCCACAAAATAATGTCTCAATCGAATAACGCTGGACTTTTTGTCCACGAAATAATGGCAGATCTCAATCTTCCCGAATAACGCTGGACTTTTTGTCCATGAAATAATGTCTCAGTTGAATAACACTGGACTTTTTATCCACAAACCAATGTCCTGATTAATGAACCCTAGCAATGGTACACAAGATTTACAACGGATTGATTTTTTCCATGGACATGGACAATTTGTCCATGAAAATATTTTTTTCTAATTGACTACCCCCCTATAACTAATGCATCGCCCCAATCAGATTTAAACTGCAAATAACACACCCAAACAGTCCCATCTCAAAATCAAACCCACCATATCAAGTAAAAAATTTTCACCACCAGAAAAAAATAACTGTTGAGTGAATCATGGTCAAATAAATTCAAGAAATCCATTACCCACGGCCTGCCAACCACGGAAGAAGACTCGATCAATTTCGAGCGAGAGAAAGCCCTAACTTGGATCGGTGTACCACGAGCTCGGAGGGGTCCACGCCTCCTCCAATGGCACCATCGGTGGAGATCGAAATCCCTAGCCAACGGGGAGTTCCAGAGCTCCGTTGGATGCCTCGGCGGGGGGCGACGAAGACAAGGCGGAGGTGGCTCTCCATGGAGGTGGAGGAGAAGAAGAAGAGGCACACCACAAAGACGACGACTTGCAGTTCCGGCCGTCGTGACTTGTCAAGAGACGTGACAAAGACGAAGATTTGGGGGTCAGAACGGTCGATCCGAGGAGAGTCGCCATTGCCGACCTGGTTTTTGTTAGGGTTTTTAGTTTCAAAAGGGACCTTTTCATGATGGAATTATAGCTGGAGACTATCATATTGACGGACCTGATGAAATTTTTTCTTAGTGGACGGTCAGAAAGATTTGTGGACCCGGCAGACTGTTATAATAAGGTGGTGGGTGTACTGCCCCCATAAGTTTTTACCATCTGTGAGAAAGACTTGAGAGGGCACAAATTTGAATTTATTTTCATTGGGACATAAAAAGAAGATTTTTGTGTTCTTGCTTAACAAATTCAAAACACCTGTTTTGAGTGAAAGATCAATCCAATGTGTTTATTGATAACAAAAGTATTGGCATTCATTCACTTCAAACATACGCTTGATTAGGCTCATTACCTATCCATCGTGGAAAATTATACCCAATTATAGTCTACACGTTATTACGTTATTATATGAAATGAAATATATAAAGTAATATATTAATGTATTTTTTCATTTTAAAAAAATGATAATTTTTTTTGTGTCATACACTATGATAAAACCTTGTACATTATGATAGTGTAGTAAAGGACTGCAAAACGGATTGAGTATATCAACGTTCTTCTATTATATAAGCAAATCATAGAATGTAACAGTAGCACTACTTAGAGGGCAAAATACGAATAATCTAACATTCAGTTTCCGTATAATTCTTTTTGTACTCACCATATAATTTAATTTTGTGTATACACAATATATGTAATGAACTGTTATTATTAATTTTTAAAATGAAATATGGACTCATATGAATTGGATATACTTTTTATGTAAAAAATAATAATAACATATTTGAACTAATTAATTATATACATAATATATACATAGCTAGATAAATGAGATTGTATAAAAAAAATATGTGTTATATTGTCCTTCAAATAAGCATAGGATGATGCTACATAATGTCCTAATTGCAACCTCGCGTGCTGTACTCTGAATTTTTCTTATGAAAGTGAATTTTTCATGGATGTATTTTCATACAATTGGAATAAACACTCCAATAAACTATATATCCCTAGGCCTGTCAACGGGTCGGGTCTAGACCCGGACCTGACCCGACCCGGATCCGATTACACGTGTAATATACCCGACCTGATTTGGACCCGACCCGGTGGACCCGAACATACAAACAGGTCGGGTCCGGGTCCACCCCGCCCCGACCCGTTAGACTCGAGACCTGACTGTTTTATTAATATACACTCATATATTACAAGAATATTAATATTAGTTGACCCATAATTTTATTTCTTATTTATCAAGTTAGAAGTATAAGTGTTTATTGTTTACTTTGTGACACAAATAACTATGAGTTCTCTCTTTTAATTCATTGTTATATTGTTTAGACTTATGTTTACTTTGAATGTTGTTTAGTAATTCATTCACTTCTTTTGAATGGTACAAAAATATGTTTAAACACAGTATTATGATATCAGTTTAGAAAGTTTAATAATAATTAATGCTTTATTATAAATTTTTCCTAACAGAATGATAAGACAAATAAATTCATGAGTTTAAATTTCTTTTGTTTTTATTAACTTACCTTGGGTCGGGTTTGGGTCCACATATTTAGGACCTGTCGGATCCTGTCACGGGTCGGGTCCGGGTCCACCCCGACTCGACCCAGACCCGACCCGACCCGTTGACAAGCCTATATATCCCTACGTCTGGTTAGTGATCATGGACTATAATGACCAGGTGTAACATTATCCATAAAAAATCAGGCAAAGGGCGATGGTTAGAGCCCAAGTAGTACAAAAACTGTGGACCATTCCTGCCATCCACAAGTCACTGCATGGGCTAATTCTTAAAGCCCAAGGTACTTATAATACTTGGGTGTTGGTACACACACGTGTTTTCAGCCCAATTTCAGTTTGGGAAAAATCGATATCTCCCTGAAAATTTAGGAAAATCGATTTAGGTCCCTCTAAATTATGAAAATCACTGTAAGTCCCTATATTCTATTGTAGTTAACGATTTTAGTCCCTGAGTTAACAGTTTGTCATAATAAAAAGCATATTCCAGGTATATTCTGTCCCACTAACGGAATTTTTGAAAATTACATTCAAATAACTCCCTGACAAAGTTCAAAATTTGAAATCGGTCCTTTTGATGACCCAAATACCCTTGATACACCAAATTATGAAAACATCATCATCTTCTCCAATGGGCAACGTATGCGGAAAAAAAGGGGACGGATAGTCCCCACCAACCTTTTTCACCAACTTTTGAACCCACAACATGTAATTTTGTGTCTCCTAAATCCATGACTATTATATACAAAATTCATGAACATATAACCCTACCACCCTTTCTCTTTCTCTTATATTCTCTCTTTTTTCTCTGTTCTTTCCCTCCCCGCGATCTCGTCATGCCGCCTCCGCAGTGATCGAGTTTGCCGTGTCCTCCTCCCATGCCGCTGTGTCCCCCCCATGCCGTTGTGATCTGACTACGGGATTTTTAAGAACCCAATGTATTAGATATTTTCCATTGCATATCATATGTTTGATGTAATTTGTATATGACTCGCGGGTTGCATGTGTTTCAAACATAGCAGTTCATATATTCGTTGAAATGTCTAAATGGACTCTTTTTGGGTAGCTTGTGTTTAGACGTCATTTAAGTATATGTGAAGACACACATTCTACCATGTATTTAGGCAATTAGGCCTCTTGCAAAGCTTGTCCCTCATCGATCCAAACAATGGCGCGTCGAAGATCAGTTCGAACAAGATTCACGGGTCCTCGGTGGCCATTGCTCGCGGTGCCCCTGGAGGGGCAATAGCATTCTTGCTCCCGCTGGTGGTGTTGGTGGTTTTGAAGAAACACGGATGGCCCGCATTCAAGGCATTATGCGTGACGAGAGAGGTGGAGACGCCATTCATCATGGCAGGGGGGGATTGTCCTGGTTGAGGTCAGTGGAGGAGGAGGGGAGACGACAAGGGGGATGGAGAGACTTTGAGGGGGAGAGAATGGTTTAGAGGAGGCGGCGAAGCAGCACCCAGTGTGGTCGAGAGAGACGACAGTTGGGGGGGGGGGGGGGGGGGGGGTCATGTTTGCGATGGATGGGGTGGTTGTTGAATGTTCTTCGAGGATGTAGAGGGTTTCGTGTAGAGGGTGGAAATGGTTTCGTGAGGCGATCTGAAGGCTTCGTGGAGGCTTCGACGGGTTTCATTACGATTTGAAGGGCTTCATTGAGTATTCTTCTTCGTGGACAGTTTTTTTCAAAGAGAGACGGAGAGCAAAAGAGGGACTATATATATGTTTAATATGTGATGGGTATTTTAGTAAATTGTCATGTCTAGTTAGGTTAACTATATGTGTGGTTAACCAGGATAACAGCAAGGTACAGTTAGGGATTAAAACCAAATTTTTTTAAAAAGGTAGGGACCTACTATGATTTTCAGAGTTTACAAGGATCTAAACCAATTTTATCAAGTTTCTAGGGAGTTATATCGATTTTTCCCTTTCAGTTTTATATGCGTCGACGCATATGCTTCGAAATAATTTTTTTATATTTTCTATAATTGTATCAATGCAATTCATTGGAGTGTATAATTCATTTTTTTATAAAAACATGTACCTCATTATATGATGTATACTATTTTTAAAAAATTCAAAACATATATAAACTGGAATTGAGGCTCGCTGTAACTTTTTTCAATAAGGAGAAATGCGAACAATCCCGTTTACACCTTCGGACAGTCTCAGGTGTGTCTAATAATGTATATGCCTCATTATCTGAAATGCATAATTTTTAATTATAGCACACCTTTTTATTTGAGTATATATTTTATTTTTATAATATTATAATTTTTTAACATGAAAGATATATTTTAAAAAAATATTAAAATATGTGAGGATTGCATGTAATCTGTAACAAGAGATATACATAATGTATCCTAAGCCCCCATTTCGATAGAGAATTAAGCTATTACGAGGTTTGTAATTATTTTAGTATAAATAAGGATAAATAGATTTTTTATTTGGTTGTATTTGAATTATACTCTTTGAAAAACGTAATAATAATTTTTATTTATTTAGATAAAATGTAAAAAAAATGTATAAAAGAATTTTAAAAATGTGAAAAAATGATGACAGTTGAGTTATAAGAAGTAATGATAGTTGATTTGACAATGTGTCAATATATACAGAATAAGACTTATTTTAGGATATACAATTATAAGGGTTGGCTAAAATCGATATACCGTTTTATAACAGTTAATTCTAGCATACAAATTTTCATTTATTTTAGTCTTTCAAACACCCATTTTGAAGTTATTTCAATGAATTTTAAAGTATTTCAAACTCTATTATCGAATCAAATGGAGTCAAGATAAGACAGTTTGCTAAGTAATTTTTTTTTTTTTTGGCTAAGCAAGTTGATCTCCCCCACAAACAGCTGTAGTCAACACCAGAGACAAAAAAACAACTTTTCTTTGAGAAAAGATTCGAAATTAATTTGATAATGTTATTCTCATGTGAACCTTAATCCACAACTACTCAACTCACCATCAAATCCAACATGGTGGACCCCCAATATCCCCAACCTAAATGTAGAGAGGTGTCCTTTTTTTGTTCAAAAGCCATCCAACTTGACTTTTTTGGGTGATGAAATGGATGGGTGATATATACATCTCCACTTCTAAAAAGCAATCCCCATTTGATTTGAAACAAAAGGGTTTTTTGGTCATGGTTTCTCTTTGTCAATCATAAGCATCCTTATTGGAATACATTTGTATCTAATTTGAATATGGAAGAAATGTTAATCAAAATCTCTCGGATTCAGGAGGCTCCTAATTCCTAATTCATCCCTCCATCAAACATAGGCATTACCATGAGTATCAAGTGTTAATCATAGTTTAAAATATGTTATGCAACAGATTGGATATTCATTAGATGTCTTAATATTTGGGATGAATACAGGTATTAATATTCAAATGCAATTGTTTTCGAATTCAAAACGGGTATAATTAATTCAAAATGTCCAGGTAGAAAAGTAATTAAGAAGATCATATAACATAATTGGTATGTGAGATATGATATAATAAAAAAAATGGAGTTTTGGAATAGGAATTTCTCGCCCTTTTTAGATAATCATAGAAAAATAATGTAATGGATATTTAAATTTTGAGAACAATTATTTCTCATATATATAATTTAAAATAAATATTACATAATTTTAACACATGATATATATATCCATGTGTAGATCATTTTTTATCTCTTACATGAGAAAACACAGTACGACCAGAAACAAAAACTCAAAACAGTTCTACACCATCTGTAGCCACTCATTATGGTTGTGCTTCGATTTGCTACTGAGAAGCAGTGTTTTTTAAAGTTTTTCAGTCAGAGTTTTAACAAAGAACAAACTGACAGGGATGAACTTGGAAATCTCAAAAGAAAAATGTGTTTGTATCAACTTTTAACTTTTTTTTTTATCTTTTCAAAGAGTTACTACTCAACCTTGAAGATCTTCTTCATAAAAAACAAAAAAACATAAATAAATAAATAAAAAAACAATATGAACTGCAGTAATATAGACATCATATTGGGCCCAAATCATGCAACTTTCAGTACACTGAAATAATAAAAGAAAAAGGAAAAAGAAAAAGAGAGACAAAAATAGTAGTATCAGTTTGACTTTTAATTGTGGTGCCAAGAAATTAAAACGACCTTTGGAAACAGATAACGATAAAGCTAGGGTTAGGGAACAATAAGACAAAATAAGCCGTTTATAATAATTGAAATTTTCTTTTATAAATATTGTATTGCTGGTGGGCGGGGTATTACATAGTTAGTTGGTCTGTCAGACAAAACTTAATTAATGCAAATTTTTTTGTACAATACTAACAAGTTGCTTTTGGCTAATATTGAAGTATATTCACAGGTTCCTCTCAAAGATCAGGGCCACTTGAACTGAATTTAATTATTTATTGTTTGGAAAATATTTTTTCAAGTAATTTAAATAATAATTTAGATAATTTAAAATAAAAAATGAAGAAATTAAAAAGAATAACAGTAAAGAAAAAGTGATAGAATGAAAGAATTTATTATTATTTAATTAATTTTTAAGTTGTTTATATATGTAATGAAAAGTAAAATGAAATGATTCTGTTAAAATTTATCAACAATAGAGAGAAAATAAATGAAAATATTTTATCTTCATTTGTTTGACATAAAAACCATGTTTTATCCTGTAGAAAAAGAAAAAAAATATTATTCTCCTTCATTTTTCTTTTAAGTCCCCATCTATAATATGTAGAAATTTTCACAAAATTGTGAAATCCATTTTACTACAAAATTAATGGTTAATATGGAAATTAATTATTACCTAGGTCATCTTGAGTTAATCCATGGTATTTAATTCCACCACCTCAGAAACAAGAGCACATAATATATCTAAATCTAAGCCGGCATTTGGTCGTATGATTGAACAGTTTTTACGTTTACAGGAAACTATTTATACAATCGTGCAACCAAACAGTTTTATTGTATCAGTTTTTTGCAGACATATTTAAAAAAAGTGGTACCCAAAAGTTACGATTTTCAAAAGGGGGGGGGGTTAAGCTTCATGCAGAATCAATTTTGTGATCATGCAATCAAACGCACCCTAAGTCTAAATCTCTGATAATGCCAACTATATATCATGTTAGTCTTTTCAATACCAAGTAAAACATGGATTTTGGTACGCTTGTTTTATAAAAACAAAATCAGGCGCCAACACTTGTTGACGAGGTAGTTTAAATGGGTCTCAACAAGTACATGAAATCAATATGTCATCAGCTTAATTACAAGGCATAGCTCATATACTGATATCAGGATCAGATACACATGCATTAATTATATATCATAGTCACATTCTCTGCAAAATCTTAGTGATACACATTTGCTTGTAGACATCGTGGCACCTAGCATTTGATCAAAGATGAACAGTGATTAATTGAAAGATGATATAGTTATTTTGAATTGAAATTTCATCATTATTCAACACCATGACTTCTGCAAAATCATTATAGATCGCGTTATCGATCCAAAAGTTTTGTGAAGAAAAACCATATATACCATATGTAAAATATGTCAATGCATGTGAAGAGCTAATTATTCAACACAAATAGAAATGCAGAACAAATTTCAGTACATGGACTGATATTGGACCACATGCACCCCCCAATTTTTTTTTTTAATTATACATGCAAGTCAGACCAATTTTTATGTCTTTCAGAAGCACATGTATGTTCAACGAAGTTCACCAGCATCAAAGATTAATTACAATAGTTTCTAATTGAAGTTTCTTAAGTACAGTTGATGCTAATCATTCCACCGAATCAAAACGTGGAAGTAACCAAAAAAACATATACAAAAAGACATGGCATTGACAGAATCTAACATAACATGGTCTAACAAAACATTTCACTGAACAATTATTCAGATTGCACATGCATGATTACTTGGTTTGTGTATTATTACACATATTGGAACATTCCTTCTATCAAATTAACCCTTCCATTTCACTTTTTTTTAGTCTTAGACTCCGTTTGGCAGCACGATTGGGTCGGATTCTGCTTTTTAAAATGCTAAAATCCCAAAATCGTGCTGCCAAATGGGTCGGATTCCGGCAGAATCAAAAGCTGGATTTCTTTTAATTTCTCTCTCGAAATCCGTGTTTTTTAAATCTAAAAAACAACGTTTTTTTATCGGAATCTATTTTTTGAATTGAAAAGCAACTTTTTCTACCAAACATTAAACTCCTTTCAAATATTGATTCATGAATTAAAAAAAAAACATCCCAAAAAAGTTAATGTCTAAAATCATCTTAAAAAGCAGCTTTATTCCAAAATCTACTTTTCAATCTGTGTTTTCAAACGGAGCCTTACTCTAAAAAAGCTCAAACCAGAGTCTGAAAATTTGCTGATTTGAAAGGGAAAATCACTTCATTTATATACCATAAGATTGTTGGGTGTGAGCCCAGCCCAGATGGGCCCTTCTTTGGGTCCAGCCCATGATGGGCCTTTCTTTATTCAAGTCAAGATGGGTCCATGCATGGATGAAAAGGTGATGCACGTGAACAGTGCATATATGGGGTTTATCTAGGTATTCTTGATTAATTGTTTTTTACGGACAGAAGAAAAAAAGTGGTGCGGCGGCTTTTGTTCGGCAGAAGAGAGAGAGAGAGAGAGAGAGAGAGGAGCAGTTCTCTTCAGGACTTCTTCGTGGATTCCGACGTTGTTCGACGTGGTCTTCTTCTTCATATTATTTAGAAGATCAGATTTAGGGTTCTTCTTGTGGTAACCCTGTATCTCTCTCTTATATTTGTATTCTTCAAGTTTTGGGCAAAACTTGAGAAGACATTATTTTTCATTATGCTTTTGATATAGTGGATTGCTGCTGGAGTGCCCCGTGGATGTAGGCTTAAGCCGAACCACGTTAAATTTGGTGTTGCTTGGTTGTTTGCTTGTCATTATATTTTTCTGATTGCTTTGGTGATTATTTTGGGCTGCATAAATATTTTTTCCGCGATCAGTATTATTTATTTCACTCAAATAAAATTGTTAAAAATCCCAACAAGTGGTATCAGAGCAGGGTTCAGATTTATTTGTGTGAGATGGCAGATAATACTATTGGAAAGATGATTGAGTTGAATAATTCCAATTGGTTGATATGGAAGCCCAAGATGGAGGACATCCTTTACTGTAAGGATTTGTATGAACCAATTGAAGGAGATAAAAGCAAGCCAGAAAAAATGACAGATGAAGATTGGACCAAGTTGAACAGAAGATGTGTTGCCGCTATTCGACAATGGATTGATGCCAGCATTTTTCATCATGTTGCTAATGAGAAGAATGCGCACACTCTATGGAAAACGCTACAGTCTTTGTATGAGAAAAAGACTACGAGTAACAAGGCGTTTTTAATCAGAAAACTCGTGAACTTAAAGTTCAAAGGTGGCAGCGTTACAGAGCACCTGAATGAGTTTCAAAGCTTGGTGAACCAGTTGACCACGATGAAGATGACTCTAGATGATGAGTTACAGGCTTTGCTGCTTTTGGGATCTTTGCCCGACAGTTGGGAGACATTAGTTGTCACGTTGAGTAATTCTGCTCCAGATGGTGTATTGTCTATGAGTACGGTTACGAGCTCCTTGCTAAATGAAGAAACAAGGAGAAAATCAACGGCTTCAGACAGTTCACAAGCACTTGTTATAGATAACAGGGGGAGGAGCAAGAGTCGAGGACCAAAGAGTCATGGTCATGGCAGATCTAGAAGCAAATCAATGTCCAGAGATTTTGCGTGTTACCACTGTGGTAAAACAGGTCACATTAAAAAGTATTGCCGAATTTTTAAAAGAGAACAGAAAGAGGGACAGGATCAGAAGAAAAAGGATGACGACAAGAATACTGCGGCTATTACATCTGCAGATGATTTGGTTGTCTTCTCATTCGGAGAGGATGAATGCCTGCATATTTCAGATCGGAGCACTGAGTGGGTGGTCGATACAGGAGCATCTTTTCATGCGACTCCTAATATGGGGTCTTTCACTTCGTACAGAGCAGGAGACTTTGGCACCGTGAAAATGGGTAACACCAGCCACTCAAAGATTGCAGGGATCGGTGATGTGTGCGTACAGACAGATGTAGGACACACATTAATTTTGAAAGATGTTCGTCATGTTCCTGATTTACGCCTCAATCTGCTTTCGGGGATTGCTTTGGATCGACAAGGGTTCGAAAGTCATTTCGGCAATGAAAAATGGAAGCTCACTAAGGGCTCATTGATTGTTGCGAGAGGAAAGAGCTGCTGTACTTTGTACAAGACTCATTTAAAAGTATGCAGTGATGGAATTAATGCAGCTGAAGAAAATTCGTCTCCTGATTTATGGCACAGGCGGCTTGGTCACATGAGCGAGAAGGGGTTACAAGTTCTGGCAAAGAAGTCTCTAATTCCCTTTTCCAAAGGTACGCCTCTTAGCTCTTGTGAATATTGTTTGATTGGAAAGCATCATAGAGTTTCATTCGGAAAAGCATTAGAAAGAAAATTAAATATTCTTGATTTGATTTATTCTGATGTTTGTGGTCCGTTTGAGGTTGAATCTCTGGGTGGCCATAGGTATTTTGTTACTTTTATTGATGATGCATCCAGGAAAGTGTGGGTCTATTTGTTGAGAACGAAGGATCAGGTCTTCGAGCACTTTCAGAAATTTCATGCCATGGTGGAAAGGGAGACAGGGAGAAAATTAAAGTCACTGCGGACTGATAATGGAGGAGAGTACACTTCGAGAGAGTTCAGAGATTATTGCTCGCGTCATGGCATTCGACACGAAAGAACTGAACCTGGTACTCCACAACATAATGGTGTTGCAGAACGGAAGAATCGCACCATCGTTGAAAAAGTCGTATGTATGCTGAAGATGGCCAATTTGCCTAGAACCTTCTGGGGTGAAGCTGTTTCGACCGCCTGCTACTTGATAAACAGATCACCGACGGTATCTTTGGATTCTGATATTCCAGAGAAAGTTTGGTCCGGAAAGGAGGTTTCGTATTCACATTTGAAGGTCTTTGGATGTAAGGCTTTTGTGCATGTACCCAAAGAGCAGAGAAGGAAGCTTGATGATAAAGCAGTTCCATGCATCTTCGTTGGGTATGGAGGTGAAGAATTTGGCTACAGGTTTTGGGATCCGGTAAAGAAAAGGGTGATTCGGCACAGAGACGTGGTTTTCTATGAGAATCAGAGTATTAAAGATTTCGACAGAGCTACGAAATCAGTTGATGGTGTTGCAGACCTTACACCTATTCCCTCTCCAGCACAGCCGGCTACAAATGGGGAGGAGACGAGAAGTGAAGACATTGATGCGGTGCCAGAAATTCCTAACAACAATGAGGAGCCAGAACAGAAGTTCCTGAACAGGGGAGCAGCATAGTCAGTCAGAGACTACAGATACTCAGATTAGAAAATCATCCAGAGAGCACAGGCCAACATCAAGATACCCCACCTCTGAATATATTTTGCTCACTGAAGAGGGGGAGCCAGAAAGCTTTCAGGAGGTACAAACTCATAAAGAAAAAGAAAAATGGCTTAGGGCCATGCATGATGAGATGAATTCTCTACAGAAAAACAATACTTATGAGTTGGTTGAACTTCCTAAGGACAGAAAAGCTTTGCGAAATAAATGGGTGTTCAAGCTCAAAAGAGATGGGAACGAGAATCTGGTGAAGTACAAAGCTCGACTAGTGGTCAAAGGCTTTGGGCAGAAGTACGGAATCGACTTCGATGAGATATTCGCTCCAGTGGTGAAGATGACTTCCATCAGAACAGTTCTCAGTTTAGCAGCTAGCCTTGATCTTGAGGTTGAACAACTCGATGTAAAGACTGCATTCCTTCATGGCGATTTGGAGGAAGAGATATACATGGTGCAACCAGAGGGATTTGAAGTCAAAGGAAAAGAACACATGGTTTGTAGATTGAAGAAAAGTCTCTACGGACTGAAGCAGGCACCAAGGCAGTGGTATAAAAAGTTTGACTCCTTCATGGTGAGTCAGGAATACCAAAAGACAACTGCAGACCCTTGTGTTTATTTCAAAAGGTCCATTAAAGGTGATTTCATAATTCTTTTGCTCTATGTGGATGATATGCTCATAATCGGACAGGATGCTATGATGATCAGAAAATTGAAACAGGAGTTATTTAAGTCTTTTGAAATGAAAGACTTAGGACCAGCACGACAGATTTTGGGCATGCAAGTTATTCGTGACAGGAAAGCTAAGAAATTGTGGTTGTCACAAGAAAAATATATTGAACGAATTCTTGAAAGGTTCAATATGAAAAGTGCCAATGCTGTTAGCACGCCTATCACAGAAAATTTAAAATTGAGCAGAAGTTCGTGTCCCTCGACCAATGAAGAAAAGGAAGAGATGAAGAAAATCCCCTACTCCTCTGCAGTAGGAAGTTTGATGTATGCTATGGTATGCACTCGGCCAGATATATCACACGCAGTTGGTGTCGTGAGCAGATATCTTTCGAATCCTGGAAAGGATCATTGGGAAGCAGTGAAGTGGATCTTCAGATATTTAAAGGGCAGTTCCAAGTTGTGTTTGAGTTTCGGCAGTTCAAAACCAGTGTTGGAAGGCTTTACAGATGCTGATATGGCAGGTGATCTTGATCAAAGAAAGTCAACATCGGGATATCTATTTACTTTCGCAGGGGGAGCTGTGTCTTGGCAGTCAAAACTGCAAAAGTGTGTCGCTTTGTCTACGACAGAAGCAGAGTATATTGCAGCTACCGAAGCAAGTAAAGAAATGATATGGTTGAAACGTTTTCTCCAAGAACTGGGTTTGAAGCAAGACGAGTATGTAGTATTTTGCGATAGCCAGAGCGCTTTGGATTTGAGTAAAAATGCTACTTATCATTCTCGTACGAAACACATTGATATTAGATATCATTGGATCCGTGATGCCATCGAGAAAAACTTGATGAAGATGAAGAAGATTCACACAGATCGTAATCCCGCAGATGCGATGACAAAAGTTGTTCCGAAGAACAAGTTCGAGCTTTGCAAGAAGCTGGCTAGCATGGACTCCAGGTGAGGAGTCACGGACCGGGTTCCCCCCTCATTGGGCTGGAGGGGAGATTGTTGGGTGTGAGCCCAGCCCAGATGGGCCCTTCTTTGGGTCCAGCCCATGATGGGCCTTTCTTTATTCAAGTCAAGATGGGTCCATGCATGGATGAAAAGGTGATGCACGTGAACAGTGCATATATGGGGTTTATCTAGGTATTCTTGATTAATTGTTTTTTACGGACAGAAGAAAAAAAGTGGTGCGGCGGCTTTTGTTCGGCAGAAGAGAGAGAGAGAGAGAGAGAGAGAGAGAGAGAGGAGCAGTTCTCTTCAGGACTTCTTCGTGGATTCCGACGTTGTTCGACGTGGTCTTCTTCTTCATATTATTTAGAAGATCAGATTTAGGGTTCTTCTTGTGGTAACCCTGTATCTCTCTCTTATATTTGTATTCTTCAAGTTTTGGGCAAAACTTGAGAAGACATTATTTTTCATTATACTTTTGATATAGTGGATTGCTGCTGGAGTGCCCCGTGGATGTAGGCTTAAGCCGAACCACGTTAAATTTGGTGTTGCTTGGTTGTTTGCTTGTCATTATATTTTTCTGATTGCTTTGGTGATTATTTTGGGCTGCATAAATATTTTTTCCGCGATCAGTATTATTTATTTCACTCAAATAAAATTGTTAAAAATCCCAACAAAGATAAGCCCATGATGTAATAGTTGGGAAAAATGAGTGTTCAAGAGGAGACGAATATAAAGCCTAACATCACTGTGGAAATTTCGAGGAGGAAGTACCCAAAGTTTGATATCTTAAATCATTTAATATATAACAATAATATAAATAAAATTTACTTGTCAAAACCACACGAGATTGGCGTCTGCATTGCATGGTATTTTTTTGACTTTGGAATTACATTACATTATATTACATTGCATAACATAACATTATATTACATTACAACAACTTTGACTTTGGAATCCACAGCATTTGTTATACGAAACTCTTCATATTATTTGGTCGTTTAAATTTTTTTTTTGTTTTTGGTTGGAGTATCTTTGTTCAGGTTCGATGAAAGGATCGATGATAATATTAGTTTTTTTTAGAGGACAACTTATGTACGAAACCGTACATAGATTAAATGAATGAATAGCTATATATATTATATTGATCGATGGGAGATATAGAGGAGGCCGTCCTTTCAGTAAACGTGAAATCAATAACACTTCTTTTTTCAAGTGGCCGACTTATGGTTGATAATTAATTATGGACTGTTATTGATTAAAAAAAAGGTATGAGGGGCGTTTCGGTTCGAAGGATCTTTGATTTTCAATACTAATTTATATGTGCAGATAATATAAGTATTGATATTATAAGTAAAAATTTATTTGGTTTAACAATTTTTTTTTATATAATATGTGGTGTTTATAGAAGGATATTTATGTCTATTTTATGGAAAAAAAATTTATTAATATTTGATTCATCATTTTTTATAAAATGAAAAGATTTGAGTGAAAAATAATCTTTAACAATCATCAATAAGTGAAATATTTTTGAAATAAGTGTTAAACTATTTACTTATTAAAAAATACTTATTTATCAATTAGTACTTATAATAAGCACTTAAAACAAACACTCAAATAAGAAATAAGTGTTTATCTTAAGTGATAGGCCAAAATAAGTGTTTATTTTCCACCGACCCCCTAGGGTGTATTTTTTAAGAGGGTTTATCTTCTACACCTTCATTATTATTGTCTAAGGTATATCTCTTATTAAAAAAAATTATATTTTTTAAAATAGATTCATATGAAAAGTTGGAGTAGTATATATTCATCATTTATAAAAATTCTGATTGCGTGCAGTATAATAAATCTTACATTATCTATCCAACAAGAAAAAAAATCATTCAAACTTCAATACAAAAGTCTAGCAATGTTGGAGTAAGGCCAAAAAGATTATCCTGACCGTCACAAGAAAAAATGTATATAATATCAGGTACCAAATATAAAAGATTATGGCCTTTTGAGGAGCCAACCTAGTAGATTTTTTCAGCTGAGACAAATCTCCTACTTTATGATTAAATTCTTGTGTTCTATTTAAAAATATGAAGCATTTAAATAGACGACTCATTTTTTCTACTAATTACCTAAAATTTAGAAAACAAATTAATCGAATAACAATCTAATAACAAAATAACTATCTTAAAAAAATAAATAGATCCAGAGAAACTCAAGGTGGATCTCTATCATGGTATCTATCAAGATCTCTAAATAAGTATATGCACAGTTAATGTGACACACAGTAGAAGTGGGACTGTATACACAGTACTATAAATTTGCAAGTGAACTCTAACCATCAGTAATCAGCCATTTCTCCACTCACTCTCAACTCCAATATAGTGCCCCCCTCCCAAGCCTAAATGAAGAGTACGTATAATTGACCTTTTTGATTAAAAAAAAAAACCATCCAACAACTTGACTTTTAGGTGATGAATGGGTGGGTCATTGCTTTCACTTCTAAAAAGCAATCCCATTTTTTTGGTCATGGTTTCTGTTTTTCAATCATAATCATCATTCTTGGAATGCATTTGTATCTGCAAATTTCAATGAAACTGTATAATACATGTCATTATTGATCATATAATCAAAATGTTTGAAATTCATGAGCTGTGCTCCTAGCTCAGCACTTCACAGTGCACAGCAACATAGGCATTACCATGAGTATCAAGTACTAAGCATGCATATTGTTTGAACATGTGTGCAGTCCATCTTTCCATGGTATAGTAGAATTGGGTGAAAATTTGAAAGTTTTCCATTTGATCATCTAATAAAAAAAATTTGCTTGATGTGCACAAGGGCACTGAAAGATTCCTATTGAGAAAGAGTAAGCACAATATGACTTTTGAAATAGAAGCAAAGCTCAAAATAATTCTACAATATTTGAGGTCACTCACTAATACAACAATAGGCGATTATAACCAGTATTATTTTTAATTTCGTCTCTAGTCCTAAGAGTTATATGCCATTATTTGGAAGATGCACATATGTAGAACCATGCTTATAACTTTCAAAAGAAAACATATATACTTCGTTAGTTTTTATTGAAAATTAAGCTAAATAAGACTGATTAAAACATTATCCTGGAGCTGTAAAAATCATCAATAATTACTACTATCATATATGAAAAGAGCTGTACAAATCGAGGTTATGTAGACCTCACATAGTCTAAAACATGCAACTACCAGTACACAAGTACAATGAAATAAATATATAAAGCAAGAGGAAGACAAAATGGGCAGTATGACAGTATCAATGGACTTTTTTTTCTTTAGAGTTTTGGTACCATGATAACGACCTTGAAAAAAAATAAAAAATAAAGTAGGCAAGAAGAAGACAAAACAAACCCTTCATAAAAAGTGAGTTTTTCATATGTTGTATTAATTGCTGGTGGGAGGGAATCAATAGCTGGTTTGTCAAACAAAATTAATGCCATTTTTTATACAAAAAAATAAAATCAACAAGTTCGTTCTTCACCAATATTAATGTTTATTAATTATCGAATCCACTCAAAGATAAGGACACTTAACTCTCTCTCAAAAAAAAAAGTCCTGATCTTGGATAAGGCATTGGTGATTTCTATGGATTCATGTATTTTCAATGCAAAGGAAAATTGTTTTTCATGTAATTTAAGTTAATTTTTGACAGAAAATATTTTACAAAATCATTTTCGCAAGAAATTCAACCCATAAGAAGAAAGTGATGTTCATCAAAGTGTATTGCAATTATGTAGACATTAATAAATAAAACAGATTTTTCATCCATATTAAATTTGATCGACTCATGATGACTATTAAAAAAACACATACACTAACGAATAATTTTACATGATTCGACAAAGATTGTCTATGTTTACATAAAGCTAATTAATGGAAGAGAGAATTTCCTATTAAATTTCTGGATTACACAGAATGCATGTGATTGATTTTCATTGAAACTAAATGTGATCAACTAAAGATGGCTCAGGTAATGCTAATTATTGCTAAGCCTTTTGAACACCATGTAAAACGTGGGACTTGGTAAGCATGTTTTAAATAAATAAAAAATAAGGCGCCAACACTTGTTGACGAGGTAGTTTAAATGAGGCTGAACAAGTACATGAAATTAATGTCATCAGCTTCAGATGTAGTACTGATATCATCAGATGAACATTATCATCATCACATTTGCAACAAAAAAATCTTTAGTGAAATCCTTTGCTTGTAGACATATATATAGTGGCAACTATATATATAGCAAGCAGTGATTGTTGACCAAAGCTTGAACAGGAAGATTAATGATATAAATGATATATTTAGTTATTTTGAATATTGAAATTTCAAGATTTATTATTCAACACCATGACTTCTGCATATCATTATATGGTTGGCACTATCGATCCAAACAATTTGTAGAAAAAAAAGACAGATCATATGCCAAAGATAATGGTCTGAAGTGCTAAATCAATATAAAGAAAGATCATCAGTACATGGACCACATGCACCCCCAAAAACATATAGTGCATAAATTAATTAAACCAGAACAGTTTTTAGGTATTTCAGAAGCAGATCACATGGGTTCAACAAAGTTAGCCATCATCAGAGATTACTATATAGTTTTTCTTCCTCTTTTATTAAAAGATTAATTGAAGTTTATCAACAATTAAAGGATCATCTGATTTACCCACCCTACAAAAAAATAGAAAAAAAGTTAAAGTTCATCATTCCACCTAATCAAAACGTGGAACTAACAAAAAATATCATATATACAAAGACAGCATTGGCCAAATTGACAGAATCTTTCATAAGGGTTCGGAACCTCTGTTCAGAAATAACAGAGAAACTCTGTTTCGACTAATGGGAAGAGGACATCTGGCAAGGGATCACGTGCTCCCACGTGATGGAAACTTAACAGAAAACCCGATTGAAACACTCCGTCTCCTTCCGTCTGCGATCACAACCGTTGATCACAATCCGATTTGGATGGTCCAAAATACATCCTACAATCGCAGGGTCTCTCACCTCCCTCAAAACAAACCAAAAAACCCTAACCTCTATTTCGAAACCACCGAGAAGCACCGAGCAGCAACCACCGACCACAGACGAGCACCGAGCAGCAACCATCGACCGCCCCTCTCCCCCTTCCGAACCCTGTGATCAAAATCCAAAGGTATTCTTATGTTCCTTTGTTAATAATGTTCTCTTGGGGTTTGGGTGTTTGGGTTGAGGTGGGCATTCAAGAGGGGGAGGACTCCGGTGGTGGCTGGGGTTGATGAGGTCGTCAGGAATCCATGATTGTATTTTGGGTCAGAACAGATAAACAAAAAGAGGTCATCGGAAATCCATGATCTGTCAGCCCTCTTATATTTTTTCTGAATATAGATTTTTTCTGAATTTGTTGGGATGATATAAATTTTTTCTGAATTTGTTCTTATATTTTTATGGTTTCTAGATCTAATCTGATATTTTTGTGGAGTTATTTAATTTAATGCAAATATATATTTATGTTCTAAATTATGTCTTTTTCTTAAAAGGTGAACATTGGTATTAATATGGAAGAAGAGAATGAGTTTATTGATGAATGTAGTTATGGTGTGCCTGAAATTGGTATGACATTTGATTCTGAAGAAAGTGCCTATTGCTTCTACAATGCATATGCAAGATCAGTTGGTTTTAGCATCAGAAGGAGCAGCGTATTGAAATCTAATGGCATAGTGACAAAGCGAAAGTTTTGTTGTTCTAAAGAAGGGAGCAAAGGGGTTGATAAGCGAAAAGTCTTACACCCACAGCCTGATACAAGAACAGGATGTGAGGCACATATGATTATCATTTGTCAGTCTTCTGGTGATTATAGTATCACTAAATTTGAACAGAACCACAATCATGATCTTGTAACAACCCCCTTGCGTCATAATTTGAGGTCTCACAGAAAAATTGAAAAGGCTCAAGCTGCTCAGGTTGATATTATAGATGGGTCAGGATTGGCACCAAAAACCGTTATGGATTTGATGAGTGGACAGGTTGGAGGCAGAAGGAATCTTGGTTTTATCTTGAATGATGTAAAGTCTTACTTGCGCACCAAAAGGGAAAGTAGAATGGAAAACGGTATTGCGGGTGCTCTTTTTCACTATTTCAACAACAAGCAACAGCGAGATCCATCATTCTTTTACTCAATGCAACTTGATGCCGATGAACAAATAACCAATGTGTTTTGGGCCGATTCCAGGTCTATTGTCGATTATGCATATTATGGTGATGTAATTTGTTTCGACACGACCTATCGCACAAATAATCATGGGAGACCATTTGCACCATTCGTTGGAGTAAATAATCATAGACAAACAATTGTTTTTGGTGATGCATTGCTTTACGATGAGACATCTGACTCATTTATTTGATTATTTGAAACTTTTCTTCAAGCAATGTTAGGTAGACGACCAAAGACTATTCTAACAGATCAATCAGCGGCGATGGCTAAAGCTATTTCAGTTGTCCTACCAGATACTCATCATCGGCTATGTGTGTGGCACTTGTCCCAAAATGCAACAAAACATCTTGGACATCTTTATGCTATTGAAGGTTTTAGAAGTTCCTTCTATGCTTGTATTTATGGGTACGAGAGAGAGGATGAATTTCTAGATGCTTGGGATAACATGCTTGAAAAATACAATCTTAGATATAATAAATGGCTACAACAAACTTTTACTAAGAAGGAAAAATGGGCTCTTGTGTATGGGAGAGATACATTCTTCGCGGATATGAAGAGTACACAACGTAGTGAAAGCTTCAATGCTCTTTTGAGACGCTACCTGAACTCAAAGCATGATCCATTACGTTTCTTTCAGCATTTTGATAGGGTTATGGATGATCGGCGTGAAAGTGAATTGAGTGCTGATTTCAAGATGATGAATACAATACCAGTAATTCCATTTCACACTTTGATGATGGCATGTGTCGCAAAGGTTTACACGCCAGAGATCTTTGAGTTATTTCAAGCAGAGTATGGAAAATTTTTGAATTGTTCTATCTACATTCATCGATCGGTGGGACATATGACAGAGTACAAAGTTCGTAGAGCTGGTGGCAGTGAAAGAACCCTTTTTTATAATTCATCTAATGAGATGGTCAGTTGTAGCTGCAAAAAATTTGAATTTATGGGTATCCAGCGTTGTCATGTTCTAAAAGTTCTTGATCACAGAAATATCAAGGAGCTTCCACAACAATATATCTTGAAGAGGTGGACAAGATTTGCAAAATCTGGTGTTGTGCATGATATGTGTTCTTCTTCAACACAGGTTGATCCTATTTCTGAATTGGGAAGGCGATTCCAACAGTTAAGTCATGGTCTCATTCAGGTGGCATCCAAGGCATCTGAAACACATCATTCAACAGAGCTTGTCCTTCGCCACACGAATGAGATAATGGAGGAGGTTGAGATAGATCTGTGGACATCATCTCAATATTTACAAGATGATAATGAGCAACATGAGGTGGAAAGCTGGGAATAACTCACGTGAGAAATGATGAGTTTATTACAAACATTAACATGCGCTCACGATTTGTAGATATCTTTACAGTTGGATGGAATTCATATGCTCAAAAGCTGGGAATAACTCACATGAGAATATAACTCAATGAAAGAGAACATACATCTAATTCTATGAATGGTTGTTCCTCTGTTTTCCTGTCCCTTGATCAAAAGATGCATATACTCTTCTATGTCTCATAATAAAAAAAGTACTTATCAAAAAAATAAAAATGGTAAGATCAAGAAAGCAGGTAGGACATTTTATTTTACCAGCATACTTAACAAAAAAAATAAGACTTTGACCCCTAATTCATTTATCCTTTCCAAATCCTTTCAAGATACAATGAGATAGATTATTAAATTGAGGACGAATAAACTGCTTCATTGTCATGTTGCTACCAATATGTATATTGAATTTAATCAAAATTATGTACAATATAGCTGTAGAGATGAATCAAAGAATAGCCACCGAAAAAAAAAACTACTGTTAGTGCTCATTTATGCATCACATATGCCCATTTGCATTCTACATATTGCTATAACATACTGTTCCTCTAAAACCTCAACCTCTTAAACAGATCCCATGTATGGGACTTGATGCTCTGAAAACAGTTTCTTTGAAGAAAGCTTGTGATTGTTTCTTTGGGAGGCTTCAAAGAGAGGACTGACAGATCATGGATTCCCGACAACCTCTTTTTGTTCATCTGTTCTGACCCAAAATACAATCATGGATTCCTGACGACCTCATCAACCCCAGCCACCACCAGAGTCCTCCCCCTCTTGAATGCCCACCTCAACCCAAACACCCAAACCCCAAGAGAACATTATTAACAAAGGAACATAAGAATACCTTTGGATTTTGATCACAGGGTTCGGAAGGGGGAGAGGGGCGGTCGGTGGTTGCTGCTCGGTGCTCGTCTGTCAGGGGCGATCGGTGGTTGCTGCTCGGTGCACGTCGGACAGGGGCGGTCGGTGGTTGTTGCTCTGTGGTCGGCGGACAGGGGCGATCAGTGATTGCTTCTCGGTGGTTTCAAAATAGAGGTTAGGGTTTTTTGGTTTGTTTTGAGGGAGGAGAGAGACCCTGCGATTGTAGGATGTATTTTGGACCATCCAATCGGATTGTGATCAACGGTTGTGATCGCAGACGGAAGGAGACGGAGTGTTTCAATCGGGTTTTCTGTTAAGTTTCCATCACGTGGGAGCACGTGATCCCTTGCCAGATGTCCTCTTCCCATTAGTCGAAACAGAGTTTCTCTGTTATTTCTGAACAGAGGTTCCGAACCCCTTTCATAACATGATCTAACATGTCAGAACTGAATCATTCAAACATACAAACCCTATTATTATTACTACTTGTATTTTAACATATCGAAAGATATATCAAACAATTATATTTGGAAGCACCATGTCATGGGTTTAAAGCAGCGTTTGATTGCACAATTAGATAATTTTTGAGTTTGGAGGGAGTTGCTTCTTCCATTGTGTAACAACAGTTTTAATGCAGTAATTTCTTACAAACAAATTTCAAACATATAACACACAAAAACTACGATTTTTAAAAGTTGAGAGATGAGTTTCTTGTAGAATAAGTTTTACAATCGCGCAACCAAACGCGTTTGAAATCCCAATATTTATCAAAAAGAAAAAGAAACGACGGTTTGAACAGAAGAAATTTAAAAAATCACTTAAATTTGTACAATAAGATAAACCCATGATGTAATAGTTGAGAAAATGAGAGTTCGAGGAGGCTCTTTCGAGGAAGTAAGGTTTGATATTTTGAATCGTTTAATAATATAATACATATATTCAATTCACTAGTACTCCAATCCAAAACCACACGAGATTGGCGTCTGCATTGCATTACAACGCATTACAACAGCTTGAGTTTGGCATATATATATATCCACCACATATATATATTTTATACAGCAACTCTTCATTTTTGTTAAGAGTATCCTTTGTTGAGGTTCAATGAAAGTAGGGTAGGATAACAATAGTAATATAGTTTATATAGAGGACAATTTATGTACAAATTGAACCGTACAAAATTATTAATAATTGTATTGAATAGTGAATACTGATGGAGATTGGAGAGAGAGATTCTGTCCTTTAATTCCGTATACGTGAAGTCAAAGAATTTCATTCATTTTTTTTAGTGGGCCGACATGGTTGAATTCAAGAGTGCAATTAATCTAAAACATTGATCAAAACTATTTTATACATTTTAATTTATCAAATCAGCTCCTCCTCCATCTACTTTAACTAAGAAGTCTTTTTACAATATACACAATTAGTCCTCCTTTTTGTTTTAACAAGTTTTACTTTATAAACTTATTTTTTAGAATCATTTCGAAGAATATTCTATTTACCGTGACATTTCACCTTGATATAAAAAATTTCTTTCTGCTTGTATTTGGAATCTACCACGATTATATTAATGGGAAAGCGCGAATTGATTTTATTAGGGTTACAATAAGGACTTAATTTCAATTCTGCTTTACCAATTAGAATTAAGCTAGCAGAAAGCGCTTAAATAATCACAATTCTCAACATAACTAATATTGGTCACTGTTCATGTTTTTTCACATGAAATTAATTACTATGGATTAATGTGTTAATGGTCCGAAATGGTCCCACTGTCCCCTTTTATATATAAGAAGAAATAGATGGTCCCATTTTAGATTAAATTGGACAATTGCATATATAGTGAACAATTCAGGCTAATATTAGATCCCCCATTACAATGTTTAGAAATCTAGGAACTTCGCACGCCAATTATTGAAGTCCTTTTTTTTTTTTTTTTTTTTTTGACTTCTCGATCATCAAATAAGATCTTTGTGGGGGTTATCTAGTCAAATAGTAATACTTGGGAGAGTTTTAAGTAATTATCCCATTTGAATGATTTTGTTTGAAAGCGGCAAGAAAGGGGTGGTTGTGAATTATTATTATTTAATAGTTCTTACTATCATATCCCCCTTTTTTGTCTCTATCTGCATCAAGTTGTATTTTTTTCCATCAAAGAACACAGAAAAAACACAAAAAGGGAAGATAAGTGAAACATAAAATGGCCTAAAATCGATTGACGATTTGATTAATAAAAATTATATATTAACAGAGGTTTGGAAACGGCTTGCAGGAATTTGATTTTCTCAAATCCGCTTCCAAGTAAAAAAAATTTACAGCTTAATTAAAAGTTGTAGACACATTTTAACAAATAAGTGTCTAAAAACTAATTTTTATATAATCTGTGGAGAGACAGATTCCTGTAAATTCAGTTTTAAATTAAACTTTTGAAGAAAAATTAATTCTCAAACATGACTTAAATTTGACATCGGTCTTAAGATTTCCTGGTTAATTAAGCGTATCGAAATACCTTGGTTTAACCTCCTATATTTCTTTTATATTTAAAAACTTATAAATATTTCCAAATATATGATATTTTTTACCAACTTATAAAAAAAGGTACACATATACTTGCAAGTTGATGTACAAGCACAGCCAATCCAGGGTACCAAAATCTCTATAATAAGAAATGTTTCAGTCCCTATTAATTTTCTTTGTTATGGATCTAATTATTTCATATTATTTTTTAAAACTCATCCACTTTTTTTTATCTCTTCTTTAATATGGTATATTCCTATTCTATTGAGATTTTACCTTATTTATTTTATTTACGTAAAAAATCTTATTGGGTTATGTGTTATCTTTGTTATTATCTTCTTTTTTTTGTTATTTTTATATTTATTGAGATTTTTAAAATAGGGTCAACTATGTAAAAAATTGAAAATTAAATTTCAATTAACTATTCAAAAAAAATTGTGATAATTATCATAATTAGAAATATTTGTATATATTTAAAGGCCCCATTATAAGAGTTTACATTGGTAACATGCCAATTTATTCAACTGTTATAAAATGGTAGATATGTCAAATCATTTATAATTATCTTATATAAATCAGAAAATTCACATATCAAATCATTTTTTTTGTAACTTTTATAAATCATAATTAACACACTATTTATTTTTTATCCACAACTTATTTATAATCAATTATACAATAAAAATTCAATATTAAGTTTTTCAACAAAAATAACAAAATGTATAACTAAATAAATAATGGTGTACTTAATGGATACAGTTATTCATACTAAAATTTATCTATCCTATAACAACCTGTCACTTATAGCTATATTAAATAATCATCAATACCCGAGACATGAATTCCAAGACATTCGACCCAGCACGGTAAAAACACAGCTATTTATCCTAAGTTCCTAACCCACATTAGTTGTACATATTAATGATTGCGTGGGAACGGTAATATAGATCTTCACGATAATAATAATCAATGAATAAATAACATAATAAAAGTAAGGGAAAAATCCAAATAACCCCTTATAAATTGCTTGAAATCCACAGAACCCCTTATTTTTCCATAAAAATCTATGTATATTCAAATAGCTCTCCTGAATTAAATTTTTATTGACAGATTAAAATTATTCTGTGAATATTCTATCTGGTTTACTCTGGTTGAAAACATAGTTTACCAAAACCTCATGCAAAGTGTTAACAATCTATTTTACCATCTGATAAGGTAATTTAATCTATCTAGAGAGATAAAATTGTTATGTACAGAAAGATTTTATATATTTTTAACAATCTATAAAGGTATTTTAATATATTGTATTTTTGGTCAGGCTAACAAAATAAAATATTAGGAGAACAATGGGTTATTTGGATCCACATGTATAGATTTCAGAAAGTTTAGAGAGGGTTATCTGGAATTGTCCCTAATAACAGTATATGTATATATATTTATTATTACTGACCAAGTTGCACGGGCAGATGCCGTTGCCCGCTCTGCCCGTCAGGTCTGACTTTATTATTTCCGCAACACGTGTGACGTCATTCGCACGTGTCAGAACGTACATCCCGTACGTACCGCTCCCCACCTCCCCAAAAATTTCGCTCTCCGAGATGGGTATAAATTATAATTAGCCCCCCTCTGACCCTCCCTCATTAAAAACTGACACAAACACTTGTCATATCCAACGTTCCCTTCGTTCAGACCTTCTGACTCTCTCTTCATCTGTTTTTCTCTTTTTTGTTCTTTTTATTGGATTTGGATTGGTTTTTCCTTTTTTCTTTTTTTTTGTTGTTGTGAGAGGAGATGAGAATGGAAGGGAAGAAGAGAGTGGATGGTGGTGGTGAAGGTGAAGGTGGAGGTGGGAAGAGGAGATCGACGGCTGAGGATGAGTCTGGGAAGGTCGACATGAGTGGGATGTCGTTGGATTCTCTTCCGAACCCACCACCCAACCTGGCTGCCATCACCAAACTCGACCTCTCCAACAACAACCTCCAGGTAAGTCACTTTTCATGAAAAAAATGGGTTGTTTTGATCTGTTTTAATTAATTAGACTATATGTTATATGGGTTATAATGATGAATTTATGTTGTAGATGATACCGGAATCATTGATAGCGAGACTGCTGAACGTGGTGGTGTTGGACGTCCATTCAAATCAGCTGAAATCGCTGCCAAACTCAATCGGTTGCCTTTCAAAGCTCAGAATCCTAAACGCCTCTGGCAACCTCCTTGACTCCCTCCCTAAGACCATTGAAGATTGCAAGTAATTCACTTTATTCACTTCATCTTTTCATTTTAAACTTTATATCACATAACATATATGATGGGGGCACATTTATTTCATACATACAATAAACTTTAAATTCGCCTTGTTTTCTGGCCTTATTTTTGCGGGGAATCTTTTGATATAATCCACTACACGTTTTTTGACCGCTTCGGCAATCCATAGCCGTTGATATGGTGGGTGGGGGTAGTGATAATTAATATGAATATCTAAAGTGGATGGGCCCAAGCCAGTCTGCAGTTGGGCTTCGCAGCCCACTTTTATAATTATATTACATATGTTAATTGGCTCTTTTATAATTAATTAACTAAGAATATTAACTGATTACGTAAGTGGATGACCAAGAATATAGTTTATATTATATTTAAAATTATTTTTTTTGTAGCCCGGTCATATGTGACATAAATGATTATTCAAGTTGTAAATTATATCGTATATGCATGAAAGCTTTGTAGACAGGGGTGTTTGTTTTATACACATTATTGTTGGGTTAAGCTGTGGATGATCTTTGGCAAAATTTTCAGTTCCCCTGTCATGTTTCAAGTGATTACTGATTAACTTTGTGTCTAACATATGATTATCACAAACAAGGTGTTAATTGTACCTTACTAGCATAATATTTTACTATTTTGAGGATAATGTTAGTCACAGCTTGACATGTATAGTTCTCTACTTGTTTGATTTTTTTTTTTCTAAAAATATATATTTTTTTCAAATATATACATTTCAATTAGTATATCCTTTAATGTAAAAAAACCCAAAAAAAATCACATGCTCTCATTTTTAAAATCCAATGAATCATTTGCATTCGAGAACATATTAAGTTTACAAAAAAAAAATATAAGAACAATCACGTAATGTTACATCCAGTCCCATTTTCAGCCTCAATTTTAAATTACAAGTGTTTTGATTTTTTTAAAAATAGTATATCACATCTATGAGTTACATGTTTTATAAAAAAATGAAGCACATACTCTAATAAATTGCATGAATACATTTATAGAAAATGTAAAAAAATTCTTTTGAAACATATGCGCCGTTAATTTTCTATCGACGCATATAGGATTAAAATTGGGGTTGTAAACGGACTTGAGTGTAACAGCGCCCATCACAGAAATGGTAACACCCTTGTCAAAATATTATACGATCACATATTACTCTTGTGATTGGTCTGGCTCACCAAAATGGTTAAATTTTTCAATCATTGCAGAGCACTAGAAGAGCTGATCCTGAACTTCAACCAACTAACCCGCCTCCCAGACACCATGGGCTTTGAACTCACAAACCTCAAAAAACTCTCTGTGAACTCTAACAAGCTAATCTGCCTCCCCTACTCCACCTCCCACCTTACCTCCCTCCGCGTCCTCGATGCCCGCCTCAACTGCCTCCGCTCCCTCCCTGACAATCTGGAGAACCTCACCTCCCTCCACTCCCTCAACATCTCCCAAAACTTCCACCACCTCCGCACCCTCCCTCCCTCCCTCGGCCTCCTCATCTCCCTCGTCGAACTCGACATCAGTTACAACAAGATCACCCACCTCCCCGACTCCCTCGGCTGCCTTGGCAAGCTCCAGTCTCTCTCCGCCGAGGGGAACCCCCTTGTGGTACCACCAATGCACGTTGTCGAACAGAGTATCGATGCTGTTAGACAGTACTTGAGCGAGAGACTTAACAATGGGGGGTCTTCTTCGAGTAAGAAGGAGGTCTGGGTGGTTTGGGAAGCTTGTTAAGTGTGGGACTTTCAATGGGCCGATAGCTGGGGGGAGTGTTGATAGGGAGGGGTTCATGTCGATGTCGGACTATAGATCGATCGATGGGACCGCCTCGCATAAGTATATGGGGCTGTTCTCGCCTAGGTACGTCGGAATGTTCTCGCCTCGGCGGCTTTTCTCGCCCAAGCATTCTTCGTCATCGTCGTCGTCGCTGGCTAGGTGAAGTATGTGTGTGGGGGTTGTGGTTTGATGGTTTGGGTGCTGTTGTGTTTGATGTAAATTATTTGTCAAACTGTTTCTGAGGACTGGGGAATGAGTGTTTGTTTCTGGTTGGTAGTGTTGTTTTGAAGGGTAAACAACAGATGTAAAAAGAAAAGAAAAAAAAACCCTTGTTATATCAATGTTTTCGTCTTTGCTTAGTTGGGCGCTTGTTACATGTACTCGGATGCAGTTGTTGCATGAAGTACTTGTGTGCAACCCGGTGTTTGTTCTCAATTTTTAATGAAATATGTATTATTAGATGACATGTAATCCTTTTCTTTCTATATTTTATGTAATTTATGGATTGCAGGCAAAGTGTGAAGATAAAGAAGGACAAGATGAGGGATTAAAAAGCAACTCATTTGTTTTTTTTTCTTTTAAAAAGGGCTGAATTGTTAATAAGTATCCTTAATTTTGAATTGAAAATAATGATTTCCTTTTGTTCTATTTGAAGGTTAAAATAGCATTTATCTTATCCTATTAATTAAATAACTTATCCTCAAAATCTTATCTAGTCACACAGAGAAACATACATGTGTAAAGGCAGTTCTTCCCAGAGGAAGTGCAAGTGGGCTAGCAAAGTATTTCATTATCTAAGTACTCAAGTCAACAAGATATGAGCTCACTCCAAAAAACTAGTTATTCTGTCTATTCATAAAACAGTTTTCTCATCAAAATGAGGAGCTTTAAATACAAGCAAAACACTTTTTTCATCTCCACTTGCAGCATTACATCCTCCTCAACTGCACACAATAGAGAAAAACACTATCAGATTTCCTTTTCACAGAAAAACACCACAAAGCAGATGCTAGAATGTATATATGGTACATCACATATTCACATCTCAACGTTGTTACTTACCTTTGCCTTTGTGACTGGAAGAACATTAAGTCAATCAATCACTCTTCATTAGAATATAACAAGAATTAGGTCATAAGATAACCGAAACGTCACTATTTTTCCTGAAAAAAGTCAGTTTTTTTTTATAACCATGAAGGTAAGCACTTTAGTGTAAGTTGTTACAACTCACAAAATCACATGGTCAACAGCTAGGTTGGATGTGAACTGAGTTATGGTTAAGTCGGCAAGCACTTTCCGCTTTTGTGAAAGAGGTCAATGGATCAAATCCTAGAAGCACCATTCTTCAAAAAAAAAAAAAAAAAAAAAACTAGGTTGGAACCAAAATGCATTAACTGCAGTTTGACAATACCCTTCACAACCAATCATCCATTGAATCATACTGATTCCACTTCGTCACTCCTTCAGTCATTACAAGTGACAATCAACCTATTGTATCTCTCAGTGATGTCTGAGAATACATGATGATAAGCATTCAGTTCAGTTCATTTTCCCGCTAAACTGATTCCACTTCGTCACTCCTTCAGTCATTACAAGTGACAATCAACCATTTATTGTATCTCTCAGTGATGTCTGAGAATACATGATGATAAGCATTCAGTTCAAGTCATTTTCCCACTAAACTGATTCAACATGTTTAATTTAACTTCATCTTATGCCCCAGAATTAGAGGAACATGAATTGTCCAAGTTGTAACAAATGAATTTGTTTTACAGGACCAGATGCCCTAGATTTCCACTGGAAAGGAGAACAAAAAAAATAGAGATTGAATCAGACTATCAGAGAACGAAAAGAAAGGGTTTTAACATGGAACAGAGTCTATAGAGAAGATATGTTATTTGCCAGATCCTATAAAATCCACTCATCATTGGATGAGCTATTATTCAACATAAACATTTCACACACCATTCAAATTGCTAGGTCCTAAAGCATCCCAATTTTTCATCATGCAGAACACCCCATCAATAAATTATATTCAACTGTTGTTTAAATATGTGGTTTTTGATGGTTAAAATATGGATTTTTTTAAATCAACCAAAAATTTTAATTGACATACTTATTAATTCCCCACATAACAACCTCAAGAGCATTTTTACTGTCCAAACGATTCAGAAAGTTATATTACCAAAGATGCAAGAAACAGAAATTACACATCCACATTATCTAAGAAACATTCTAAGATAGGCTTGTGGTCCTTCAAATAGTCAGAAGAAAGGCTTGAGATTCAATTTCTTCTGCCAATATTTGTATCACGTGTGGTCTATGCGGATTACGGGGTGAAGATGTGAACATCTTCTTCAAAAACTGCATTTGCCGCAAGTCAATATGGAACAGATATTGTAAAATGTGGGACAAACACCTCACTTTCTCCAATACAGGGTACGCTTCTGTGTTTCCAGAAATAAATAAAATAAAATAAAACTGAGAAATAAATGAGAGAGGTAAGAAAGGAAAATTCTGTCTTTTACATTACACATGCAATCTACTGGGCTATTTGGCTTTCCACAAACGAAAACTTCTTTTCTGGAAGAGTGGTGTATATTGAGTACTTGAACCATTGAGCAGCCATTCAGAGAAAGTCTGCATTGAGAGGGAGTACTCTTTCCTGGTGTAGTGAGCACTTTCATGGGGTTCCGGTTTTATTGGGGTGGGATATATCCTATATCCCTTTGTGTTGTAATTTTCTTAAAAGTTTTTATTTCTACTGTTTCAGTTTCCCAGACTTAAAAAATCAGTTGACCACCTTGTTCAAGAAAAAAAAAAGGAAATGTTGAACATCAGAAGATGCTTTGTGCAAAGGTATCTCATGGTCAGCCACAATTGCATTCATAGTGAGAGAGATGCTTGTGTGGTTGCATGATAATTAACACTTAAGCCTATTTTCTATTGTAATTGGGTGTTGGGGGGTTCCATTGTAATTGGGTGTGGCCATGCGGGCATGTGTGGAGGGTTATTTTGACCCTTCAATTTGTTGTGTGTGTTTCTATTTTCTTCTTCCTTTTCCTTTCTTATTGTAAGGAAAGAATATCTCATTTCCCTTCTTAGGGATGCCTTTTCATTAAAGGAAAATATCCTACCCTTATTTATAAAAAAAATTAAATTAAATAAAAAAAAACCTCTCTGATATGCAATATCGAGTTCTTCATTCAACAATCAGAACATTTTGTTGAAAAAATCCTAGTTAAAGTTTACTATAACAATAAGTAATGATATAACCGTGCAAAGTTAGCATATAAGAAAAAGTTGGCAATCCTAAAGAGAAAAACATCAGTCACACTTTATAATTAGCCCCCTTCGGCCCAGGAGGGGGCCTGCGGCCCATGGGGGGCGTTGCCCCCCAATCCCCGGGACTCCGGGAGGCCCAACAACAAGCATATATAATGACTCAACTATATCAAATTCTTCTGCCCTAAACATATTGAAAGGTTCCTTGTAACAATTCACAATTGCCTCACGTCCAAGTAAGCCCAGACACGGCAACCAAGTGCCTAACACTTGATTGACATATGAATGTAAAATTATAATTTACACAAACAAATAAGATCATGCATAGAAATTGTGATAAAATAATATATTGATATAAACTAGCATTTGATAAAAATTTACTGATAAAGCATCTAACACAATGCTTGTTGCTATTACCTTTCGGAGTTCGTTTTATTGTGTTTTTCTATCCCAACGTTAGAATTAGATATGTTATCATAAACACTCATTTTATGTAGAGATGTAAAATTAAATTCAGCTATTACACACCCAATTCATGGACAATGTAACCATGTGGTAGTCCCGGTGGGGTTGTGGGCAATTTAGTGAACTCTGAGAACATCTGAGAGGCAGCAACAAATTTCAGCAAGGATGGGGTTTGTTTGGTGTTACACCCAGTAGGTTGGAGTTTGTCGGGGATCACATTATAATTGACGAATAAGAGAGTGGTTTTGGGGGGTCACTCTGGTGTCGTAGATCTCTTCTTTACTAACCCGAGTGATAGGTTGTTTTGTTTTTCCTTTTGTCTTTCATTTTTTTCTTTTAAATCCCAACTTTGTACTATGATGAATTAATAAAATCATGGTGGATCATATACATTTCTATATAAAAAAAAAGTTGTATTCCATTGGTCCCTCCTACCTTTGCAAACCCACTCAAGCAGCAACCCAGACAACTATGATAACAACTCAGTCTTGGTAATCAAAATTGGACCTGTGATAACAAGGCCAATTGAATGATGATTTCCCCAGATGTTCAGAGACAACAATAGTAACGATTCATTCATGATAACCAAAACTGAACCTGTGATGACAGAAACTTTGAATGATCGTGCTCCCAGATGCTCAAATATAGACCCAATAGGAGCATCCCCAGCCCTTACACAAATTTCACTAAAACTTTGAGTAAAACCTCAAATTAATATTTGGTGTTCTCCGATCATTTTTTTGAATTTTACTCAAATCTTTTTTAAAATTTCATATTTTTATCCCAAATTATTTTTTCAAAAAAGACTGTTACCCCCCGTTTGGGGTGTGACATAAGGTTATTTGTCCCTTGACAGCTATACTGGGATAGATAACAATACATGTTGAATAGGTAAATTTGTGTTTGGTTGTCTTTTCTGTTATTTTCATTGGAAAACGTAAATTAATCTTTTTATTGTTTAGTTCACCTTAGATAAAGTAAGAATAAATGGTAGGTAAAGAGATGAATAAGAGTTTATGATTTTTTAAATGACAATTATACCCCCTCCACAAATTATTTGTGTTTGGGAATAAGTATGAGAGATGTGTGTGTGATATGATAGATGTGACAGTTTTTTGAATATGTGCAAAGAGTGTTAGGTAAGATAATTTTTTTTAAATGATAGAGAAGGGTATTTTTATCCATTGGTATAGATAAGCCCTGATAAATAATTTTAAGCCCTGATAAACAATTCTAGCATTTTCTGATAATAGTTATTATGCTTTATCCTAGCTTATCCAGACATAGTTATTAAGGTTTATTCTAGCAAAACAAACAACTTTTTTTTTGTTTTTTTCTTGTATTCTTCTCTATTCCATACTTATGTTCCACCCCAAATGGGGGGTTAAGGTTTTTGGTGGTTTTGATGGTGTTCTCCAATCATGATTTTGAGTTTTAGTTAGATCATGTCCGTTGATACTCAAAAATGACTATTGAAACACCCGAAAAATAATTGCTGGTGATTTGAGTAAAAGAAAAGTCTCCCTTGATTTGATGAATTGATTTGATATGGGTTTGGGTCTAAGATTGGAGAAGCTCTAATCCCGTAGTCCAGTAGTCTACTCAAATCACAGAATGCATAGCACACAAAATAATTTCACTAATTTCATCCATTGCTACAATTCAATAAATAATAGTATTTCTCATGACAAATAGTAATTCAAGAGTCTAATAAAGCCTACTGAGACTAGTCAACAATGATTAAGAAAACACATAATACCATCAAAAGCAAGATACATACCAACAAAACCCACATAAGCTGCTTGCCCAGACAACTATGATAACAAATAATTTTTATTACCAAAAGCGATTGTGATTACAAAGCAAATTGAATGATAATTCCCCTAGATGTAAAGAGACAATAGTTCAAGTTAACCAAAACCGGACATGCGATGGCAAAGCCTTTGAATGACAGTGCTCCTAAATGTTCAGATGAGAAATCAAACATAGACTCAGTAATCTCATAATCTACTCAAATCACAGAACGCATACCGCACAAAATAATTTCACAAAGTCAATGCATCACTACAATCTAATGAATAATAGTGTTCCCAATGGCGTATAATCCCTCAAGAGTCTAAAGCTTAGTGACATTAATCAACAATAACTAAAGAAAACACAGAGTACCATCTAAAGCACAATGACATACCACTGCCGTAGTAGATCACCGAAGGTACGCCGGGATCTTGATCCGGATGAACAGCATGCTCATGACGTACGCGAGCACAATCGCCGATATCCCGAACGAAGCAAGCGACACGCGTACGCTCCTCGCGTGCTTACGGTCCAACGCGACGTCCATCATGACGATCCCGACCCCGCCGAGCACGAACATGAACCCCGACGACAGCCCCTCGATGATGTACTGGCCGTTGACCCTCCCTGGGAGGAACACCACGGGTCTGACGGCCCCCGTCGCCCTGTCCTGGGTGCTCCCGATCCCCGGAGGCTCCACGATGACATCGTACACGAATCCCGAGACGACGGCGAAGTAGGTGAGGAGGACGAGCGCATACACCGTCATCGGGGAGGGGAGGGTGGAGAGGACGGAGGGGATCTTGAGACGGGTGCGCGGAGGGCGTAGGAAGCCGTAGGGGAGGATCCGGAGGAGGCGGACAATCGGATCCATCGATTCATGATCGGACGGCGCGTGTGAGGAGGTCACCGTCGACGATGCGGCGGATCCGCCTCCGCTGGGGTACTCCACTTTCCCGCGCATTCTTTCCACCACCGTCAATGGGGTTCGTCTAGGGTTTATTCTTCAATCTGGATCTGACTATGTTTTTGTCTCTGTGAAACAACTGCAATGACGAAAATGCCCACATATGGCCACGCGCGGTAACTATAAATAATTATGCATCTGACCGTACGATGGCAGTGTGTGTTATATCAACGCTCACAATGGCGCAAAGAGTGAGAGTGAGAGCGAGTGCATTATAACACGCGTCACCATACACCGGTCCATCTCGTTTTACCCTCTCAAACAGAGAACACGAAGAGCAGAATAACGAGAACCACCGTCGGAAGGGGTCACTGTGAAGGAGGAGAATTCGATACCGATTAAGGTGAGCTTTTTCGATCCAATCTCGATCGATTCGATTCAGATCCATTGCTTTGGTTCGGAATCTCTCGCAATTTCATCGAATCAAACGCTTTCCATCGTTTCATTACCTTCCAGATCCGATCGAAAACCCTAATCTCCATCAATGGAGAAGTCGTGTAGCTTCCTGATTGAGTTCGACAAGGGCGCTCCAGCCCTTGCGAACGAGATCAAGGAGGCTCTAGAGGGGAGCGACGTCTCCGCCAAGATCGACGCGCTGAAGAAGGCGATCATGCTCCTCCACAACGGCGAGACCATCCCCCAGCTCTTCATCACCATCATCCGTTACGTGCTCACCTCCGAGGACCACACGATCCAGAAGCTCCTCCTCCTCTACCTCGAGATCGTCGACAAGACCGACGCCAAGGGCCGGCTCCTCCCCGAGATGATCCTCATCTGCCAGAACCTCCGCAACAACCTCCAGCACCCCAACGAGTACATCCGCGGCGTCACCCTCCGTTTCCTCTGCCGCCTCTCCGAGACCGAGCTCATTGAGCCGCTGATCCCCTCCGTCCTCCAATGCCTCGAGCACCGCAACCCTTTCGTCCGCCGCAACGCCGTCCTCGCGATCATGTCCATCTACAAGCTTCCCGGGGGAGAGCACCTCATGCCCGACGCGCCCGAGGCGATCGAGCGGTTCCTGGCGTCCGAGCAGGACGCGTCGGCGAAGCGCAATGCGTTCCTGATGCTCTTCACGTGCGCGCAGGACCGCGCCGTCAGTTACCTTCTCTCGCACGTTGAGGCGGTGCCCGATTGGGGGGAGTCAATACAGATGGTGGTCCTGGATCTGATCCGGAAGGTCTGTCGATCGAAACCCAGGGAGAAGGGGAGATACATCACGATCATCATCTCCCTCTTGAACGTGCCCTCGACGGCTGTGATCTACGAGTGCGCCGGGACACTCGTGTCCCTCTCGTCCGCTCCCACTGCGATCCGCGCCGCTGCCACCACTTACTGTCAGTTGCTGCAATCACAGAGCGACCACAATGTGAAGCTCATCGTGCTCGATCGGCTCAGTGAGTTGAAGACGTCGCACCGGGACATCATGGTTGATCTGATCATGGACGTCCTCAGAGCGCTGTCAAGTCCAAACCTTGACATAAGGAGGAAGACTTTGGATATTGTTTTGGAGCTGATCACGCCGAGGAACATCGATGAGGTGGTGCTTGCACTGAAGAAGGAGGTGATGAAGACGCAGAGTGGAGAGCTCGAGAAGAACGGGGAGTACCGGCAGATGCTCGTCCAGGCCATCCATTCATGTGCAATCAAGTTCCCTGAGGTCGCCAGCACCGTGGTTCACCTGCTGATGGACTTCTTGGGGGACAACAATGTTGCTTCGGCCATCGATGTTGTGGTCTTTGTCAGGGAGATCATCGAGACCAATCCGAAGCTTCGGGTCTCTATCATCACAAGGCTTCTCGACACGTTTTACCAGATCCGGTCTGCGAGGGTCTGCTCCTGTGCCCTCTGGATCATCAGCGAGTACTGCCTTTCACTCTCTGAGGTTGAAAGTGGGATTTCCACCATCAAGCAGTGCCTTGGCGAGCTGCCGTTCTATACTGTTTCCGAGGAGAGCGGGGAATCAGTTTCTGCAGATTCCTCATCAAAGGCCCCATCTGTGGTGACAGTCTCCTCACGGAGGCCAGCTGTTCTCGCGGATGGGACCTATGCCACGCAGAGTGCGGCCTCCGAGACGGCTGTGTTGGGCCCGATCCTTGTCCAAGGGTCCTTGGCCGCACCTGGGAATCTGAGATCCATGCTTCTCAATGGGGACTTCTTCTTGGGTGCCGTTGTGGCGTGCACTTTGTCAAAGCTTGTTTTGAGGTTGGAGGAAGTCCAGCCAAATGTGGTGGAAGTTAACAAGGCAAATGCGGGTGCACTGTTGATCATGGTTTCTATGATCCAGTTGGGCCAGTCCACATTCCTTGTTCATCCAATTGATAACGACTCGTACGATCGGATCGTGCTGTGCATCCGATTGCTCTGCAATACGGGTGATGAAATGAGGAAGATATGGTTGCAGTCTTGCCGCCAGAGCTTTGCAAAGATGCTGGCTGATAAGCAGTTCCGTGAGACGGAGGAGATGAAAGCTAAGGCTCAAATATCTCATGCTCAGCCTGATGATCTCATTGATTTCTACCATTTGAAGAGCAGGAAGGTAAAGGCAACATCCTTGAGTTCCAATCATGGTTTGGATGAAGTTATAACTTTTTTATTGGTCTTGAATGTAGCATTTCATATCATGACTTTGATTATATTTGTGTTGTGATTTATCTGTTGCATGCTATTGGTTCTTGTTCGAGACTACACAAATATTGATACCCTCTTTCATTTAGATTATACGTGAAAAACATGTTGCATTTACTCTTATATGCTTATATAATCCTGATGGAACATATCATTCCTTCTTAAAAAAAAAAACATTTTTGGCATTGTGCATGCAGCCTGCTAGTTATTAATAGAAAAATATGATGCATGTGCGCTTTCTCTTATTAGTTTCAATTCCCTATTTAAATTTTTTTTTTAACTTTTGTGTAGTTCTTTTGGGTGCCTTTGAGTGGGAATTTGTTGTGGATTCCTGAAATATGTAAAACTACAGAGAGAATAACGCTATATATTGTCTGTGAATGGTTCCCTACGTTATTTCCATATGGCTCCCTTTGATAGGGCTTTGAGTAGAAGTGCTCTTATATCACCTCCTAAATCTAGTTGCATCTTTTTGAAAAAAAATAAAAGATGGGATTATCAAGCTTGTAGTGGGCCTATGGGTAACTCTAAAGGATAGGCTTTTGGGGGCCATAAATTGATATTATCTCCATCACTAAGAGGTCTATAGAATGTTGAATGTGTGAATGAGGTATTTGGTAATTGAGGGAGAGGTCTACCTATTGGTTTGCCATGGTTGTGTGAGTTACTGTGAGTTGTTTGTTTATCCCACGTATTATTAAACTTCGGTTGGTTTTCCATTTTCAAGGAAAGAAGGAAAAACATTCAAAAAGTTGAACCAGGTAAAAAATTGTACTTATTAATCACAGCTGATTGAAATTTTTTGGACATTTAAAAGTTGGTTTCTTTTCCATAATACATCTTGTATGACTTGCAGCCCAACTTCCAGGCAGTGCAGGGTCATATGTTTTGGAGAAAGAACATATTACATGCTTCTTCTTCTTTTCTTTTGGAGAAAAAATTGTTAAATTCGTATTTTCTTTTGGAGAAACTATATGTAAATATGTGCTGAATAGAGTTGATAATCATTTTTATCTCCTATCCCCCAAACAGGGTAGACATATTAAGAAGTACAATATCTCAATTTTTTCTCTCAGTTAAACTAGCTCCCAGTTGCATATATCGACTTCCTTAAGACATCGTTTATCGCTGTCCCATGCATCCTGGAAAAGTGTTTTGCCTAAATGGGTCAGGTAGAGTTGAGACAAATGTACAGTGGGAATGTGACCCGACATGAGCCATTGTCACCCTAATTGCTTTTTTTGCATTCCAATAAATGCTTGTTATGCCATCAACTTGTAGTGTTCCAATCTTTCACAATAAGCAGGCAAAATATTATTATGATATTTCATGTATTCTCACTTCTTCTTCTTTTGTTGGATTATTTTCTTTGATAAAACTGGACTGGATCTTGAACCAGTGAAGTGCACAGTTTGGTTCAATATATCTGAATATTGGTTCAAGCTGGTCTGACCGAATTCTCTCTCCAAGACTCAAGAGTCAAAACTCTTCTCATGTGCAAAAAGGACAGAGAGAAAAAGAAAAACTGAGAATGGAGATGACCATCCACATTAGTACATCACCGGTCCTCGCTGTAAGTTGTAACCCTCTTTCCAGAGCACCATATCTCCCTCCTCCTGGCCACATGATCCAAGAAGGTATTTCAAGGCTCGAACAATCTATCGCCTTTGGCCCAGTTTGTAGCTGCCTCTTCCTGTCGATCTGAGTAAGCAATCTAAAACATTTATTTTACCAGAGATCTTAAGAGTTGAAAACAGATGGCTAGACCATCTGCATTTCGCAATCAAATTGTCCAGTTCAAACGTTTTGCCAAATATTAATGTTTTATGGGGAAACATAGTGGAATAGCTGGTATTGGTCAGACCGGTCGAACTGCCCGGTCCAGTCCGGTCCGGTTTTTAAAGCTATCTTCTGGCGGGTCCTGTTTTGTTGAGTGTTTTATTTTGACAATGGCACTGTTTGTCTAGGTGGTTATTTATTTTCAACAATGTGTTTATTTTTTTCCATATGGTTATCATCAATAGAATATTATGAGAAAGTAATTTATACTGTTTTTCACTACATCCACATCCTCAGGGCATGAGCCAGCTTGAATTGGAGGATGAGGTTCAAGATGATTTGAAACGTGCAACTGGGGAGTTCACCAAGGATGCAGATGATGCAAATAAGCTGAACCGCATTCTTCAACTAACAGGATTCAGCGATCCAGTGTATGCTGAAGCTTATGTGACAGTACATCACTATGACATTGTCCTTGATGTCACTGTCATCAATCGTACTAAAGAGACGCTTCAGAATTTGTGCTTGGAGTTAGCAACAATGGGAGATCTCAAGCTTGTCGAGCGCCCTCAGAATTACACTTTAGCTCCGGAATCAAGCAAGCAGATCCGAGCCAATATTAAGGTGTCTTCAACCGAAACTGGAGTCATATTTGGTAACATTGTGTATGAGACCTCAAATGTTCTCGAGCGGACAGTGGTTGTTCTCAATGATATTCATATTGACATCATGGACTATATCTCTCCTGCGACCTGTGCTGATGTAGCATTCAGAAACATGTGGGCAGAATTTGAGTGGGAAAACAAGGTATTCTTCACCTTCTTTTGAGTGAATTATTTCTATATCATGCCACTTACTATGGTTTTTAAATAGATAATAATAATAAAACTGCTAGTAACTAGAGAAGAAGCAGGAATATATGGTCTTCCTTCCTGATTAACGAGAATTTAATGATATAATTCATGTCCAACTTCCATTTTGTGAAATCAAAATTATAGCTGAAAGCTTTACCCATCTCCAAAATTCCCATGCTGACCATGATTTGCATGTACTTAAGCCAGTTCAAAGTGAGTGTTCTTTTTATCATTGTATGTAAACCATCAGCAAGTGAAAGCATGCATACTGACATACAAGCTATTGTTCCACTACTCTTCTTCCCATTTTGTTTTGCATGCTCAGATCCTATGTATCATTGTTGGAGAAAACTATCATTTCTTTGTTTCAAATTACTTTGCTTTGATTTATCCTTGTTGCTCACACAACTCAATTAATGCATGTGTATATTTGCCCATGTTTTAATTGTTGGTTTTCAACCTTTATTGTGGCATCTCAGGTTGCTGTTAACACGGTTATCCAAGATGAGAAAGAATTCTTGAATCACATCATCAAATCAACAAACATGAAGTGTCTCACCGCACCGTAAGTTTACGCAATTCCTTTAAGCATTCCTCTCTCTCTGCCGGTTCTTTTATATTCCATCCACAGTTGACCCTTTGGGATCAACAGTTGTTCCAAATCAAGCTCATTCCACAGGTTTCTGTTTGAGTATTCTATTAGCTCTGGTATTCAGGGTTATAACCTGAATCCAATCATTTGAAAGGATACTACAAACCATAAGAAACTAATGTGGCCTCTCCTAAGGGTGGCTCTATCCAAAACCAAAACCAAAACCAAAACCCCCACAAATGGTTTATTATTTAATGGTTTCAGGTCTGCATTGGATGGCGAGTGTGGATTCCTCGCGGCCAATCTGTATGCAAAGAGCGTGTTTGGAGAGGATGCTTTGGTGAACATTAGCATCGAGAAACAGGCGGATGGGAAGCTGAGCGGTTACATTCGGATAAGAAGCAAGACGCAGGGGATAGCTCTCAGTTTAGGGGACAAGATCACTCTCAAACAGAAAGGAGGAAGCTGATTGAGATGGGATCTTGTTCCATTCTTTCTATGCATCTTTCATTCTTTCTACGTTTTCCCTTGAAACGCCGGGGCTGCGGTTCAGTGAGTTTTTGCTTTAAAAGTTTTTATATTATGGCATCTTGTTTTTAGTGAGAAACCTTATGTTATAGTAAATTGAGATGGAAGCAGCCGTCTAATTGTCAGTTTGATTGTATTATTAGCTACTTTTTTTTGTAAGATATATTATTGATTGCTTTTGAATTTGAATTTGTCATACTATTCGAATGTGTATTCTGTACTTTGGTTTGAATTTTCATTGCAGCTAGGTTGGAGTTGACATCTTTTTTCGGGAATGATATAGCACATTTTCTTTATAATCCTCAATAATTTGGATCTAATGTCACTCATGGATGCTATATTATTAATTACTTGGTTGTGAAGATTGATTGCGTCCTGTTCTCGTTGTATTTGTTTGTTGGAGCTCGATATCTCATCAGCAGAATTTTTGACTGGTTAAGAGTATATTAAATTGGGGACAATTGAATAGCTTCCTCGTGTATATGAACACTATGGAAGAAATGTTATCTCCAATTTGAACCGGAAAAGTCAGTATTTATCAGTCATTGACACTTGTTTTACAAAGAATTTCTCGAGAAAAAATTCTATATTAATGGTTCAAGATTTTATTTTTAAAATTTCTGTATAGGGGTTCCTTTTATGTTTGTCTGGGATATGGAATAATAGGGAAAAAAAAATTGTTATACAAAAAATAAATTTTGATATTGAATTATCACCTGTCTCTGTTGATAAAAATAAAAAAATTACCCATAAAAAAAATAAAAAAAAATGTAGAACTGGGACACACAAGCGAAGAATGAGAGATCCCTCTCGTATAAAAATAAATAAATTTTAATAGTTATGTCTTATTAAATTAGTATAAACTTTGATAACTAATAAGCATAGAGTTATAATTTAAAAAATCATAAATTTTTATTCATATTACACCAATCATTAGCAATTCACAACACGGTCTTTGGAAAAGCCAATACAACATCAACAAAAAAAATGAAGTCCGAGACGATCTCACAAAACTCACAAAACCTTCTCAATCAGAGAATGTCCATCATCAATCACTTGCACAGCTTCAGCTTCTTAAAGAAGGCGGCGACCTCCGCTTTCGGGTACGGCTTCGTCGCGATGCACGTTGGCGTGTTCTCCGGCTGCTCCACCCACAGCTTATGCGCTATCCCTCCCTCCCTCAGCTTCTCCGAAAGCTTCACCATCTGCACCTCCCCCTTCACTTCAAGCGTCACCTAAAAAACATAAACCAACTTTTTTTCAAAATCCTTTTCTTTTAAGCATTTCATCGAACATTTGATGTGCATCCCATTCATTCAAAATCTCGCCTTGTGCATGTTATCGATGTTTCCGTCAGAGCAGTATCGGATGGTGTGGGCGTCGTCTTTGTGGGCCCAGACGGCGGCGACGGAAGCGTGGCAGCCTTGGGTGACGACGCTCCCGAGCGGCCATGAATCGATCAGGTCCCTCCGAAGCACCACGTATTGAACCACCACCTCTTCCGCCTCCGCCCCCGCCCCCGCCCCCACCGTGTCTTTGTCCATCCGCGGCGGTGACCACCGGAAACTGCGTTTTGGAAGGTTAACCCTGGCGAGAGAGAGTGAGGGGAAGAGCAGTCGTGGTGGAGGCATTGATGAGAGCATCTTTTATTCTTTTTAGTGATTCTGTATGGTCAATGGTGGGGGAGGGCTATTTTGGGAATAATTAATATTATATTACAATGTTTTGATCAAGGGGTTCAAGTATTTAGCGAGGTGAAAGAGATGCACCCTCCTCTATGGAGAACCTGGGTTCAATTCCGGTCTACCCCCATGGCGTATTTTCTGTTGATTTAGGCGTTTTGTGGCGCTTTGCACCCTATTATGTACTTGTCCCTTGTGGGCCTTATGCAGTCCATAATTGTCTGGACGATGTTTTGGTTCAGATAAATCTAAGTGTTAACCCATCTATCCTTAGATGGACATCTAATTGTATGTAGATTGATGCCTATGTTTAATTTTAGAAAAAATCAAAACTTGGTGGAATTGTAAAAATAACTGTTGTAACATTTTTCATTGGAGGGCTGGAATTCTAAATGCCACAGCTAACTTTCAAGAGACAATCCATTGGAAGGTGGGTAATGGAGAGCGAATCCGCTTGTGGATAGATGTCTGGATTGGTGACTCCTCTTTAGAGGTGAGTTTTCTATATTTATTTGTCTTGGCTGCCAATCAGGACTGTACTGTTAATCAGTGTTGGGTGGTCGATCACACTGGTGGACATTGGGTGGTTGGTTTGCGGCACGCCCCTTCAGCGGATGAGGCGGATCTTCTCCTTGCACTAACATGTGAGCTCCAGGGGATAGTTCTAGTGGAGGGGAGGGGTGACAGTGCATTGTGGCGTCCTCAACCATCATCAACCTTCTCTGTGAAAAACTGTTATGACTGGTGGAGATGCTCTAGACCATCTATTGAGGCGACTGCTACAAAATTCCATGAAATTTGGAGGTCCAAGATCCCTTTGAAAGTCAAGTTCTTTCTATGGTTGATGTATCAAGGCAAACTTCTTACGAAGGAGTACGGAGCAAAGTGGGCACCTCACGAGGATGCAACATGTCAAATGTGCGGAGAGGAGATAGAATCCACCAATCATATTATGCTAGAGTACCCGGTGACCAAACAAGTTTGGTACCGATTGATAGCAGCTTCTGAGATCGTGGTGGACTTCACCTCCATGGAAGTGTTATGGCATGCAGGTAGGCTTTTGTGCTCTCGACGGGATAAGAGTGTAAAAGTTAAAGTATCACAGATCCTTATTCCTGCTGTGACTTGGGCGATATGGCTTACTCGGAATCACTTGGTATTTAGGGGCACTCCAGTCTATGTGGAGAATGTCTAGGAGACGATTGTATTTTTTATCAAATCTTGGGGCACCTCTTGTGTGGGGGCCAAGAAGGTGAGTTTTATAGGAGATAAATTATCTGTGGAGGAGTAGTTTTTTGTCTCCTGTTGTATTACCAGGAGATAGAGTAGATATCTCTTCTACCTCTATCTCCGTGGATGTTTTTGTAAGTATTTATACTTTGGGCAACCCCTTTCTTTTTATAAAATTAAGAGCGCATGCCTACAATTTCTTCAAAAAAAAAAACATTTTTCATTGGAACTGTACTCCTTTTAATTAAAGAAGTGATAGATCTACCAATTTTTTTTTTAAAAAAAAAAACATTTTTCAAATACATTGACCAAATACAATACTCAACCCCATGGATATGTCATGATGTTTTCAAATTTACATCTTTGTTTCAAATCTTTGATAGGGCGCTTATAGAAAGAGCCCTACTTTCTTCTTATTCAAATTGAAGGTCTGAACAAAGGATTAGAGTGTGTGATAGACTTGTAATCAATTAATATTGTAGATTGAATTCATCTTCATAATTCTCTCTTTCGTACAAGAACTCTATTGATCTACACCCTCTCTTATATACCGTAGGTCAAGCTACTATCATTACTGATCAGTGATCAGAAGACTAGGATTTTCACACTGTGTAATTCTGATTGAATTAATGGGAAAAATGGATTACCATGCCCTTTGTCTTTTCGGGCTCTCATAGGGGAAAAAGTAAAGCCTTCAATACCCTAATAAATATAATCTATAAATCAAACGCCATTATTGCCCATGGATGGCTTCCCAGCACAGCAAACAAGGGGAGACAACAATGATGAACCCAGATTCATGCCACTTGAAAAAAGAAAGCAAAACAGTGGGTGAGAATTTCTTTTCTTCCCTCCTTTTTCTCAGAACCCTTTATCCCCCACTTTAATCCGAATGTAAACAAACAAACAATTGTTTTTCTATTTCAAAATCGATAAGCACGTACAATAGTACAAAGATTGATTATGATTTGACTATAGTATATATATTTAGAATCTTAATGTGCTGTCAGGGTAATCGTTTGTATTAATTTCTATAACACTGATAATGAGGACAAATTTCTATTAGTTTCACAAGAAGGCTCGTATCTCTATTATAATTAGGTCCCTGATATTTATACGCAGGTCCCTGACAAAAACGGCCATGTTGTCCATTTTCTGGGCTATTTGAAGAATGCCCCCCCCCCCCCGATTCTACTAGTTTCACAATTCGACCCCTATTTGTTTATACCCAGGTCACTAACAAAACTCAACCAATTTTCCCTTTTTAGCCGAGCTATTTGCATATCGGTCCACAGATTCTTCCAGTTTCACAATCAGACTCTATCTATGTTACAAACAGATCCTTAATCTAGATTTCTAAATTTATAATCAGGCCTCTCATCTTAAACGTCATTAAAGCTCATAAGAGAACAAAAAAATTGATCTAATTCTTTATCCTCATTGTAACACTTTATAAGAGTGTTATAAACTAAAATTACAAAAGGAATTGAACCAATTTCAACCCATAAAGTTATTAATGAAAATTTTATTTTTGAATTTAAAATTTGTTCAGTCTTTTATTTCTGGATTGATTATAAATCTATACATATTATTGTTTCTTTGGATGTGAAAATAAATACTTTTTTACGGTATTTTTTTATTGATTATATATTTTTTTTTTTGAAGTTTGGATTTTAATATGATGATATGTCCTTCTTTTTCACATACGCCCAAGTTTTATATTTGTTAGGTTTGATTATTTGATCTCTATTTTTATCTCAGGTTGTTATTGTTATTTACTAGATTTTCTTTTTGGATGAGTTGTGTGACTCTGATTAGATTGATTTCTTGATTAGGAAAATTATGTTTTTGAATTTGAAATTTTTTCTTCTTTTTTCTTGACTGATTTTGTGATGAAATTGCAATATCAGTTTGTTTCATTTATTTGACTTACAATAACTTTTTAAACACGCACTTTTACGCGTGTATTTAACTAGTATATTAAAAAAAACAAGCCACGTTTCTGTTATGTCAATGAATTTAGGATCTCTCATGTTGGATAAAATTATAAAAAATGTCATTGTAGGGGCCATAAATAGGTATAGAATAATTGGAAAACCATATTCCAAACCAATTTTTAATGGGAAAAATTCCATCATATCGTTAGTCCATTCAACATGAAATTGAAACCAAGTTTTGTCCGCGATCACTTGCTGTCATTTGGCTAAAATGTTCCTGGGATCCCATGTGACGTTTCGGCTGACTTTTTTAAACTGAACTCCCTCAACATTTTTATTTTACTCAGTGAGGTCCTTGACAGCCCTATGGTTTTGCATGCTGTCCGCACAACCCATTTCAAGAATAATATATTTTTTAATTGGAAAAAATTCATAAAACCCCTTTAAACTGACTTAAGTCCATATAACTCTCTGCCTCTTCTTAAAATCCTTGTAACCCCCTCAAAACATCTAGTAAATCTAAATAACCCCATAAAAAAATTTACATTTACAAGTGATAAATATTTTATAAATATCATGTTTGTTTAACCCTGATAAAAAACACAGTATACTAAAAAAACTACAATGTGTTAAAAATGCAATTTTTTTTATAAATGACGATTTACTCCTATTGATAGAGTTTATAATATATCCAAAAAGGATAAAAATCATCATTTTCATAGAATTTTTCACATTTTTAATAAATTGTAATGTTTTTTTAATATATTGTGTTTTCAGTAAAGGTTAACTAAATGAAATATGCATAAAATATTCATCATCTATTAACAAAAAATTTATTTATTATATTAGTTGGATATATTAAGTGTTTTCAGGGGTTTATATGAATTTTAAGAAAAATCATGGAGTTATATGAATTTTCAGTTAGATTTTAGGTGGTTGTATAGATTTTTTCCTTTTTAATTTACAACTGAAAAGCTGACCTTAGCTTTTCAATTCACCACACAAACACGTTTGAGGATTAGATTTTTTTAAAAGCAAAATCACCTTCATAAATACCCTAGATACCATGAATTTCAAAAAAAAAATCATCTAAAATAAATTTTGAGAATAGTGTTTTAGGAAACATTTTAATTAAGTCCTGAGAATTATTTCTAATTGTTTATGTTTTTTTTCAAAGATTGAAACTATTTGGGACATGTAAAAACAAGTTTGAATTGCGTATAATTCTTGCAAAAATAAAATCTTCAAATGGGACCGAATCCAATTGCTAAACGTTAAAATTTATATTTTTATCTCTTGATTAGTTCACAGATAGCTTAATAATGAAATAGTTATATATGATAGATGAGAATTAAATGATATTTTATTTGATTATTATTTATTTAATTGTTTGAATAAATTATTTTTTATGTTGTCTTATTAGAATATAACTATATTTTTGGATGGATGAATAAAAACAAATAAATAATTTATTATCAGGGTTTATTCTACATTATCTTGGTAGTTACTGTTATAATTTATCTCTGATAAGAAAAAAATTGTTCCTTTTAAGATAAAGTTTATTTTATCTCCAGTCCATGAAACAATCGGGGTTTGTGGAGTAAGTTACAAGACATAATATATATACCGACAAAATATCCACATTAATTCGACAAAATCTAGAAATTCTAGTGACATATGTAGTATATATAAACAAAATCTTATTTAAATGCAAATAGATGTTATTTCTATTTAAAAATAGATATAAAAACAAATGCAAATATATTTGATTAAAATAGCATATATTCGTATTTGTAAAAAAAAATCTTATAGCCAAGGTAACAACTAATACTAAATATTATTGCTAAGGGCGTTGATACACTAAACCCTTTTTTATGATTCAATTTTTAGTTTTCAAGTCGCAGACATTATATATGGAATCAAAGCGCAATATATATTATATTGTCTTGGTATATATTATATTGTAAAAAATAATACATTTCATTAGTCAAATATATACTTTAAAAAATTAAAATGCAATTTTTTAGGTGACGTTTGGGTAGCAACATAAGTTATTTCGATATAGATAAATACACTAGTAGAATAAGTCAATTAATGTTTAGTTATGATTTTACTTATTCATGTTCGCCACAACATAATAATGAGGTTCTTGTTGTTTGATTAACAATAGATAAATTATGGATAAATTGTAAATAAAATATGAATATGAATTAAAATATAAAAAAATGATTTGATGATTTATAAAACGTGATGACAAGTGATTTGATATATAAACCTCCTTACAACAGTGAAATAGAATGTGTAAAATAACATAATTTTAAAAGACCTAAAATACCAATATCATTTTATTCTAATATTTTCTTGGGAAAAATCAATATAACTCCCTGAAAACTTAGAAAAATCAATTTAGGTCCCTCTAAATTCTGAAAATCACTGTAAGTCCCTGTATTCTATTGTAGTTAACGATTTTAGTCCCCGTGTTAACATTCTGTCATGATAGAAAGCATATTCCAGGTATATTCCGTCCCATTAACGGAATCTTTGAAAGCTACATTCAAATAACTCCCTGACAAAGTTGAAAATTTGAAATAGGTCCTTTTGATGACCCATATACCCTTGTTACACCAAAATTACGAAAACATCCTCGTCTTCTCCAATGGGCAAGGTTTGCGGAAAAAAGGGGACGGATAGCCCCCACCAACCTTTTTCACCAACTTTTGAACCTACAACATGTAATTTTGTGTCTCCTAAACCCATGACTATTATGTACAAAATTCATGAACATATAACCCCACCACTCTTTCTCTTTCTCTTATATTCTCTTTTTTTTCTCTGTTCTATCTCTCCCTGCGATCTCGTCATGCTGCCTCCGCAGTGACCGAGTTCACCGTGTCCTCCTCCCATGCCACTGTGTCCCCCCATGCCGTTGTGATCTGACTACGGGTTTTTTAAGAACCGATTCTGAATGTCTGTTAATTCTCATATGCATTAGATATTTTCCATTGCATACCATATGTTTGATGTAATTTGTATGATCTGTTGCGGGTTGCATGTGTTTCAAACATAGCAGTTCATATATTCGTTGAAATGTCTAAATGGACTCTTTTTGGGTAGCTTGTGTTTAGGCGTCATTTAAGTATATGTGAAGACACACATTCCACCATGTATTTAGGTAATTAGGCCTCTTGCAAAGCTTATCCCTCATCAATCCAATCAATGGTGCGTCGAAGATCAGTTCGAACAAGATTCACGGGTCCTCGGTGGCCATTGCTCACGGTGCCCTTGGAGGTGCAATAGCACTCGTGCTCCCGCTGGTGGTGTTGGTGGTTTTGAAGAAACACTGATGGCCCGCATTCAAGGCATTATGCGTGACGAGAGAGGTGGAGACGCCAGCCATCATGGCAGGGGGGATTGTCTTGGTTGAGGTTGGTGTGGGAGGAGGGGGGACGACAAGGGGGATGGAGAGACTTGAGAGGGGGAGAAGGGTTTAGAGGAGGCGGCGAAGCAGCACCCAGTGTGGTCGAGAGAGACGACAGTTGGGGGGGGGGGGGGTCGTGTTTGCGGTGGATGGGGTGGTTGTTGAATGTTCTTCGAGGATGTAGAGGGCTTCGTGTAGAGGGTAAGAATGGTTTCGTGAGGCGATTTGAAGGGTTTCGTGGAGGCTTCGGCAGGTTTCATTGCGATTTGAAAGGCTTCATTGGGTCTTCTTCTTCGTGGAGAGTTTTTTTGAAGGGGAGAGGGAGAGCAAAAGAGGGACTATATATATATGTTTAATGTGTGATGGGTATTTTAGTAAATTGTCATGTCTAGTTAGGTTAACTATATGTGTGGTTAGCCAGGGTAACAGCAAAGTACCATTAGGGATTAAAACCATAATTGTTTTATAAAGGTAGGGATCTACTACAATTTTCATAGTTTACAGGGACCTAAACCGATTTTAACAAGTTTTCAGGGAGTTATATCGATTTTTCCCTATTTTCTTTCCAAGCATATAGTTTTTTTAGGTTCATCCACCATTCCACCCCCATTCCATTCTATTCACATTTATTCGTTCACCTAAACTTCAACGCGAATAATAATAATAAAAAAAACAAACGAGGACTAATATGCAAGCACAACAAATTCGAAAACTCAGAGTGGTCATATTTTAGAATATTTTTACTTAGGAGGTTGAACTTATAAATTACGAAATTGAAATCCTCCTGTTAAACACCGAAAACAAGGTGTCGGCGGGGAGAGTGAAGCGACTCCGCGTGATTCTCTCTCTCTAAATCTCTCCGCCTTTTCGCGCTCCCGACTAACATTTCCTCTGCATCTTTCTCTCTCTCTAAGTCTTTGTTCATTCTCACTGTCTCTCTTGCTTTCCCTTTCTTTCAGACCCAAATCACACTCTCTGTCTCTCTCTCTCTCTCTCTCTCTCCGTTCACTTTATTTCATCACAAACACACAGTGTTCTCGTTTGAATGCGAGAAAATTAGGGTTTCGAAAAGCAGAGGAGGAGATGGTGGGAAGCAGGAAGTTTATGAACTTCTTCTCAAGGAAGGACGTGCGGAAGCTCCTCAAACGCAAAGACAGCGACGCCGGCGAAAGAGGTTCATCCCCCCTTCTTTTATTTGGATTTTGGGTTTTTTTTAGGGTTTGATTATGAACATTGTCCGTACTGTGTTTTAAAATCTTTGTGTATGAACAGGGGAGATCGGTTAGTATGATTAATTAATTCAATTTGTGCATTTGCCTTGTATTGATATGATATTGATATTATTGAGGTTTGCCTCTTCTTTTTTTTTTAGATGATAAGCAAATATTATATTTTGAGCTAATGTTGGACTTGGCATGCTTTTGTGGGTTTTTGGGAATTCTGGGATGGCTTTCATTTTCTGGGTTATTTTTGTTGTTAGAGTTAATTTGGGGTGTTTTTACTATGTTGTTGGAGTTTTTTTATATTAGATTTAGGATTTGGAGTAATTAGAAATAATTCATGGTTAGGATTTTTATGTAATGTTCTTAAAATTTCTAGTTCGTTAAAATTTATGATTATTTTGTACATGTATGTGATGTGAAGACCTAGTTTATGATTGATGATTAATTAATTGATTTAATTCCTCCTCTTCTTTTCATTTCTTCTTCATCCGTCCTACACCAATCTTTAGTTCCAAATGCTAATATATGCAGCATGGTCAATGAGTTGAGCTTTTGATGTGCAAGCATTTAGCCCCGTTTGGATACCGGATAAGCTCCGGATAACCCCGGATAAATTTTTTTTTATGTTTGGAAAGCTCGGATAAACCCAGATAAAGTGTGTCAGAATAAACTGGTATAAAGTGGTATATGGATTCCAATCAACTCCTAGAATAAAATTTATCATAGGTTATTCCACCTGGGCACACTGTCAAATCAACTGTTATCACCTCTTATAAATCACATGTCAAATCAACTATCATTATTTTTTTACCTTTTATAAATCTTTATCCATACTTTATTCACATTTAACCCAAACAACAAAACATTTATTCTTACGATTCCCAACGAGAATAATTCAAAACATAACCAAACACAAAATCACTTTATCCTTATTTATACACACTTATGCTCGGATAAATGTATACCCAAGAATAAATCCTATTCTACATCCAAATGGGGGCTTAGAGTTTATGGGGCAATTGCTTCTTGGGTATCCCAAAATATGTGGATATATGCTCGTGTTTTATAGGCCGGATTTTTTTTGTCTGTCTATTAGATCGATATTGCGACTTGGGTTGGACTTCTTTAAATAGATCTTATTCATGTGGCGCAGGTTGCAACCCTTTTATATTGTCTATTTCTGATTTTGTTTGGCATCTGAAACAGGTAAAGCTCTAGAAGAGCTACGAGCTTCCCTTTTCAGTGAACTGAGGACATCAGAAGGTGCGAAGCATCTGCAACAACGTGTTTGCGGCCCAACAGTTGCTCTGACATTTAATTTATTGGTCTCTGTTGGTATTATCATGATAAATAAACTAGTATGTTATCCATCTATTATAGTCTCTAACTTCTTTGAATCTCGTTCGAGTCAAATACATTATAATGGATTCTCTGGTCACCCGTGTTTGTAGGTTCTTGGGAAGGTTGGTTTCAACTATCCCATCTTCCTGACGTTCATCCACTACATTGTGAGCTGGTTTCTAATGGCGGTTTTGAATGCGTTATCACTACTCCCAGCATCTCCCCCTCCTAAGTCGACCTCACTTTCCTCTCTTATTGTTCTTGGAATTGTAATGTCTCTCTCAACTGGCCTTGCCAATGTCAGTTTGAAGTATAATAGGTATAAGATATCATTTCTTGATTAGTATATCACTTTCTATTTCTCAATCTTCAAACATTGATACCCCCCCCCCACCCTCCAAACTTCTTTTTTTTCTCTTCAGTGTGGGATTTTATCAGATGGCAAAGATTGCTGTGACGCCAACAATTGTTTTTGCGGAATTCATTGTTTATAGGAAGAGTATTTCTTTTCAGAAGGTAATGGGGGTTCTTATTATGACTTATGAGAGATTGAGGTGTCCGAAAAAAATTTGCTTCATTTTCAAGTATCATTTCATACAAAGATACTTCTTTCTTTGATAGAAACCAATGCAATGTTCTTATTGATTGTTCTCAGGTAGTAGCCCTCACTGTAGTATCTGTTGGTGTTGCTGTTGCGACTGTTACTGATCTTCAATTCCACTTTTTTGGTGCCTGCATTGCTGTGGCATGGATAATACCTAGTGCAGTCAATAAGATCCTTTGGTCCAATCTACAACAGCAGGCCAATTGGACTGCCTTAGCGTAAGTGTCCACTCGCGGCTTTCTTTTCCTCTGGACCTTGCTCAGAATGTTGCCTAACATCCAACCGCAAACAGGTTGATGTGGAGGACAACCCCTCTCACCTTGTTGTTTTTGGTGGCTTTGATGCCTTGGCTTGACCCCCCAGGCATCCTGTCCTTCCAATGGACCTTCCCGAATATATTAGTGATTTTCATGTCAGCTGCCCTTGGTTTTTTGCTTCAGTGGTCTGGTGCTCTAGCACTTGGGTAAGATCTTCAATAAGTTTATCCTGTTATAAACCTGTCCTGCTATCTAGTCCTACTAAAGAAATTATTTTGTAGTGCGATGCTTAAGTTGTGCTTTTCAAATACCCTCATAATTGATGTCAACGGAACAGAAATCTATTTAATTCATTCAACAAAAACAAAAGGCAAAATTATTTAGCATGAGAAAAGATACCAATAGCCAATCACAATGTCAATTAGTGGTAGCATGGAAGAATACGGCCTTATTTTCTCCAATTAGGTTCATGTATCCCTACTTGAAGCTATATATTTAATGAGCACCATTGATTATGTACCATTGGTCCCTTGATTGTAAAAATCATCTATATGTGATGATGTATTTCAGTTTGCTGTACAAAGCGATCTGAAGTTTTTTTTCCCCTTGTTTAAATGAAATTCTCTTCCAACTTCACAGAGCGACCTCCGCTACAAGTCATGCTGTTCTTGGGCAATTCAAAACATGCATCATCCTTCTTGGAGGGTTTCTCCTGTTTAATTCAAATCCAGGCTTAACAAGTATATGTGGCGCTGCAACAGCCCTCGCAGGTATGTCTGTGTACACTTACCTTAATCTATGTGATTCTCGTCGGCAAGTGAGCAAACTGGAACCTCGACAATCATCTTTCTCTTTAACAAAATCTAAACTGAGCAAAGAAGCCAACGATGTGCACAATGGAGAGTGTACCATGGACTGTGTCTAGAGTCCATGAATTCAGTCTATGGTCACCTGTCATCTGGAATTGGGGTATTTTTTATTTTATGAAAATCCCATGAAAGGATTTTTTTTTTTTAAAGACAGAGAGCCGTTGTTTCATTAGAATTGAATGTAAATAATATTGGATGCATTTCATTTTATAGCATTCCATGATGCCTCAACATATTTAAGTGTATTCTGAAAATAAAATTGATCTTGATCACTTGAGATAACGACTGAATCATTTTATAACAGCATATCATTCAAATTATATAGAGGAAACAAATATTGAACTGGTGCATATCATACCTTTTTCTAACTTTTATCCATCATAATGATGCGTTGGAGATACTATTTGTTTAATTTTCTTTCCATCATTTGTATGTTTCCTTTTCTTTATTCCATTTAACCCTCTTTGGTTTATTCCATTCTCCACAATATTTGTCTCTGCTCGAAAGAAAAGCTTTACTCCATTTTTTTTTCTTTATTCCATTTTACCAATTCTTCCTTGTTTCGCTAGTTTTGCCCCCTTAAAAGCGTGAACCATATGCAATCCTCTTTTATTCTTTGATGATTCAGGCTTTTTAAGAGAGGAAAAACAGTGAAACATGGACCACAACTCATCTTCCTTTTGGAGAGCTTTATTTCCAATCCTTTTTTGGTCTTCACCAGTGTTTGGTAGTTGAACTATCACTCACTTGACTATTTAAGTGATTTGTGTTCCATATTCATGAGACTCACCTACTTTAAATACACAGTTCCTTTTGTTTCTTTATCCCTTATGTTCAAGGTGAGGTCCCTTTCTTGGACCTCAACAGCAATCTCTTTCCAACAGAATTACATCTCGATGTGATTCATGTTGCAGTTTAGAATTCCAAGCATACCCACCACCTTGCTTATTTTAATGACAGCTTGGCCATATCTGAATGTATTTCAATTATTGAATTAGGCACTGGTCTTAGTTAACGTTTGAAACCAAGTTTGAACTAGAACTAGAGCTTTTAAAGTAGCAGCTTATGAAGTTAGCTTTCTAGTAAGCACATTTTTGTTAATTACTGGGTAACTAAATTATTCTAAACTGGGACTGTTAGAAGTGTTTGCAAATGAATTTGAATTAAGTATGATTCTTGTAAAAATAGAATCTCTTATAAATTTTCCAGTCAGAATTTTAAATGTTACCTTAGCAAAAGTAAAATTTTGATGGTATTAGGAATTTGGATAGACGCTACACATGGAGTTGCAAAACCCCATTTACATTTGGAAAATGTCGGGGACAATTATTTTTGCAGTCATTTTTTGAACTCAATCCGGCCGGTTCGGGTTGATCCCGGGCTCGGGTTGGGCTCAGGTTTAACCCATAGCCCCTGTTTGGATATGGAATAAGCCGTGGAATAACATGAAATAAAGCATGATAAGTAATTTTTAGTGTTTGGATGCAGGAAATACCCCGTGATAACCTGTGAGAATAAACTGATATAAAGTGGTATATGGATTCTAGTCAATTCTTTTAAAATTAAAGTTATTCCACTCAAAGAATATGTGGGTCCACTATTAAATCAATAGCTATCATTTTTTATAAATTATCTATTAAATCAACTATCATTATTTTTTTATTTTTTATAAATCCTTATCCATATTTTATTTAAATAACAAAAACTTTATTATTAAGTTTTCAACTACAATAATTCAAAACACAATCAAATACAAAATCACCTGTTTCACTGATATATCCACTTGTGCTGGTATAACTGTATATCTTGGAATAAGTCTTATTATGTATCCAAATATTAATTAAAAGATAATAAAATATATTATTAAACAATGCTCAAGCACACTAGTATCAAAAAATCCCAAAACCAAATAAAAATACATCCAATGTTCCTTGTCATAAAAAAAAATTGAGTGCATGCATAACTTTTTGTATTCCTCAAACTATGAGAATGACTAGAGACTGACACTGTAGTTCAGCACCCAACCCTGTTGTATCATGATCGGGCCCAACTGCCCACGCCTTCTGACTCCTTCAAATGGCCCCTCTTGTGGAGCCCATTTTAGATAAATGTATTATTTTTTTTTAAAGAAAAATAACGTGGGTTGCAAATGGGGCTGCACAACCGGGCTGGACATATCATCCCCATTTCCTTGTCATTTCTTGGAAGGGAAGTGAATTTCAGACAGAAATGGCATGTCATTTTCCATAAATAGTTCTACTTTTTATTCTTGTTATACATTATGAGTACTGTTTGAATAGAGACATAAGCTATTATGGATTTATACTTATTCCAGGAATTGTTGATTTTATCAATGGAATAAGAGATTTTGTGTTTAGTTGTGTTTTCAGTTATTCTCATTAGAAAACGTAATAATAATGGTTGGAGTGTTGGTTGATGAAGAATAAGATGTGAATAAGTTGTGTAAAAGTTGATTTGACATGTGGGCCTCATTGATGTATAAGAGGTGATGATATGTGATTTGATAGTGTGTCCACTTATACCAGTGGAGGAATAACACAATTCCATGAGTGGACTTGGAATACAAATACCATTTATTCTCTCTAACTGCATCAGCTATATCCCCTTATTCCCTTTACCCAAACACTTTTTTTGTCTTATTATCCTCTATTCCTCCCCTATCCCACCCCTATTCTAAAGCTAAACAGCCCCTATAGGAATGGTTTGACAAGAGAATAAGATTATGAGACAAATTATTCTAATTTTAAAAATTAAATTTGTTGATTTTGTCATCGTCAAAACAAATTATTGTAATTAAATTTTTATTCTAGGCCTTGGGAGGAACAAAAAATCTCTAATTTAAAAAGGAAAATTAATTAGAGGTTTTGTGGTCACCCATGAATTATTTTTAGGTCCCTGAAATTTTTAAGTTTTTTTAAGGTCCCGAAGCAGTTAAAAATTATCTTTAGGTCATTGAAAACATAGGTCATTGGTCTATCCGTCAGACATACCGAAATGCCCTTTGTCGCCTGTAACATTTTGTGAAGGTTAATGATGTATTGGGAAGTGTTAACAGTGTACTAGAAAAACTTAACAATGTATTGATAAATGTAAACAGTGTATTGAAAAAATTGTTTGGAGATATTTTTTGTATTTTTGACAAACATAATAACGGTATCCAGTTTTAGAGATCTAAAGATGACTAAAATAAAAAAAATTTTAAGGACCTAAAAATAATTCATGGGTGACCGCGGGGACACTTAATTAATTTCTCTTTAAAAATTGAGACAAGGGGTCTCATTTTATCCCAATTATTTATTGTTCATATTTTGACTAATGTAAATAACAACAAATTGATGGAATTTTTTAAATAAAATTATAAAAATCTATCCTCAAAAAGTTTATCCCATCTCCAAACTACCATTTAGATAAAACTTGTTCTAATGATTTAGGGTTTGTTTGGGCATGCGTTTGATGGACAGTGGTGTCTACGAAAGCTGGCGGACGGAAACGCCCAAATAATCAGGTTTTTTTATGTTCGCGTTGATAAACCAATCAATCCTTGTCGCATATGGATTTTCATCAATTTTTTCCACGTTCCCTGACTCTGTGATAAAAATGTCTAACGTGGATCTGCATTTGTGTATACACATATTAGAATAAATAAATTAAGGCATTTGGATTCGCATTTATGCGGATTCTGTGATAAAAACGTTAAAATGTGGATTCAAGCATTTTTTTTATACAAATACTACGCTTTCTACGTTTTATTCATTAAGCTTTTCGCGTTTGAAAATCCCTCAAAACAATGTTTTTCCTACGTTTGAAACTGAATATCACACAATTTCACGTGTCTGCGGCCCTCATCTTAGGGACCTCCAGGACTACGCTCTCCTGACTGAATGCAAGTGTTGAAGCATCTCACAACAAAGATTTGTGAGAAATCAAATGATAGTCTATAAAATTTAGAAGTTGGTCTGATCATTAATGTTCTAATTTTAGTCACATTTCTCAAGGTACATGAATGTCATCAGTTTATATATAGTTCTGCCTGCACAGTGTTCAATAACAAACCACATAGCTGATAGCTCAGTCTGGCATCTGTAATTGGTACACTCACCTAAAACCTAGATTAGATGAACACCTATACCATTCCAAAATTTGCAATTAGACAGCTCAGTAGCAATGCATCACACTATCAGCAGGTAACTCAAATTGCACAAATTGCATGTTTATATTTTTAGACTGACAAATCCCAAGTCCATGCACATGCACTCATGCATTGAACATGTAACACAGAAACAAAAATGAAGGATTAAATGAGGGAGCCATCCATGCACGTGTTGCTGCGTATGCTATTTCATATTGCAACGGCGGCTTCACCGGAATCCGATCATTGGGAAGCGCAAGCGAATCTTATTGACCCGATTAAACATCAAAATCATTATTAACACACACTTGTAGACTTTTCACCCACACTTGTTCCTTACTCCATGCATGTATCATGTAGTTGTTTCTCCCCAAAAATTAACATATAATACACTTAACAGGAGCTCTTAAAGTCAGAGTTTTGGTAGTTGAAGAGATCAAAAAAGTTTTTGACTTGGCCACCCTTTTTGACAATGGGTATATGACAATATAATATCAATGAATTTATTTGATTGATGAGTTTGTATTTTGCTCATCACGTTGAATGATTGATAACAAAATTTATGACCAAGTGTTATTAGATTCACTTCGTTTGAACTTAAATCATTTTTTCTTGTACAAAAACTATCTTTTTTTTTATACCATTGGTTAAGATTTGTTATAATTTATACATATTTTTTAAATGTCAATTTTTATCCCTAAGTAAAACATACGGTGATATAAATACCTTAATTATTTAAACAAGTTTACTTCATCTAAACAGTGGGTGAAAAAACAATATAAATTTAAATCCATCTCGCATTCCAATATTATTCAAAAATGATTTCAACATCTTTGTTGTCAAAGATTCAAAATCAATGAAGTATCATTTCAAGTTTTTACACCATGTCGGCATGATTTTACTTGAGATGATGAAATTGTGAGTAAATGTGTGCAAATGATAAGAAAAGAAGGTATATATATTGCCTTTTGAATGAACCAAGTCATCTATCTATTTTTATTTTTTATATATACATCGATCTAATGTCGGCAGTTTAGGTTACAGGAATTCAATCAGTTCCTATCCTCAGAAGGGGTTGCAGTGCCGTAGGTTCACATGGGGCAGCTTCAATCCAAAACCCTCCTCTCTTTTTTCTTTATTTTTATGTAGATCAGAATCCTTGCATTGTAGTTTCACTGCACCATATAATAATTGAGAGTTTATAATCATTGTTAAAGGCCCACAAAATTTAAAACGTCTATGATGTCTCACAACCCAAAAAATCAGATTTTTGGTTGTCTATTCATAGATTCCATACATGCTATTTCATTGGGGTGTCCCAGATGAAACAATTATAAATTGCTTGTGTGGACCATGCTATGGATTTTCTAATGACCCGTGACACGATTTGTGTTAATTGCGGCTGGTTCCATCAGTGGTTGATAACACATGAATCTAATAGTTTAGTAATCAAACTGAATAATTCATAAGTTATCCTCTCAAATAATTTTCATGTGCCAGATGTTTGAACCCATAGCTCAATGATTAATAAGAGAATTTGTTATGAATAGATCGTGAATTCAAATATGAATATAAAGGGATCGGGTTAGGTCCAACAGGTGTTGGACAATTTAATTTTTTTACACATTTCTAACTGTTCGATCTTCTTATTTTGATATACACAAATTAATTGATCCTAAAAAGTAAGATTTAGAATTTAATTGTATTCTAGATTTAGTTTTAAAATCTTATAAAATATCTTAATCATAACAAAATAAAATGATCGGACGATCAAGAACGCGTTGTACAATCAAATTGTTCAATGGCTATTGGATCTAACCCTATTCCGAATATAAAAAGACTATATTTGTTTTAAAAATAATAGACGGTGGATTCAAATCCCATCATTATTAACAGTCACTGGATCCAGTCTCACATGTGGTTTCACTTCTTTTTTTTACCTCCACTGAAGTTTCACTTTGTTATATTGATGTGATGCAATTATACAAATGATATGCAACGAAAATCTTGGAATGTATTAATGTATTGGAGATGACCAAGTCTCCCAATTATTAAGCTTGTTAGAGCTTATTCTATTCGAAGATTAATTAATAGCACTGCACATGTATTTTTATGCTAATTAAAGAAAATTTCCCTATTGCAAGATCTGCAGAACAAAATAAATCCTAATAAATATTGTTATATCATGTGCACTGAACAACGTGTTTGCAAACCTGAGAGTTTGAAGAGCATCCTTGTATTATATACATAATTGTCGGCCACATGAAGCCATGAAAAATCAATAAACAAATCCATTGAAGAAATAATAAAAAATAAAAAATGAAACAGTAGACTTCAATGCATTGTCTTCGTGTGCAAACTCCAAAAATGAGAAACATTGAATTGAATTGAAGCAAACCTTTTTAAAGTAACCCGATTGTACCTCCCTCACGTGCACAGACATTGTAACACAACAGGTAGACATGTACATTTATATATATATATGATGGTCAGTCAAATAATGTATAGATCAGATGAAATCAAAACACATGAGAGACATCTATAGATCTATAATCCACCATTCACTAGGGTTTGAATTCCACCTTTACAAGCAAAGAAAAATGGAACGCAAGTTGCAACAAAAACAAAAATAAAAAAAACTTTGGGTTAGGATACCATGTGGAGAGTGCATTTAAAATCCCTCAACATTATCCAATCCAAATAAAATAATAAATGAAAAACTAAGGAAAAAAAATCTATCCCCATCAATTAAAATGCATAGTAGCCACCCTAAAAATAAAAAAAAACCTAGGTTGTACACTGAATCTTATGTCAATTTTTTTGGGGACCAACAATTCTAGCTCCTCTATAATGAATTTTTCTTCAATTCAGTGTTGACTGTATCTTCTGCTCCTTTTCTTCTTTATAGACCAAGAAGAACATAATATAGTATGGTTACGGGTAGAGCAACTAGCATTCCAAAGATAACCCTGCAATAAGAATAACATATATATATTATATATAAATTATGTGTTGACAATTAATTCACAATTTACATTCATCGTCGTCGTCGTTATTTACTTACGCAGTGCTAAGTATGTCTGGATGCACGTTGTACTCCTTAGCAAACACAAACGGCACAATCCCTTGAGGAAGAGCAGCCTATGCAACTCAAAAAAAAAAAAATTATCAGCTAATCAGAAAATCGATTAGGGTATAAGGTCTAGGATTTTAATAGTAAACCTGGACAATCGCGACATGTAGGAGGACACCACGCATTCCGATGGCGATGGATGTCGCGGCGATCACCGCCGGACCGGTTAAGAACCTGACGGCCATGGAAAAGGTGGCCACCGCGTTGCCACAGGCTATGAGCTTCGGTTGGAGGGCCATGAAGAGACCTGTTTGATTTCATTCCAAATAAGTTCACTAACTAAGATCAAATGCAATAGTTAATAATTTACCTCATATGATAATGTACAATTTAATTACCTAGACTGAACATGGCCATCCCAAGTCCTGCATCAGATAGTATAGCAATAGACCCCCTAACAATTGTGGGCATCTCGATATTCCACCTGATAAAGAAAAACAATTAATTAAATATTAAAAATAAAAGATCATGCACAATCTTCCAATTTATTCACAAAATCTAGTTTGCCCAGATTACACATTGGATATGATTCATGAACATAAATTAAACAAATATTCAATTTATTTGAGTATGTACTTCATTAGCAACTAAACCTGTAGGAAACGAGGGACCAGATGACACCGAGGAGGCTGGAGTAGGTGTTGGGGTTGCGGATGAGCTTCCGCCACACCATTATCAGTATGAGCCTCGTCATCACGCTCGCCGGCGGCATCTGCTGCGTCGTCCTCTCCCCTCCCAACACGTCCACCCTCTTCTGCCCCCGCGACGCCGCCACTTTCAAGTTCGGCGTCATCGTCCCCTCCTCGATCTCGGCCTCACAATTGCTTGCTAGACCTTTTTGAATAACTGGACTCCCTTTAACAAATAAATAAAAACACAATATCGCTTTATACCACTTGTTGGACAGATCGCAGAATTCAGAGAGAAAATGATTGATGAATTACCTCCTGAAGCTACGATCTCCTTCGTCGGATCCAAGGACCCAAAATCCGCGGAGGCGGGACGGTTGACCGAGCTCCGGAGATTGGCCTCCGACGCCGGAGAAGCGCTCGAGCTCCAGACGTACATGTGAAGCTCCTTATTGTTGGCGCTCCCACCATTCACGCCGCCTTCCTTCTTCCCCACACTCGCCGAGCCTGTCAAGACCGGGTTCGGCGCCGGGTATCCGCCGCCACGGCTGCCGTTGACCATGAACTCCCCGCTCTTGCTCCTCCCGAAGTTAGACGTCCTCGGCGTCACCCCCCTCGACGAGTGGAGAGAGTACACATCAGTCGACCCACCACCACCACCACCACCACCATAAGAGAACCCATTCGCGGCCTTGGACGAAAACATGGCGTAGAAGTCAGCCTGGTTGAAGCTCGAGGCCCTCGGCGTCGGCTCCCTCGACGACTGAAGCGAGTAGATCTCCACTCCGGTCAGATTCGACGCCCTCGGCGTGTTCACCATCGACACACCCGACCTCGAGACGGCTGAGCTGGTGGTGGTAGACCTGTTTGACCGATAACAAATTAAGACTGTGTTTGAATGTGCGATTGAAATGCTAGTGAACACTGACCTGCGAAGGACGACGTGGAGGCGGCCGTCTAGGCCGACCTCCGCATCAGCCTGGAGCGGGTCCCGGCCGTTGAGCGAGACGACGTCGGAGTCGACTCTGAAGGAGGTGATGGACGCAGCGACGTCGGGGAACTGATCAGAGATGAGGGCCTTCGCCGCCCTGTACTCGAACATGAATAGCATGAGTGTATACCAGATGACGCTCTGGAGGACGACGATCTGGACCATGAGGTTGCCGGAGAAGTCGCCGTACATGGCCTTCAAGAGGGGGATGCCCATGACGAGGGTGTTGGGGAGGGTGGAGAGGCTGAAGAGGGTGATGGTCCAGTCGAGGCGGCGGCCGTTGGAGGGGCCGGAGCAGCGACGGCCGAAGGAGTTCCAGAGGAAGAGAGCGAAGAGGATGACGAGCTTCTGGAGGGAGTCGGCGGTGATGAATTTGTAGTTCATCTTGTATGGGTCGTTGGAGGAGATGAAGTGGAAGGAGAGGAGGGGGACGGCGAAGACGGCGACGAAGCGGTTTATGCCGGAGCACTGCTCGGGGGTGAAGATCTTCCACCACCGGACGGAGCAGTAGGCGAGGAACATCGCCACGTAGAGGGGGACCAGCGCCGCCAAGACGTCGTAGATGTCCTTTCCGGTGATCATGGTTGAATTTTTTTTTTTTTTTTTTGTGTTCTATGTGGTTTGGGTTTTATGTGGATAGATATATATGTGGAGGGGGTGAGAGAGTTATTAAAGTGAGATCAAGAAATATTTTAAATAGAGAGATTACGATTGTGCATGGGATCATACGCGTTGCCAGCGAAATGTTGTTTTGTGGTGTCCTAATCTAAGACACTTGGTTGACTATGCTCTTTAATGTATTTCTTGGTCTCTTCTGTTTGGGGTTTTGTTTATTTGTTTTTTTTTTTACCTTTGACTAAAGTAAGTACGACGGGTAATGGAGTTTTGATGTTTATATGTTAAGGCAAGATGTTTATATTCATTTAAGATATTTTTCATTAAAAGTGGTTACAAGATAGGATGGGACTTGTTAAATTTGAGATTCGTTTGTACATTGTGTATCTTGCAATCACTGTTCACGTGCAGCATAAAATATCACGACAGCGCTTCACAGACTTTGATAGATCGTACTCACTGTGTGTATTATGTATTTGGATTCTCCACTATTCAAGGAGTGCATAAACACTGGTGCTCTCATTTTGAGAGGTGGACCGCACAGAACATGGTGAATATATATATGAGTTCAATCAAAAGTTTTTGGAAGCCCCAATAAGTCAAAGCTGCTATGAATCCAACAAACAAATGACACCAATTAATAGCAGCAAATATGGAATCGACTTTCTAAAAAAACAGCAAACATATCACTTCATGACATATCACCAAATTTTGATTGACTTGACCTGTTATTGGTGAACTAAATAGAACAACAAACATATCACTTCAAGACAGAAGCCAAAAGGGTCACACAAGAAAAAGAAAAAGTTAGGGCATTCATTCTTGATGTCACTCTCGCATCCCCTAACATTTTTTCAAAAATTGAAAGTATATATTTGTTTAATAAAATATATACCTCAACCAAAAAAAAAAGAAATATACACTCAAACAAATTGAATGCATAATTTAAAAAATAAAAAAAATTCTAACATGGTATACACTTAAGTCGGGGGCTATAAAAGAGACTGCAGAATGATTCCATGCATCAGCGCCCCCACAATGAATTCAAGACCAAAGTCAAAAGAGGAAAACCAGATTCACAAGATGCTTGCAAAGTAAAATATGGTCATAAAAGGAACAGTATAGGTATCAGGGGCCTAAACTAATACATCTTTTTTTTTTCATAGGGGGACCAGTGCAACCTGCTGAACCCTCAGTTCAATTGACCTCTTGAAAGGGGCATGCAAAACGAATAAACATTAAAATATCATACCAAAACTTGTTCACATAATTGACGAATTTCTGATGGATATAGATTAAAAAGATGAGAAACAATGACTAACATTAATGACAATATGAAAGGAATCAATTTTTTTCATTCTCACCTGATTACATGAAGGGATGTCTGACTATAACCACACACACATAAAATCACCATACACCTAGGCATATCTTTATCTTTCAATTGGGGATTTGAGGCCTATTAGCTTGGTGAATGGTTGCTACAAGATAATTTCCAAGGTGCTAGCGAATCGCTTAAAGGAGGTTATTGGTTTCTTGGTGGGTGAAACTCGATCGGCTTTCATCCCAGGGCGTTCATTGCAGGATGGGTTCTTGACAGTCCATTTCAGCGGTTCATTCTGATAAAAGGAAGGGCTTGGTGATTCAACTTGATTTTGCCAAGGCATATGATAATGTAAGATGGGACTTCCTGTTCCATTTGTTATCATCTCATGGTTTTGAGCCTAATTGGTTCCGCATGATTAAAGCTTGTGTGTCTATAGCCAAGGCATCGGTAATGGTTAATGGGGTATCAAATCTATGAATATCATTCCCCACATCCAAATGGATAGGAAGAGTTCCAAAGTCAGACCGACCCGCTCAACAGAGTTGAGTTTAATCTCTCACTCTGAAGATGACAAATCTTGTGCATGTGATTTGTTTTCCAACCAAGTCAAATTCTAGGTTCATCATGATGGAAGAATATTGATATTTAGTTTTTCCCGTGATTTATAATAAAAATACACACACAATTTGAACTTTGAAGACAAACAGAGGGAGCAGAAGTTTGCCAGTTGACCAAACAATAAGAATACTCATGTTGAGAGTCTTGATTTCCAGACATATCATTTACGCAAAAACTGGACACTAGCTACAAAAAATAAGCTCAACATGCAGTATAGATCCTGAATGATGGCATTCTAAACTAGCAATGAAACAAGTGGGAAAAAAGAAATTCAGATATCAGTAGTGAAACTGGAATGCAGTTTGAGGGAGCTTTAAAGCAGCTTCAACACAAGATTAGTATATAGATGATTGTAAGGGATGGTCCAAGTAACAAGGTTGACAGTACTAAGAAGAGAAGAGAATTAGATAAAGAATCATATCAACAAAATGATTTCATATTATGAAAGGTAAGGGATTGATAAAGACCAGCATCAAACTGTTCAAAGAGTATATTGATGTTGATACTAGTGTTGATCTAGGCCACTATCAATTCAGTTGTTCTACATATCATCACTTGTCAGTCATGGCTATATCATATGCCCATCAACATAACAACAATTGTTGGGATGATTTTCTTACATATACTAAAACAATACATTAACTAAATACATTTTCTAAAATAAATGATGCTAGCCATAGCCCTACAAAGTGTTTATTTTCTATAAAGAGAATGAATAACAAAATCAGTAATGAAAAAAGGAGACAACAAACATGTTAGCAAGAGAGAATCATTATGTAAATGAATGCTTTCAACATAAGAAACTAGTTTCCAAAACAATATAATAATGTATCAAATTCCACACACAAAAACTACTACTAGCATTTAGAGAAAGTATAAAAAAGGTTTCCTCTCCAGATTCATTCATTATATTGAATCACGCAACATTACCGTCACATTTGACATTTTTTAAAATATGTACTTACAAGGCTTTCGATAAGACAACTGTGAAAAACCATAAATTGCAATAATTTTGTCAAACTAATATGCTCAAAAGTGTTAATAAACAATGACATAAGTTTAACACATACAGACTGATGGAACAATATTTGAAGATGTTAAATCAATGCATACCATAGTCCTGGGATATAATGGTCATCGCAACTCTGCTGCTTGCAGTGCATCCAAAATCAACTCATGAAGGTGAAATTTAAGTTGACATACGAACAAAGAAAGGAACGATAGGGTTGCAAGAGTTGTATAGACTATAAATACGGCAATTGTGATGAGAAATTTCGACTCAACAAAAAATGAACGGGAGAACAAGAGATTCACATCACACACATTGACATTATTTGATGTGCAAGACCAGGATCTTGCTGGAATAATTCTCTCAGGTTGTTCTCGATCTCTGCCAACTGCTTCTCCAAATATTCTTTAGAAGTCTGCAGCAAATTAAGATGTAAATGAGAATGTATTCCAAAAATGTTCTGCATAACAGCATGTGATTAGGAAATAAGCACAGAAAAGTAGAAATAAACCTGCAATGAGGTTATAGCAGTCTCGCTATCCTTGAGCTTCTGCTCTTGCTCATTCACCAAGACTGATTTTGGCTCTAAAACAAACCTGTCCATCATCACAATAAAGGAAATGAGTTCTATGGATAAGAAAAAGTTGAACCATTTTACTGGATTTCTAAATGATATCAACTTCCTTGTAGAAGAATATATCTTCACATGCAGAGACTCACACTTTTCCTGCATGGCAACAAAGATGACATCATTGGATGAAAGAAATTCTAAGTACACATTCATAATTGAAAAAAAAATTAAGAAGCACAGTAAAGAAGAAAGGTATCACATATGGCATTTTATCTCTTGCAAATTAAAGATTAAGTTCATCCAATAAAAAAATCATTTACTTAATGTCATAAAATGTTGTGTAGAAATCTACCAAGTATTTTAATATGGTTCATAGCCCAATATTAACCCTCTACCATATTTTACACATGAAGGAAGGAAATGAGTGGAGATGAACATCCAGAGAGAAGTCCAAACTCAAAACTATTTCCATACCAATTGATTTATATGTGTTTGTATCCTCAGGTAGTTGTCTCAGTTCCTCCAATGTTAAGAAAGCACGTTTTTTGTCTGCTTCTTTACCACGAATTTGATTCTGCACCTGAAAACCAAACAATATTCATTAAGAAAACCCATAAAACAATAAGAATATAGTTATTTACTAACACTTTTCTTCAAAAGTTCTTCGTAAAAGAAACACTTTTCTTCAACTCACTTAGGAGAAGGCATTCTTGTGATTGTCTGGTTTGCCAGTTCATTGTGATAAGAATGTAGAAAAGGGAGGGAAGGGAAAATTTGTATCATACTATATAAAATTCATTGTTAATAGTGTCATCAAAGTAATATAAGAAAACATGTTGATAAGATTCACATCAAAGATCTAGAGAGCAAATGAAAATTGAAGATGACCCCTAATAAAACCCCACATTACTTCTCAAATGAACCTCCAGCTAAAGCATAGTTGGAAACATAGATCTTATGAAGAAATTTCCCACAACAACCAAATGTTCTAGCTCATATATCTTAATGATAATTTACTATCAGACCATTGATCTATTCTGAAGGCTAAAAATCTCATAAAACTTATTAGAAGTAAATCACCCCATGTCTCTATGCACTGCACTATGGCTTTTAGACCAAGGAGTGACACTTTCAAGCAATCCAAACCCTTTTCAATATCAAATCTTAAAACTCTTCTCAACCTTTCTTGAGAAGCAAAAGCTCCTTCTTTTCCCCCCTTTGTATTCACCTTTTAGGGTTTCAAATCCATCGCACACAAAAACACACAAAGAGTATTTGTTTTTTCTACACAGTTTGAAGAGCAATCGATTTAAACAGAAACTCTCCTAAACATAATATTGATCAGAAACGAATGGAAACCCTCGAAGAGATCACTGATCTGCGACGGAACGGAACGAGTGAGAAACAAACCTGCTTCAATTTCCCAGTGGTTTCAATCATACGTCCCTGGAGCTCCATGAACGCCTGCGACACATAAGACAACCCCATCGCGTGAGCAACGGCCGGGATCGCCGCTTTTGTTGGGGGAAAGAATGAGAAGAATATGAGGATCTCTTACAGCTTTGCTCCCTTCGTCCGCCTTCCCTGACATTTCTGCTTCAATCAGAAACCCTAAAAAAATTAAAAACTTCGAAGAGCAACAAAGAAGAGCAGGAAAAACGAAACTGTTTTTCTTCTTTTTCTTTTTCAACTCTGGTTTTATTGTATTTACCAAGTTACCCTTGCTGAATAGAATTAATACTAACATGGGACACCAACCACTCTATATGTGGGAGTGGGCCGGGTTGACCATGTGGGATTTAGGCCCATTAAAAGTTGGGCTTCAACTACAACCGTTGTAGTGTAGCTTGAATTTTGCAAGCCTCAGCACAGTAACTCAGTATATGAAATATTTAGTGGAATTTATATTTTGCTGTGTCAGTTATTTACTCAATTATGGAAAAAGAGGACGCATTCAATTCATTGAGCATATAATTTGCTCTTTGAGAAAGCATGTAATGCATTAAACAAAGATTCAAAACACATAACTGCAAGAATGATTAAGTGTAACATTTTCCCAAATGTAAAACACATATATACATTACAATAAAACCCTAGATTTTTAACAAAAGATTCCAATAGGAGTTATTTAAACAGAATTTTTGTTTAAATGAATGTGCAATACTTTCACAACTTTCAACAACAACATTATCGACGCGATACATGCAGCTTGATCGGCTGACTTGGTTCCTTTAAATTACAGACAACTGTTTAAGGGACTATGATGTTCATGAACTTGCGCTTCGCAAATGCCAGCCACCATTTGTTCGGAGTTCCATTGGGTCTGTAAGCGCAGCCCAACAATCTCCCACTAGTTTCCTCCCTTATCTGCTTCAAATAATTTCTGAACAGTTCTGCATTCAAACACAATAGGTTATCTTTAGATCACATGACAACTGCAAAACTTTTGCTGTTCCATCATACCGAAACTCATACAGGAAGTTTGCAAATATAATCCCAGAGGTTCCTTTTCAAGATCATGAGTTAGTATAATCTCTTTCAACTTGGTAATTTGTAAACTAATATAGGCGATCTGCATGCAGGCCTAGAAATTTCTAGTACACAATGGAGTCAAAATTTTCTTCAAAACTATGTTTGAATATCATCTGTTTAAAATTCAATATATAAAAACTAGAAAACATGAAGACTACCAGCTTCTTGTTGAGACTGGGGAAGTGCAAAAAGTCCGGCGAATGGGAACACCGCCTCTCCAGGGACAGGGACCTTCTCGAGTCCCAAGTTGATGATTGCTTTGGTCCCTTCAGCCAGTGTTCTACAGCCCTCAAGCCTCTTCAAGGCAATGTTGATGTAAAGTGTTAGATAGATGAGTAGTTTGTCTGCTGAGCTCTTGATGTCAAAGTTTCTGAAGAAGACGTTCGCCCGGAAGAAAGTGATGGCTTCATCAACAATGTCGGTGCCATCTGGAAATGGTTTGCATTGCTGCCGCTCAAGCCTTGAAATTTGAAAGAACAGAGAAATATTGATTGAATAATAAAAACCAAAACAAAGGATGACCTTGATCAAATACTGGAGCAGGGCCCTTTATGTGACTTTTTAGAGGAAGAAGAGGGCACCCACAAGCTTTAATGATACCTTCTTTATCGACAAAACTCGAATGGTAAACCTGTTATATATTTATTAATCAGAAAAGATATGCATCGAGATACTTATTGGCAACAAGCAAGAATATGATTAGACGATATGTATAAATACGAGTACCCAAAGATAATCACCAATCTGATGTAGACCCAGGTGATCAAATTTGCTAAATTGCGTTTTTGGAGTATGAGCAATTGGGATGTTCAGTTCATCCATTTCACAATGTCCATTTGCAACCGCTTTCTAAATAGTCATTATGAAGATTTTGACAGTTCATACATCCAACTTTTGGGTATATGTGGAAGAGAAACACAGTGGTGATCAACACTAAAGAAAAGACCTCATGTCAGGTAAGTCTATCAATGGATCAATACCTTTTAATACTTGTCTCCGGTCCTTAATCTTTTGGGTACACATTAGTATTTTGAATTCATATTTTTTCTAGATGCGGAGTCAATATGGATTTTGTTTTTTTGCTAATTAACATATATAAATATAGACACTAACTGGGATGATCTAGTGACATGTTGGGCTTCTCTCTTCTTATCAGATATTGTAGAAAAAAGAATGCACGCATTATTTAAAATTTGAAGATTATGATAAATATATATAATAGTTTAATTTAATTAATGTATAATACAAAAATATATATATTTTACAAGTCGGATTTGGATACTTTTCAAAGCAAACCTTGATATCTGCATCTTCATCTTGGATATTCAAATATCAAGTAGCATTTTATTTTTATAGATGTTCTCCAAATAATTGACAGGTTTGATGCGAGGCTTTACCAAAGTCTTGTTATACATAGAGTATTGTTGGCATTTCTCAGACAAGCATCTCATGTTTTTCATTAGGCTCTGATGGTTTTATTTTTGTTATGGATATTGTAAAAACCTCTCGAAGATAGTAGATTGATCGCTTGCGTGTTTAGTGACAAGCTTTGTAGAACCACATTAATTTTTTACGTATTTCATTATGATTTGGTTGATTATTCTCTAAATCTATTAGTTCCCAAGAACGTAAAATGGTAACGGACCACTCAAAGAGCACAAACAACAATCAAAACCTGATATCATATTAATGCCAGTTTTGTCCCATCTTAATTCTTGACAATAAATTCCAATTGGAATTCACAAGGGTATATATGCGGAAGCATTGAGTGACTGCCCAACCCAAACCCCACGCAAAAGAGTCTCATCATTCATGGAAGGAATTATGTTCAAACGTAACTAAAACCGTTTTCCGTACAAGCTCAATTAGATCAGAAAATAAAATTCAATTAAACACATTGTCATAACAATTTTAAGATCCATCCATGAACATGTATATGTAAAATTTCTCATTCATTTCTCCTAAATCTTGAATTAATAAAAAAAATCAGGAACACATTAATGGAGGCATCAATCGATCTAATTTTGGGATTCGAATGGGTTTCGGTCGTACCATTTCGAGCTTTCAATTAAACACATTGTCATAACAATTTTAAGATCCATCCATGAACATGTATATGTAAAATTTCTCATTCATTTCTCCTAAATCTTGAATTAATAAAAAAAATCAGGAACACATTAATGGAGGCATCAATCGATCTAATTTTGGGATTCGAATGGGTTTCGGTCGTACCATTTCGAGCTCTCCCGCCGCACGATCCGTCAGTATCGACGCGACCACGGATCCAACTCGATTGGGCGGCGGATGTAAGAGAGTTTCGCGAAAGGATGGAACAAAACTCAATAGAGAGAAGAGATTCGAAGTTCTGACAAGCTGGTGTTCTTTTGGGGTTTTTTTTTTCTTCTCTATTGCATTTCTTCGTCTTCTTTTCTCCCCCTTCAGCGAATGGTAAAGTAGACGGGCACAAGAGTATTTGTTTTATTTTTTTATACAAATATATATTTTATTAAATAATATATAATATTTTAAAAAAATTTAAAATATTTATAAACTGAAAATAAGTTAAAAAAAGAGGTTTTACCTAACATGATTCTAACTTTAAAATTTATTTGAGGTGTTTGTGGATTATGGAAAAGGAGCATCTAACCCCACTAGCCATTTTGCTCTCCCCCCTACTGACTGTTCCCACAACCCACTAATTTTATTATGCCTAATCCCACCACACTATTTATAACAGTCATTTAAACACCTAATCCCACCCCCACCACCCTTATTTCCCCAAAGCCGATTGACTACTTCTCCTCTCCCTCTTCTTCTCTCTGCTCTCCCTCTCCCTCTTATCCTTTCCCTCTCCTCCTCCCCCTTAGCCGATCTGCAAAGTCAAAGCCCTTTGTTCGGACCGCCTCTTCCATCCTCGTGCACCGCCGGAGATTCATCAGGAGGAAACGGAAATCATCCTTGCAAATCACATTGTAGGCAATCCATCATTCCTTCTTTGTCTTGAATCATTTGAATATTAATGTTATTGCTCAAATCTTGTTTTTATGGTATAGGAAAACTAAAATGTGGATTGAAAGATTGGTTATTCAAAAAAAAAAAATTAGGGTTTTTCATTGGGCACCTAGGGTTTATGTTTAAATTGGATTGTGTGGGTTTTGGATAGAAACCTAGGGTATTTCCATTGTTGATGACATGTTGGATGCCATTATTGTGAGGTATAGTCCCAACTTATGTATCATCATCATGGTGTTGCTTTCCTTTGCATATTATCATAAGGAGTTTAGGTTGTGATGTATTTTGCTCATTGTGATGTTATGGTTGATTTGATTCATTTACCGATGAAGTTTATTTACCTACCCTATTTTTGTATGCTTTCCTAGGAACCTCTTCTCAATCGTCTTTCATTTTATTATGAAATTATTCCACGCACATTGTCTCTATTGTCATCTATTGTAGTGTTCCTCTGTAATGCTTGATGTAGAAGTTACTGTGGGTCTATGTAACTTTTTCTAGTTAGATTTGAAATTATGTTGATAAAATATTTTAATAATTCTAAAGGTGAGGGTGTGAAATGTGAGTCTTTTGAATTTTCTTTCCAAGTATGTAGATAAATTTGGGAAAACTAATGAACTTTGTCGATGTAGATAAGTCTTTATAGAGATTCATCTTCAGTTTTAATAAATTTAATAGTCTTAATTGTTTAAATGAACATTAGGAACATTAGTTTGATCATGAAGATGGCTTTTAACAGAGTGATCCTAGTAATTATAGATTCCCTCCCATCATTCATTAAGAATAAAATAAGCTATTGATGCTCAATTTTTCATTTAACATATAAAAACTGCTTGCAATTTAAAAACAGCTTGAAAAATTCAATTTCACAATGGAAAAACCAAACAAATGTTTAATGTTGTTGATTGTTAGACCTCTTCTCATTCTCTATGCTCTTATTTCCTCACTTAGGAATGTTGATTGAGAGAAAAGTTCTACTTTCAAATGAAGTGAACAAGAAGAGGTATTGAATCATCACCACTAATTTCAATTGAATTATGCTTTGGGATTTTAGTGAACATATTTTTGAGCAACATCTGTAGAAGTTGCTGCTGGATAGGAGGACAACTATCTCTGCCGCTCAATCCACGATCCGAGATGCTATTCATCACTTGAAGGATGGCACGCCACTCCCCGATGCACAAAGTGTACAAAGGCGGTCAAAGCAAAGACAAGGTCGACATGGATGACAGAAGAATGATTCAAAGTACAATCAACCATGTACCCTAATCAGTATTTGTCTTTTTGGTTGTTGGGGAAACTAAAGACTCAATACATGTTTTTGAATGTAGATCTTGTAAACTAGTCTTAGTAGAACTTCTGAACACTGAATGTTGAAAGTATATATCTCGTTGAATGTTGAAGTGTGATGAGTATTAAATGTACTAGTTATTTATATCTTTGCCATAATTGAAGTATTCATTTAAGAATATAAAGTTTGATTCTCTTTGGAATTGTTTGATAGCATTGTTTGATTCTCTTTGGAATATCAACAGGGCTTCCGTCGACCTATATTTCCCTGGTCGATGAGGTGTATGTCGAGAAGATTCACATAAAATGCAACTTTAATTTTGTTTGGACAATCGACAGAGTTTCTGTCGACCGGTATTTCCCAGGTCGACAAAAGGTCTGTCGACCGGTATTTCCCAGGTCGACAGAAGGTCTGTCGAGAGGATTAATAATATTTTTTTATTATGTTTGGAGTATCAACAGGGGTTCTATCGACCACTGTGACCCAGGTCGACGGAAGGTCTGTCAAGAAGAATGACAACATTTTTTTATTTTGTTTGTAGTATCGACAGGGGTTCTGTCGACTTATATTTCCCCAGGTCGACGGAAGGTCTGTCGAAGAGAATCGACAGAACATGTTGGGTTCTGTTTGGAGTATCGACAGGGGTTCTGTCGACCTCTTGTCCCCAGGTCGACGGAAGGTCTGTCGAGGAGAATTGACAGAACATCCTCGGTTCTGTTTGGAGTATCGACAGGGGTTCTGTCGACCTCTTTTTCCCAGGTCGACGGAAGGTCTGTCGAGGATAATTGACAGAACATTTTTGGATTCTGACAATTAATTCGACAGGGGTTCTATCGACCTGTACTTCCCAGGTCGACGGAAGGTCTGTCGAACGAACACACCCTAAAATTTTTGCCCCCAAGAATCATATTCCATAATATAACATGAATCTAAACATATCTAGTTGCAAATAAGTGAATTACATACCACAAACCCAGAACATTCAGATTCATTTACACTTAAAAAAAAACATAAACACGATTGGATCGCAATATATCTATAAACATTTAAACTGTTATATACATTATGAGTCACACTATGTGACTTTTACGCTGTCTATACAAAATGAGTCACACTATGTGACCTTTACACTGTCTATACAAAATGAGTCACACTATGTGACATTCTCTCTTGTATTCACCAATCATATGGGCGCACGGTAGTCCACAGGTTGTATACACTGCATGATCACAAATATTGCTATCTGGGCTAACTCCATCACTCGCCTGTACCTCGATCTGTAGCTTCTGAAGGGAATATATTGACACTACACCCACAAGGTCCCGATACAAAAATCAACCTCTGTCATTGTCTTCATCACTTCAGCTCGGGTGTCAAAGCCCAATCAATTAGTTCAGCTCAGGTATCAAAGCCCTGAAAGAATGATAAAATCTATTACATTCATGTCATCTCCTATATTATATGGCTACACATTTCATCATTTATGTTATCAAGGAAGTGGAGTCATCATTAATATTACCAAGGGTGTGGAGAAATGCTCGGTGGTGTCAATGTTGGCGATCGCATCATTGGACATGGCCTCCATCGTGTTGGGGATGGACTCATCAACATCTTCAACAAATGGTATTAGATACTTCTGAAAGTACAATAAACATGCTATTATTTTTTTGAATTATGAGTTTGACAAATACATCTACGGAAGCATAAAGACTAACCTCTTTATTCATACTTCGAAGTGCTTGTGGTGGTTCTACATATCAATGGTTGACCATAGCTGTATCATTTCAAAACCTGTATGAATATTTGATTGATAAACAAATTAGTATGAATGGTATGTAAGGGCACAATGACACATGTTTAACGAATATAACTATGATCAAACACCACCAATACCCTATAAATGCCACCTACAGCACCATGACCACTATCCCATTGAACATCACCATCCAATGCTACCGCAAACCACCAAACCACAATCATCACAACCAACACATGACATATCATCCAAACAACACATATGGTATATCACTCAAACAAACTATAAAACCACACATATCCATAGCCATCAACACTATCACAATCACCAACAATCACGTATAAATGTCCTACACAATGGCACACAAATAGGACCACCTCTAACACCATCACTACTACCACAACCCTAAACCCTTGAAATACAAATACTTCCATTGCAACAAAAATCTCAACAATCACCATCCATGCCACCATATCCACAAGAGAACACACAAACAAATTTTAAAAAAAATTAAACAATGAAGAATGGATACTCACCAAAGTGGTTCTTTCAAGTTATAGCATCGATGTGCACTCGTGAGAATCAAAGAGGATCAGTTGGAAGGTCTCCGGGGTGTCGCCGGAGGAAGTACAGTGCCCGGCCAGGAATGTCGATGGCGGATGTTGCAGTCATCGGTGGATAAAATGTGCGGGGAGAGATAGGGTGTGTGTTTGGGGGTTTTATTTTCATTTAGTTGGTGGGGATGGCATTCCCACATTTTTGAGATGGTGGGGAGGGGTTGATTGGTGGGGTTAATGATAAAAAAGAGAAGACACATGTTATGTTTTATTATTTGGGTGGTTGGGGGGGAGAGCAAAATGGTTAGTGGGGTTAGACGCACCCTTATGGAAAGTAAAAATAAAGTGAGGGAAAGGAAAAAAAAGTTCTTTGATCATTCGAAAAGTTAATATTTGTGCATAACATGGAAAGAAAAAAAATTATCACTTTTCTTCCATTTTTGTCTTATTAGGAACGGTGAAAAAAAAATTTACTTCTACATATGTAAGAATAGAGGTGTCAAACAGGACGGGTCGGCCCAGCACGGCTCGTGGCACGGCCCGCTAAGGGCCCGTGCCGGCACGACACGGGTCGTGCCGTGGGCCGGCCCGTTTGGGGGGCGACGTGGGCTGGGCCAGCTCCCTGGCCCGTGTGCCGTTTCCGGCACGGCCCGCTAGGCCCACCGTGCCGGCACGGCCCGTTAGGCTCGCGGCACAGTTTATGCCGCGGGTCCCACCTCCACGCAACGTGACAAAATAGGTGTCAACTTAGTTGGGATGTATTAAATCTTCTCATTATTGTATTTTTTTATTTTTTGGAAGTTGTGTTGCAAGTGATTGATAGTTTTAAAATGTGTCAACCTAGTTTAGATGTATTAAAAACTAATGTAATACAATTATCACTCACATTTTATGTTATATTAATTTTTTTGTATTTGTCAATGTATTTTTTAAGAATTGTATAATTTATTTTTATTCATTAATATACTATTTGTGTATTTTTTTTATTTATTTAATTAATGTTCAATTGTTCATGTACTCAAGAAATTCAATATTCAATAAAATAAATATTTGTATTCTTAATTCATTTTATGTTTTTAATTTTCATGAATGATTTATGTGTATTTTTTTTATTTTTCAACTTAAAGGAACTAGTAAATTAAACATGAAATTAAATATTAAACTTTATTTTTTTTTAAAAATGAACATTTAAACAGGCCAGCCCGTTGGCCCGTTAATGGGCACGACCCGTTTGGCCCGTCGGACTAGCACGGCACGGCACGGCGGGCCATGCTGGGCCGGCCCCCTGCGGCCCGTGCCGTGCCGGCACGGCACGGTTACATAAAACAGGCCGTGCCGTGCCGGCCAGTTAGCCCGGTTTGCTAGCGGGTCGGGCCGGCACGGCACGGCCGTTTTACACCTCTATGTGAGAATTTGAGAGAAGTTATTAGAAAATTATTTTACCACTTTTCACTACATGCACAAACACGATAAAAATTGAACAAAGAAAAAATATTTTACTTTCATCACTTTCCTTTGACCAAAATTTCATCACTTTCTTTTATTTTCTCTTCCAATTCGTGTACCAACACACTACAATTTTCATTTAATGTTATTGATGCATTCATGTCAATGTGATTGTAAATATGTTTGGGTCTTGTTTGGCTCTTGGTTGATGAGTTTCTTGTTTGAAAAAATGAAAAAATTCATTCATATATCTAAACACCTTTTCATGATTCAGTTTTTTGAAATGTTTACTAAACAAGATTTTTAAAAGATGTCTTTGAAAAATGAGATGTTGACAATGCTTCAATCATACATTCAAATATATTCTAAATATAAGAATAATGATAACATTATAAAGAAATTGTGATTTTAAATCACACAACTACCTATGTAAAATCAAATGGGAGATAAGGGCGTCATCCCCTTGCCTAGTACAAGGCGAGGAGGGCTTCTTTATTTTGCTTTGTTTCTCTTTGTTTTTCTTGTCAGTGTCTTATTTATTCAGACTTTATTCCTTCTAATAATACAAATTGATGACATAATTTCAATCTTTTCTTATATAAAAAATAAAATTAAAAGAAAACACTGTGCATGTTAAAAAACCAGTTCACAATCGTGAAACCAATCTTTGCGAACTTCACAATTTTAATATGAAAACTATATCTAATTTATAGAATTGTTTTATCTTAATACATTTTGACATTTTTCATTTCAAAACTTGTCATTTAGCTTATCAATTCCACTAATAAATTAACGCAGTGTTTTTTTTTATTTTAACATTCAATTGAAGCACCTCAGTATTTCAATTAATCCACACAAAAACACTAGTGACCTACATTATAGGCATTTGCCTTAAAACTAATGTCTTAAATAGTGCAGACTTTACCCATTCAAAATTTATCCTTTAAATATAACCGTAAAAATTATTAAATACCACTTTTTATTTAGTGTCCCACTCAAATATCATATTATTATTTTTTAGTAGAAATTATATCACATATTATATATTTAGGTTTCGTTTGGATGAGTTTAGGTTAATTTTAAAATGCTAAAAATGCTCATATCCAACACATATTTTTACAATTTAACTTCTAAAACCACAATCTTCTCTTTATATGCAAAAAAAAATCTTACCGTTTAAAATATAATAAAACAACGTTTATAAAAAACTGAATTTGGAACAAAAAAAATTTAAAAATCATAATGTTTTAACCTTGTATCTGAACACTACTTTGATTTCTCAATAACAAATGTTAAATTTCAAAACATAATTTATTTCATTCATAATGCAACCCCAATTTAGGGATAATCTATTCTCCAAATGCGCTCACCACAAATCAATCACACTCGATATTCCTAAGATATCCCAAAACAATATGACATGATAGCATTCTTTTAAAAGTAAGGGATATCCACATCCGGCTATAAATAACTTTGATTTTCACATTGACGGTTTTGCTTCCCATTATAATATGATTTTTTATGATATCAATCATTTACAGTTAATTTTGAATTATTATAAAAATTAGTATTTAAGAATGTTATATCAGAAATTCCGTCGAACGGGCCACAGAAATCTCTTCATAAAATTAACTACCTCTAAATTTACTTCTCACATCTAGCGCGGGTAAACGAATCAAGCCGTTCAAGCTCGACTCAGTTTGAACTCGTTCATTTAGACAAATGAGCAAGCTTGAACAAGTTTTAAAGCTCGGTTAGGCTCATGACCCGTATCGAGTTTCATTTTATGTTCAAATTCGACTCATTGTGTTATTAAAACTTGACTAAACTCTTTTATAAAATCAGAATATTAAATTAATACAAAGTTATGCTTGTTTAAGCTCATGAACTTGACTCATTTAAACTAAAATTTTGTTTTCAATCCCTAAAAACCCTAAAATGAAGAAAAACGCTATGCTCGTTGAGGCTCGTGAGCTCGGCTCGACTTGGCTCGTTTATAAACGAGCCGAGCTTGAACATGTCAAAGTTTGGCTCGTTCAGCTCGTTTACCACTCCTACTCACATAAAAAATATCCATATTTAATTTTTTTAAACTTTATCATATTTTTAATAGTAAAATATTTTTTCCAACACTTAAATATCTTATATAATTAAAAAAAATACCCTAAAAAGATACTTTTGGTATTTATAAATGAAGGATACTTGTAAAACTTATTTATATAAGATTATTGAGAGTGATTTTAGAGTGGGATTTCACGTGCAAAATATACAAACCAAAAGGTTTCTTTAAATATAAACAATTCTCTGGCAGTGATTTTTTTAAAGCGAAATGTAGTAAAATTAATTTCATAAGTGATAAAGAACATGGTTAAATAAGATGAGATGAAAAAAAGAGTACAACATAGCTAAAACAGGATAATATATATACAGATATAACACGCACACAAGGTGTATGATGCCCACCCGCCCCGCTACAACTCCCGGTGAGATCCGAGTAGAAAAGGAAAATATTATACATCCATTTCGTTTGATAGACAGTTCTAAATATTATACAAAACCATTTCGTTTGATAGACAGTTCTTTTTTTAGTTTTATATACTTCGTTGATTTCATATACTCACATTAATAGATAACTATTTATATTTTTTACCCACATTAATAAATATGTAACTAGTTATATTTTTTTTAAGAAATATTTATTTTATTTTTTATAAAAATATACATAACGTATAATATTTTTAAAAAAATAAAAAAATGTGTAGATTATAGTTAATGCTAAAAAAAACAACACGTAACATTTTTCATTGACTATTTTTTATGAACGGAACAAATAAATATATATTTATCGAGTAAATTATGTATTTGAGTAAATTAATACATATTTTTTAATATATTTTCCATAATATAAATACAGAAACTTCCTATAAAGGTTACTGTAGAACTGTCCAAACTTATCAAAAGCCATTAAAAAATAACCCCACTTTAATTATAGAGGGAACAGAAGATCACTGATTGGATAAGATCAACATGTGGCCCCTAATAAAAAAGGTACCTAATCAAAACCTTATCTCCAACAGTATTTTAGATTTTCCCCCAAAATATAATAAACCATGCGATTTCCATGCTCTTGCTTTAAGGACAATATACACAACAGACAAACCCCACAAAAAATTAAAAATTGATCAAAATGTAAGATAATTAAACCCATTAATTGCCTTTCATTTCAGTTACTATCCCCAAAAAATAGAGGAACAACAAAAAAAAAAAACTAAAAAAAGTGTTTTTTTATCAGGCATGTTGTAGATCAGACAGAGAGAAAGACCTCGCATTGGATCCAAAGTCTTGAATTGCTGTCTATGTTGATGTAGAGGAGGCAATGGAGATGTGTAGTCTCTCCTCTCTTCCTCATCTTCCTCCACCAATGGAAGATCAGACCTTCTAAGGTGGACATGTTGAGTGAACAATACGAAGTAGTCCTTCTCGACAGAGACACCTTACAAGCCATCAAAATCCGCCTCCGCTTGTTGAACGGGTTCTCAGGCTTCACCAGATCCTTCGCCGTCGCCGCATCCGACAGGCTCGCGAAGGACTTAGATTTCCCCGAAAAGCAATTCGACAAACCCTTCCTGAACAATCGCATCAAAATCCAATTTTTTTATAACGGAAACTGTGAATGTGTTGAATAAGAGATACCCACTTCGGATTTCGTTTGAAATCGAACAAATTAACCCCAATTCAAGATTTTTTTGAAGAATCAGAGATGCCCAAATCGAATTTTGTTTGAAATCAAAGCAAAACAAAGAGCACCCAAAGAAGAAAAACAAATCTCACTTGATGGGGAGAGAGTCTTCCAACGAATCGAGACAACCCAAAGGCCCTTCCTTTAGCCGGCTCTGGACCTCCCCTTCTCCGTCGGCGTCTCCGTCTCCGTCTCCATCCTCCGCCGCCGACAGAGACCCGTCTCCGATCGATGAAGAACTATCCGAGCAATCATCGATGGAAAAATTGGTACCCAAACAGAACCCATTCCGATCCCTTCCCTCCTCCCTCTCCTTCCTCTTCCCCTCGTTCAGGAAGGCCGTCGCCACCGCCGGGTGAGCCGGCAGTGGCGGCAGCGCTGCCTCCCTGGGCGGATTGAGACCAAGAGTGGGTCCCAGAACCACCACATCTACCGCACTATCGAAAACCATGGATGTCCTCTCTCTCTCTCTGTTGGTGATTTTTTTATTGGATTTGGATGTCATTATATATAGTGCATTCAACGTGACAAAAATAAAAAGAACCAGGATGAAATGTATCTAACATGGCAATGATGGTTGGATAATGTTTGACAAATTTTTATTAAAAAATAATAATTAAATAAATTTATAAATAATGGAACCGCTTGTTCTTACCCGGATGTTGTGGATTAATAACAGTTTTATTTTATCTTGGCATTTTTTTTTTTTTTTGGTGTGTATGAATTTTTATTATGTTTGGTTTTACTAAAAAATGGGATATGTATGATAAAGAAATTTTTGCAAAAGTAAAATCTATCTAAAAAGTCAAATCAAATTGATTGGTTAACTATATTTAAATTTTTATTGGAAAATAGTTGATGTGAATGTATGTTTATGTATATTCTTGACAATATACATACGTTAGATGAAATCATATTGGGATTTTAAATTTTTGTCGCTTTGTCGCTTATTAAGTTATCTTGCTTTAAAATGCGACTTAGAATATTTTTATGTATATTTTATATTGTCAATCTTTCCCAAATCAGCTTTTATACATCTATATTTATGTATTCTAAAATATTAAGTTAACTTTGGGAAATATATAGATGTTTATATTGGGAAAGATAACTTAATATTTTTATGTATGTTTTTATGTAAATGTATTTTTATGTATATTCTTGACAATATAAATATTTAAGGGACAAAGTTATTAAAGAGGTTGCTGGAATTTTTTTTATAAAACTCAATGGCAGTTTTTCTATTTCTATTACAAAATTTTGCATTTTAGCTATATTATATTGATTAGTTCAAACCATGTTTTATTATTTACTGTTCATTCTTTGTTTGATCTCGAATTTGTTATTATTTTTATAAATAATATGTGCAACAAATGATATCAAAGTGATTTTTGGGTACCAAAAATAATAGTTCTGATTACAACAGTGCAACACGTTGGCATTCCCTTAATAGTCACCTCATCTAGGAAAATAAAATAAATGAAATCTAGATTTGGATAAACAAATAGGAGTAACAAATATTAAAGGAAACAAACAGCCAAGCATAAAAAACCAGTGGGCCATTAAACGGTATTTTTGATGAGTTGGAGGGTTTTTGATGAGTTGATTATATTTGAATCTGAATAAGATATATGAAATCTCAAATTCAAATAATTGCTATCTTTTTATTTTTTGATGAGTACTCTTTTAGATGGAATATATTGATCCCATGAAATTTTGGAAAGTAAGAAATAAATCTAAAATGAACAAGGAATGAAAATTAATCCACTTAATCTTTCCCAAATCAGCTTTGTCGCTTATTAACTTATCATTGTTTTAAAATGTGACTAAGATATAAAAGTTGTGTTAACATATAAAAATATCTATAAATTTCATTTAAAGAATAGTGCCTTCGTCTCGGTAGTCTTTAGAAGCTCATTGATGCTTTGTTCGCTCCACTCTACTCGTTTTTTTTATAAAATAAAAAATCTCTATTAATTCACATGTTATTAAAGAGTACTGATACACTTAATCTGTTTTGTAGTTTCATCTGTAGTCTTATATATAATGATAACACAATATATACTGTGTTAGTGTAATATATGCGATTCTAATATAGGACATGACAAAAAAAATTATTTTTTTAAAATGAAAAAAATAAATTATTTTATCTCAATACATACTTCATTTTATATAACAATATATATTTCAATGGAATAATGTATAATAAAATTTAAAAAAAATAATGTGAATTGGAAATCAGGCTGTGCTTGGAGTTCGACATATCATTTTCTGCTAATAAATCATTGCAAGAAACTTGCATGAAGCCCATACCATTGCCATATATTCACAAGCCAATCTAGCTCTGATACTATATAAACTGTAATTTTCCAGAATTGTTTGATCAGACTTTCATCATGATCACGCTTTAGAATTCTGAGGAGCAAATAAGATAATATATGTGTGTAAATATTAGAAGCTGTACTCTCTTTAATAGAATTAGGTCTTATTGTTATTTATTTCTCTTATTATAACAGTCTTAAAACGGGATAATTTCAGTGGTAGGCTTGGATTGGACTTATTGGCTCAAGTCACGGGGGTGAGGTGATGATTCCACTATCCTGATTTAAGCACCATTTGGTAACGGGATTATAAAACTGATTTTCTCTAAATGTCGAATTTAAAACTGATTCTGTAGGAAGTTGTCCTCTTCCAGCTTTTGAAAAACTCAGATTTTAAACACTATTATTTGGAATCCATTTTTTATTTTTAATTGTATAATTATAGAAGCAATTTCCTACAAATACAAAAACTATGAATCATCCTACCAAATGCTGTCTTGATCCTAGCTAGATCAACTAATTATAGAAGGTATTGTATATTTATATATGACCATGTACTTTTACCGAAGAAAATGTGTTTTAATATCACGAGACCAACATAAACAATATATTATCATAAAATATTCAATTTGATAAATGTATAACTCATTTAAAAACAAAGGTTGTAAGTCAAATATTGCATAATTTGTGTAGAACAAAAAAAAAAGAACTCCATAATTACAATACGTCACAGGTCACGTAACTGGTGGGATAATCAAGTCAGCGATAACTACATCTCAAGAATTATAGGGGGTCGGTCATCTTATCTATAAAAAAAAAAGAGCATTATTTATGTAGTTTTTGGTGGAGCATGGTTATCTAATGAAATCATTAAAAACTTTCAAGAACTTGTTGGAGATATATACTTGAATGGAAGCGTGGAAATGTTAACCATCATTTTCTATCACAATCACTTTTCTAATATTAACATGTTTTGAATATTTTAAATATATATATACTCATCTAATTAAACACATACATACACAAAAAATGAAACATAGAATGAAATGAATTGAATACATAACTTCTTATATATTCATCAAATATATACACACACACCTATACAATATTAAAATGTTCACATAAAATGCAGTCACACACCTTGAGTCATATTTTTCTAGGTTGGAAATTATTTTTGTTATTGTATATGGGAGTACGGATAGGAAAAAGAAAATTTATTGGAATGGATAAATATTCTAAAATTAGGGGTTGAAGATCAGAAAATCCAATTTGGAAACACATATTCTAAACATTGAATCTTCATATATAAACAAAAAATTCATCGTGGAGTAATCAACAACGGAAGAAACACATAAAAAGGTGAGTTAAATGTGGACGCAATTTGAGTCCCTTCCGTTTGAGTCTTTCCAAAATAAAGTTGTTAACCAAACTAACATCAAACTTATTTTACCCTCCGCTTAGATGGAGAAATTAAGGTTAATTTAGGTTAGAAAGCTATACAAGTTGAATAAATTATTATTTTTATTTAATTGTGTTTTTAATTATTCTTTTTAAAAAACGGAATAATGAAGTTTTTGTTGCTTGATTGAATATGGATAATTTTTTAGATAAAATGTGAACAATGATTTATAAAGGTAAAATATTATGTGATATGAGATAAGATGAAAATGTGATTTGATATTTGAACCCCTCTTATATAAATTGAGTAAAATAACTCAATTCTAAAAAATTCCTAAAACAGTTATATCACATTATTCTATACTTATCTAACGGAGTAATACCTATTTATTCCACTTCGACAAACAACAAATATTTTTTTATTCACCCTTATCCACCCCTATTCCTCATTATTCCTCCATCCAAAATTGGGGTTTAAAGTTCTATCCAACTCAAACATGAGGCTCAACTTGATCAAACTAATTAAATTTGAATCAACAAATGAAACTATATTTACAGATATATATTATAAAAAAACTAATTATATTTAGTTGAATATTTTTTAAATGAATAATGGAAAATTATTATAAGGATTTATGTGTGTTTCCATGTTGTTATATGGATATATGGAAAATTCTATGTGGATAAATGGCAGATTACAAGGGGATATATAAATTTTTCTCTATTTTTAAACATTGTTAGATTTATTTTTCATAGGATGCCTCAACAATAAGAAAAACATTACTTATGGTGAGGATATATTTTTTTTTTGTGTAATCTTTTAAGCCTGATCAATAGGATAATCCAACACACGAAACTGTATATACTACATTAAATTTTAAACCAAACTTTCATACAGTGAGTTAACAAATCATCAAATAAATCTCCTTAGTTCGTTGTCGATGATTATTATGTGATTCAAAATGGATCCAATCTGTTGATTCAAGCAGAGACTTAACCCTTCAAATTTGATGTGCACAAGTCCTCTGCTGTCAGCAATTTTTAGGGGAAAGAAATTATAAAAGGAATCTTCAGACCTTGTACACTTTGGCCAATACATGTGTCAAATAATGGAAAAAAAATGTACGATGAATGAGAGGCTAAGGTTCTATTTTGTTAGGTGAGGTATCATAGCTGTTCATAATGTGCACGTCTTTCCATTATTTTTATTGTGAGCTACGTCTCTATTCATTGGTATCTCAGGCCATTTCTTTTTTGTTTGTGTGACCTATTTTTCCAATAATCTTGAAGTATTTTGTATGATTTATTTGTATGATTATAAAAATATTATAAATAATGCAGTATTATATGTAGTTAGGACATTTGCTTTAAAATAACAAAGCATGTATATTTTGAAACGCATGGCTATACAGAGATTATTCATAACATTATTCAAATGGGGACAAGAACCGGTCAATACGATACTTAGATACTGACACGTGGTATCTCAAATGTCTAAAATGAAAATTTATGTGACTATTTAAATCTTGTGCCAATCTACCACTGGGAATTAATAAACACTCTAATAGGTTTTATGAATCTCTAATCACTGTTATTTAAATCCTGTGCCGGTCAATACGATGCCAAGAAAATTTATGTCTGCCACTGGGTGTGTTTGTACACAAATTAAAAGGTAAAATGAAAAAATTGGGTCAAAGAAAAAATGGTAAAAAATAAAATATTTTATCTTTGAACAATTTTCATGGTGTTTTATCTTAAATTCTCACTTATGGGGCATATAAATTTTTTTTTCCACTTTTCTTAATAAGAAAAAACAAGAGAGAGAAAGTGTTGAAAATTTTGTCTTTCCCTTGTCAGACAAAAACACTAGATTTTTTAATGGATAAAGAAAAAATCATGTCACTTTCCATCACTTTCTCTCTACCACAAACACACCCCAGATTTTATTGGGATTTTCTAAATAAATCAGCCATCCTGATCTCAACAAGGAGGGGGACCACTGGTTGGACAGTCTGATGAAACAACGAGGAATGAAAACTGGAAGATCAGGTGGTCCCTCTTCATTCACGTGCTTCTGTGGTCTCCTCTAAGGTTCCAACGAAAACCTTCACCAACCTTTCTGTTTTTTGGTCTCTCGTGTCTATCACAGAATAGATAAGCTGAAGCTGTTTTTCAGAGTTGATTCAATCTTCAAACCGTGACTGACTTGCAGGGGACCAGCTTCTGAAGACTTTTGTTTAGGAGACAAGTTCATCTCTTACCACTAATGCAGCCAATAATCACTTGCTGTTTAGTTTACTCAGTTCTGTTTCTTACCCCCCGAATTAGAATATTCAGGATAGATAATTTAGACCAGTAAATAAGTTATTTTATGTTTTGTTGTATTTTTAGTTATTCACGTTAAAAAATATAATAATGAAGTTTTTGTTGTTTAATTAATTATGAATAAATTATAAATAACAATATGAATAAGATGTAAATAAATATTAATAAAAGACGCAAAAACGATTTAAAATGAGAACTCTTTAATTTATAAGAGGTGAAAAATGTGATTTCGCATGTTAATCATCATAATATCTATGGGATAAATTAGGTGAAATAACTCAATTTCATATGTATTTGAAATATCAATAAAACAATTCTACTTTATACTCCCAAATTTTGGCAACTACCGCCCTATTCTCTCAATCAAAATAGTTTTTTTTCCCTCTATAACACATTTTTTAGAGTGACAATGTCGACACATTCATTCATATAAAATAGATTATGTGATGATGAGAAATAGAAGAACATAAAAAAGGAAATAAAAGAGTACAAGAACATCAAAGAACGAAAGCGAGGGGACGGGAGGGTGAAAAAGGTTTCTACCCCTCTTTTATAACACATTATCCACTGAAATTCTACCTCTATTCTGCTATCCAAATGGTAAGTTTTTCCTTTGAGGAGAATAACATTAAATTATGCAAGCAGATAAGCACAAAGGTGTGTTACAAGTCCTCAAAACAACCATTGAAAAATTTGATACCTAGCTAGTTGTTCCACACTTCCACCATACATTTTGCATGCATGACTTAGGTTAGGCATTTCTCTATTATTACATTCAATCTTTCGTATAAAATAGACCATGTCTGAATAATAATGAGAAAAAACAGAAAGAGAACACACAGAAGAAAAAAAAAAGAGTATAAGAATATCAAAGAATGAACGCAACAGAGACAATGGAATGGTGAAAAAGGTTTCTACCCCCCTTTTATAACACATTATCCACTGATATTCCACCTCTATTCTGCTATCCAATCAGTAAACTTTTCCTTTGAAGAGAATAACATTAAATTACGCAAGCAGAAAAGCTAGAAGGCATGTTACATGTCCTCAAAACAACCATTGAAAAATTTGATTCCTAGCTAGTTGTTCCACCACACAATCTGCGTGCATGGGTTAGGTTAGGCCTTTCTCTGTTATTAAAAAAGGGATTGTTACATTCAATCTTCCAATTCAGGTGCCTCCCCGGATTGTAAATGAAAATGTTAGAATTAGACATTCCCAATTTCCCACAGTAATTTTACAGAAGCATCTTGGCTATAGCTTAAACCCCTGAATCCAAAGCCTCATGTCAATCCAACCCAGTCCTAACAATGCTCTTCCCGGATAAGAACTAAAAACAAGATAGATGCTTAAGTAGTTCTAATGATTTAGTAATAATATTATCTCTCCATTAAAATTTCTTATTCTTAATTACTTTGACCAAATGGATCTTTTAATCATTTTGAGTGAGAAGCTTACCATTATTTTTGCTGCTTCCCGTAATTGACATATTCAATAAATTGACGTATGGATTAAATTTTTTTAATGTACATATTTAATAAATTACACACTTTTACAAAAAAATAAAAAATGTATACATTTTTTTACATTTATTGTGATAAAGTCAACCATAATAAAGTATACACCACATTAGCTTATTTCACATGCCGGTTTTAAAATATATATATCGTATATTGCGTCAGAAGATGTGAATATAAAAATTACTAGTCTACCATCCTTTATCCAAGACTTTTCAGTGGGTCAGCTGATCACACAAGCCCACTGGATATTTTAATGTATTTGAATAGATGATGAAAGCATTAATATAATAATAAGAGGACAACCTGAACATGTTGAAATAAAGTGAATGATATCATTAGAATAAGTTACCAGTGAATATTAATAGTATCATTGATAGCATTCCTTCTAAGTTCTAATCATGATAATAAAATGAAAAAATATGAGCACGTTTCACATTAAACAAGAAAAAATAAGTTTCTATGAAACAATACCATAATCATCAATTGTATAAGGTCCTTTTGGTCACAAAATGGGAAAAATAGAATATCCATACCGGTTTAATACAAGTTCAATGGAATTATATATATTTTCAATTTTTTCAATACTGTAATGAAGCAGTTATAAACTTATAATGCTTTTGTTTGATTATCAGATAAAACATTACAACAACAAAAAGGATGACAAAACATGTTTGTGGGGAATGAAGAAAATGGTGTACCATAACAGAGAGAAAATAAAATAGATTAAATGTTTTAAACAAGTCTTGTTCCATCCCAGTTAAAAGCAATTTTGCAGGAAAAACGTAATAGTTAATCCACATCTATTCTACCTTCATCGATCAACTAGTATAGGAAGAATACCCATTTTAGGATAAGCAACTAATCCACCACTAATTCCATTAACCCATGCAACCTTATGATGGAGTTTGATGTAGTTTCAAAAAATGCGACACTATCTCACATGAAGGCACAAAACAAACTGTCTCACTATGATGATGAACTAAAAGTGATCTAGGCAAAGAAGGAAGGCGCTAATAAATTCAATCATTCCTGCAATTCTAACTCAGTTTCTAATTTGTGAGCATGTATTTTACTAGAGAAAAATATGAAAAGGTATGCATTGAATTAATTCAAGTGTGTACTTCATTTATGTAAATGCACTTCAACAGACAAATATATAAATATATGAACTTATTGTGGTTGTAAAAGTGACAGCAGAAATGATTGAGTGTAACATTTGCCGAAGGAGAAAGGTGATACCTGGGATAGCCTCTGCGATCCAGCGTGGTGGGGGGACCCAAGCTAGTAACTGTCTGAACAATATGCTTGGCAGCTCAGCTGACAAGATCTTGATACCCTTTATGCACAGCGAGACAGAGAAACACCATGACCACACCATAGACTTATCAATCATCCAGGTTTGGAATAACCTACAACTGCACAAAACAATGTTAATGTTATCCACTCCCTGCAATTATTGAAGACCTGAGAATTCCCTCAAAAAATGACAAGTTTACTGGAGCCTTGTCTTTAATGAAGCTTGAGGACCAATACTGTCGTTCTTCATCCAGCCAAATATAAGCTTCCACACCATGGCTGTGAGTTCGCTGTAGTGATTCTTATATATTTCGTCTATAAATAAAAAATTTGTAGTGCGATCCTCATCATCAGGCATATCTGCCAATGCCAATGTCAATCAACTCATGATCCACCAAGGTTGCAAACCAATACAGTCCTTCAAATACAGAAGCTGATAATATCTGGCCATTACTTACCAGCAAGAACAGAATATGATGAAAGCCATATGACTCCATCAAAGAATCACTGTTATTATGTCCCAGCAATTGTCATCAATTTCCAAGATCGCTTGTTCATAATTCACTTGATGTTGTCAGGATATGATCAATTTTGAACATTGATAGTTAATAGGACATATACCTCATACAAATAAGTTGAACATGTGTTTTGCAGTCTTAACTTGACCAGTGGACAAATCCCACTAGATTCATTTATGACATCGAGGGCACCTACGTTCATGTCCCTTCGGCTGCTGAATTTTATTATTCAAAACCCTGTTCCAGCTAAGCTCTCATGCAAGGATGAAGTCTTGCTCTATGCTTCTCTAGGCAAGAAGCTTAAACAAGAGAGTAAGGGGATCAAATATCTTTCTTAAGCAATAAGCTTAAACCTTATACTTGCACTTGGTACATCAGCACAATATCCACTTACCATACTTTCTTCTTCTTCTTCTATGACCGTGCATAATCTATAACAATATTGAAAACAATATCAAAAGAACAAATCTGATATAAATCTGATATGATATAACATGAACAAAAGTATGAATGCTACTTTTATGATTTTGTGTCGTGCTAACAAACAGTACTTACATTTTAACATATTATTTGTCACATCCATATCCATGTTCTGTATCTCATGTCTGTGACCCTATCTCTGCATTATAGAACAAAAAGAAGGTAACCAAAATCATTATATATTCACCTTAATTGCAGGAATCTCTAATTTCCTTAATTCCATATCTTGATCTTAATCCAACTCTAAATATACTAATTGCGTGTGGGTTTTTTTTCCCTTGTGACAGACTCTTCCTTGTACAGGACCAGACTAGACTCTGTGCAAGCTTCTGCTTTGTGATGTACCATGAGAAGCCACCATTTCCGACAAAATGGAGGCATCCTCATCACTGTCATGGACACATTAAAGGGACAGTAATTTGAGATTTCCAGATAGTGACTCGCTTCAAACTATCCTTATAAGTTATAACTAATGTCAGGAAGAAAAGACATCCTTGCAAAGCCCCTTAACAAGTTCAACAAAGGTCTCACTTGAACGCATCTTCAATCTTAAGGTTTCAAGGTTTCTAAAACTCTTGAACAAGGTGGGCTTTATAGTAAACATCTCAACATTGCTTCCATAAATCTTGAAAGAAAGGCCTGACAAAATGTAAATATAGTGACAAACATAACCATCACAAGTCAAATATTGCACTGCCAAAAGTAATTACTGCAATGCTTCGTTGCAACATGTCGCTCATTTTGATGCAAGTTCTTGATTATACCAGAATATGATCATAAGCAATCTCCACTCCCAACTCATTAGCAACCTTGCTAATTCCAATCAAGTATACTTAAGCTGCATTAAGGGATATCCCATATAGCTTTCATTGAGAATATAGAACTTAATATGTGTATCCAATCCTCCAGATGAGAGCTAAAGAGAAAATTTACTTTTCCAGAAAGAAATGGTGAAATGACACACATAATACTATATTATGATAATTGAAATCTGCGTATTCACAAGGTAGTCGAGCACAGCCAAAAACTATACCAGACAAAATTTCTTAAATAAATTGTAAGCCACTGAACTACCCAAGGAAAAAATTTGCTTCCATAGCCATCTTCTGGATGATAGCTAAATAGCAAATTTACTTCAGAAAGAAATGGTGAAATGATGCACATAAGTCTAATTTGTGATAATTGAAATCTGCGTATTCACAAGCTATTCAAGCACAGCCACAAAACAGAATAAAAATTCTTATATAAATTGTAAGCCACTGAACTATCCAAGGAAAAAATTCGTTTTTGTAGCTCTAGTTGAACATACATAAAATGAATTTTACACATACTCAAAGAGAATAATAAAGATTGCAACCCCACCATCCCAAATCTCTAAAAAAGAATTGAGTACGAACTATAAAAAAAGAAAAAAAAACAGTTAAAATGCAAAAAGGGTTCACAGGTGTACCAAAAGAATGCAACTTTCTTGACGATGGTAAAGGTGGTGCAGAGAATTCTCTGCCACCCTTTCAATAGCACCAATAAAATGAATCCTCCAACTGTAGGCCAACCCCATCAAACCTCTCTGAATTTTATCAATAATATATATTTACACAGTTTCAAAGCTTCTCTTTTTTTAGTTTTTTTAACTCTCCCTAGCCCAATCACCATAAAATCTTTGAATCACACAACAGCAGTCGGAGATGTGGAGTACTTGCTAGGACTCACAACAACACTGCCAAACTTCCCGTTCGATTGCTGGGGTGACGTGAAACTTGCGCTCCTCCCAGGCTTCACTTGGAATAGCGACCCAAGCATCTTCTCCAATGCCTGTACTGTGTACTTTGCGTATTTAGCGGAACTAGCGTCCTGCTCCACCAGTGGCCCATAGCTCTGCATGTAGCTCCTATACACAGGCACGATCGCCTGCACCGCCAACTGGCACGTCCTCTCCCTCAGATCCTTATCCAAGACCACCCAATTCGTCTGCCTCTTGTACATCTCATCGAACGCCTCATTGAACCCTCTCAACCTCTTCTTCACCGAATCCCTCGCAGTGGCTCTCCCAACGGAAAACATAATCAGGCCCTCCCGACTCAATAATGCCGGAAGCTTCCCCCAGCTCTCCTTCAAGTACACCGCCATGTAGTACTCCTTATACTGCTCATGTTCCTTCAACCACACCTCCCCCAACAACTCGCCGAGACGGGTCCCTTTGAGGGCCTTATAAAAGTGATGGTGCATGTTCATCATAAACAAGTAGGCGAGCACCTGGTCGTCGTAACCTTTCGACCAGACCTCGAAATTCTGTTCGAGAGCTCTGATGATGTTCAGGACCGCATCGATAAGGAGCCGCTCCTGGAACCGCTCCTGCTTCCAGCTGCGATGGATTACAAGCACCTGCAAGAGCACAGGGCGGTAATCGTCCCCAATCAGACGGTTGCAGTAGTCCGTGATGAAGCTCACCAGCCTCGGAACCGCCCCATCGGCTGGTGGCGGCATCTGCCTCTGCAGCTCCACCTGAACGAGCAATTCCCAGAATATCTCGCACGCGCCTTCAATTACCTTCTTGATCAGATCCCTCGTCAAATTCTGGATCTCGAGACAGGCCTTCCCTCCGAAGAGACGGTTGAAATCCAATCTAAGCTTGTTGAGAGACCTGAAGATGTCGAGTAGCTTGAGGAGCTTGATCGGGTCATTCTTGGTCTCTGTGACAGTCATTCCAAATTTAAGGAAGGCGAGGATCCCGGCATTTGCGGCAACCGTCGCAAAGCACTCGCTCCGCACGTTGTTGTTGTCAAAAACGTCGGAGCAGAGCTTGTACTCCGCCTCGAAGAGGTGCTTCACCGCGAACTCGAGGTGGCGCGCCCACCGCTCGATGTGCGTCTCCACGCTCCGCACACTGTCGATGTCCGCCGCGGTCACCTCGAGATACACCAAATCCAAATCTTTCAGGCTCGCGCGCACGTTGATGGTCCGGACGTCCACGTAGATCGAGACGCACCTCTCGAGGCGGCCGTTCGCGGTCGCCCGTTCGAGGATCAGGAGGAGCTTCTGGATGATGTTGGTCGGGATCAGAGACGGGGCAATGATGCGGTGTTGATCGGACGGTTGGGAGGGGGACATTGAAAGGGGAACGCTGTTCTCCTCGAGGAGGCGGCGGAACTCCGATTCGAGCCTCTCGAGGGAGGCGATCAAGAGGCCTCCGTCGACGCGGGACTGCGCGTCTTCCGATGCCCTTGATTCGTGGAGGAGATTCAGCGATTTCTTGAGTTCGGCGACGAATCGGGCATCGGCGACGGAGTTCTCCTCCAGATACTCGACGATGTCGTCGAGCCACTGAACGGCGAGGCCGCAGTTGTCGGAGAGGAAGCGGAGGGCCTCCTCGAGGCGCTTGAGGACGGAGAGGTACCCGGCGAGGTCGGACCGGATCTGGTCGGAGAGGAGCGGCCGCTCAAGTCCGTGGACGGCGTCGAACACCCGGAGGACAGCCGCGGCGGGACCGACGGCGCGGTCGATGTGGCCGCCGACGGAGAGTAGCGCGTCCTTCGAGGCGCGAATGGGGCGGACGGCCGCCTCGAGCGACGGGAGGCGGTGGTGGATCTCGTCGAGTCGGGGACCGGCGCGGTCGAGCGCCGCCGCCAGGGCCTTGGACTTGTCGAGGCTCGCGCGGAGGGACTTGCGAGCGGTCACCAGAGGTTCTAGGTTTCCCAGATCCATTGATGGGGGAAAGCCCTAGAAACGAAGAAGATGAACTTTAAAACCCTCGCAAATCGTGACGAATGAGGGTTTTTGTTTTCTTGTTTTGTTTTTTTAAAGCCGGGGAAAGATAATGAAAAGGGGCTGCATTTAAAAAGAATTGCTTTCCGGTCCCTGGCTATTGCGCTTACCAGGGACTCATTAGATGTGAGAGTTCTTATTAAAAATCTCTCTAATGTTCTGTGACAATTCGTGTGTACTTTGTGGATATGTTGTATAGTCTGCGGAGCAGAAGATTGTCTCTTTGATGGTCCGAAGATGGATCTGGACCGTTGAAAATGCGAAGCGGATTAATAAAAGGTGTCTCGCGAGTGAGTTTTGCGTTTTATGATATTTTAGCTTGGCTTTTAATTTTCAATAAAAGATATCATGGATGGATATGTTGAAAAGAAAGAAAGAAAGAAAAGGAAAAAGTGGGGAATGAATCTGGCTTGGGATACCTTATTTTGTTCATTTTGTGATGTCATAGACCGGAATCGATATTCTTACACCCTTGTTTTTTTTAGATGATGTTATTAGCCCATTGTTTGGAAAAATATTGTTTTAAATTCTTATATTTAAAAAAATAATTTGATATTTCATTTGGCGAAATAATGGTTTGAAAACAATACCAACGATATTTATTTTATAAGAAAAGTAATGTAATTATTTTAAAAAATATCTCAATATTACATATATTATGTTCTTTATATATTTTATTATATATATTATTATTTTTTAAAGAAAACGATACCATAATGTCTAGTTGGATGTGGAATAAGGGATGAGATAGGTGGGAATAGAAGAGAATAAAAAAATGTATGTAAATAGAGATAATAAATGAGTATAGTTATGTAAAATTAAATGAAAATAAATTGATATTTGTATTTTATGTCTTTTTTAGAATTAAATTATTTATTTACTTGTACAATATGATTTATCATACAAATCATGTGTAATCATATCAAATCACTTATCATCATTTTTTTATACATCAATGGGGTCTACATACCAAATCAATTTTTTTTACACATTATTCACATTGTATTACTCATTAACTAAACAACAATTGTTATTATTATGTTACCCAATGAAAATAACAAAAAATACAACTAAACAGCAAATCACATATTTCATTGATTAAACAATTTATTCATGAAAGAGTTATAAACCCCATAATAGTTCATGTCTTTACCCAGACAAGCACTTAAAATAAATGATATGTCATGGTTAATTATAATTCTCTATCTATTTTGTTAGAAATGTTAGACTATTCTTTATCCTCCCTATTTTTTCTTTGTAATTTTTTTCTATAATCTCTACAAAATGAAATCAAATGTTAGGCTGTCCATAATTTTAAAAAGGTATGATTTATTTGTAATCTGAAAAGATATGATTATATGCATTTAATTTTTTTTTAAAAGGCATACATTATCTTGTTCAAATTTAAAAACTGTAAGAGACTTGAAGTATTTGTTTGAGATAAGATATAGATTCTACAGATATCAAGGTAGCGAAGATACAAATAGAGTAAATTATTTTAACGGCCGTAATCGTTTTGATTCTTTCGTGTCAGTTAAGATTGCGTTTGGTTACGCGATTGCACAACGTTTGCGATTGCAAAAAGCTGGTTCTACAATCGTGCAATCAAACAGTTTTACAATCGCAGCTTTCTACAAACAAATTTTAGAAAAATAATATCCAAAAACTGTGAATTTATAAAAACTGAGAGGAAAACAACTTCCTGCATAATTAATTTTAAACACAGCGATCATAGAAAATCAGTTTTATAATCACGTTATCAAACGCTACTTAAGCTGGGTGAGACGGGAAACACAATTGTCTGAATGTCGTGTTTTCGTATCCGTCTGACGGAGATCGTGTTGTCTATATTTTGAAAGCTACGTGAAATTTGTCAGACCCAAATTGACATTTTTGTCAATTGAGCTGTCGACATCAGTTGGATTTCAAAAGGAGGTTTGAAGTTTGAAGTTAGGCAACTCATCTACTGTTTAATTGGGTGTCCTTTTCTTGAAAGTTTTTTTTAAAATTTAATAGTCAATTATAATTTAATTGTCATGAAAGTTTTAAGGGAAAAATAAATATAGCCCCCTCTAAACTGTCATAAATATATATAACCCTTTGATTTTTCCTAAAATCTATATAACCTATTAAAAACACGTATATAAATCTAAATAATCACTTGAATTTGGTTATATTCATTTTCCGCCTGTGAATTCAGAAAGATATTTTTTAAAAGGGTTTTTTAGTTTTTCAGTCTCTATAAACATGTCTATTTAAGGATCAATCTCTCACTTTTTCATATTTTGGTTTTATTCTCCAGATTTAAAAAATATGTTCTTTTTTAGTCCCTCCCAGAGATTAAACAGAAAACCAAATAATTTAGGGATAGATCCCTCAAAGTGATTAAAAAAGAACATATCATTTAAATTTGAAGACTAAAATCAAAATATAAAAAATTAAAGAATCGGTCAATCATATAAATTATAAAGACTTAAAAATAAAAAATTCTTTTTAAAATGCAGGATGAATATGGTAACATTGTTTGTGATGAAAAAGAGGACCCAAAATTCACACAGATGGGACAGGGTTTATTTCACAAGACCTAGCAATAAAATGCCCAAAGAATATATATCGAGAAGATGTCCAGGTGCATGGTGCACCGCTGTGTCTTCCTTGTGTCATAAGAAGGGTACATAGTTACTGTTAAACATGCAAGAAGTTGCTATATTCTATTTGCACATAAATTTAATTCATATAAAAGGTGTCCTATTCTAGGCATGGTGGATGAAGTGACCCATGTAGCCCCGTTTGAAACGAGGATAGTTTTTATTCTAAGGTATAGATTTATCCAAGTATAAATGAGTATAAATAAGGATAAAGTGATTTTGTGTTTGGTTGTATTTTGAATTATTCTCATTGGTAAACGTAAGAATAAATGTTTTGTTATTTGGGTAAAATGTGAATAAAGTATGAATAAGGATTTATAAAAGGTAAAAAAGTAATGATAGTTGATTTGACATGTGATTTATAAGAGGTGATGACAGTTGATTTGACAGTAGACCCACATATTCTTTAGGTGGAATAACCTAGGATAACTTTTATTCTAGGGGTTGATTGGAATTCCTATACCACTTTATCAAGGTTTATTCTGACATAATTTATCTGGGGTTATTCGGGGTAAACAAACACCCCTAAATACTTATCCGGGGTTATCCGGGGGGTTATACTCGTTCCAAACGGGGGGATGTAGGGTTTTATAACCTATTCAGTTGATAAAATCATTATTTATATATAATTTTTTTTGTATATGCAACAAATTGAAAAAGTTTTTGGTGTATTTTGTTTTCAGGCAGAGTTCATCTATCAACAAAAATTTAACTAAGGGATTGTTTAGATTTACATAAGTATTTTTAGAGGGTCATATGAATATTAAGAAAAGTCAGCGGGTTATATAGATTTCAAGCAATTTACAAAGGGTTATTTGTATTTTTTTAGGTTTTAAACAAGGTCACCAGACATATGTTCATCTAGGCTAGTTTGACAATGAGGTTTTAATGATAAATTGTCATAATTTTAGAGGATAAAAAGTATCAATTTTGTCTTTATTCACGTTTATTTAAATCAGAACAAAAGACAAGCATAAATATTATTATAACATTTAGAAGAAATAGAAAATTTTTATTTTTATTTTTAAATTAGGATAATTGTTTACACTTTATCCCAATTATTTTTTATATCAAATGGAATAAGTTGTCCTCCTTACTTATTCAGTTATTCTCACTATTATTGTTTATCCGATAATTATACCCTACTCAAACCAGTCCCTAGAGTCTCTTTTATATATATATATATATATAATTCACAAATCATATAAAATAAATACCATAAAATTATATGGATAGTTAAATTATTTTTTTAATATATTTTCCGTTGATATGATAAATATAGTTATGCAAGGAAATGATGATAATTATAATGAACTTCTTAAATTATAAAAAATACGATAATTGTTCAAAATAAATGGGTATCTAAATTTTAAGCATAAAAACAACCTCGATGCATGTTTCAAAATTATTTTTTTGGGGGGGGGGGGGGGAGTACGGGGCCGTTTGGTTCAGCGGAAAGCTGATTTTAAAGTCCTGATTCATAAGTGCAGATTATATAAGTCCTGATAAGTTTTAATCAGTTTAGAAGAAAAAAGTGTTTGGTTCAGCGGAAATTATAAGTATTTATGAAAATAAGTGTGTTTGGTTCAGTACTAAAGAATAAATGCATATATCACATCCCATCCAGGAGTTGTTTATATTAAATGACAAGTTTATCTTCTAACAGTTGTATCAACCCACGTTTGTATGGTAAGGGTCTCTCTGATTTATCTCTCTGTAATTTTGGTTTCAGAGCCTAAAAGTTTGTATGAACTTGATGACACTAGAAAGAATGTAATGTAATGTTGGTTTTGTTAGGTTTGATGGGGTTGGAGAGTGCCCATGCGTGCCAAATGCAACATATAAAAAACAGGCAACAATAGTTGTTCTAGTATATGTTTCACCCCTCCCAATCAGTAGGTGAAGTTAACTGCACAAGCATTCTATCAGGTTGGCAGGATGATTAATAAATTTTTTACTTGATTTATTCATGCCATGCTATTGAAATGGAAAAAAAAAAGAATGCAGACATTCCTATGTTTCCCTTTTTGCCCTATTGTGTGTGTGTAGAGAGAGAGAGAGAGCAAATCATTTGAATATATCAAAATGGAGGTGATACAAAAGGGTTTTCAAGTGAATGGATGGAGTATAGCATAGCCCACTCTTTAATTGTAAAAGTTTTACCTTGAATAACATATATATACATAAAAACAAGGATCATTCAACTGCAGATGCCATTTTCATCTATTCAATTAATAATAGTGATAAAAATCCCTCATACCCTCAGTGTCATTGACCACTTCCACCTCAGTATTACAAATCTTAAGCATCACCAATCAATTAAATCATAATCTACAGTATCACCAATCTTTCTGCCTATACAGATTTAAGCCAACTCTGTGTTTATTATGTAGAAACTGACAGTTGTATATGGAATCTTGCTATCGGATTCAATACATACATGACCTTTTTGTAACTTTATATCTCATTCATGAATCTGCATATCATTTCAGAAAATAGAATAAATGCAACTGATGAGTCACAAAATACTGGAAGCATTAATAATCCAAAGGTGTTATATTTTATTGACTAAACTCTGATAAAAGGGGAGATAGGGAATAGTGTCACACAGATTGCTTTTTAACATTTAATGAGCTACAAAGTTCATAAATTAACTGAGATATAATTCATATGGATTTAAGAAATATATGGAAATAATTTACTACAGACAACCACATAATCATAACATTTGATAAAGTTTAAACTTATTTGCAGAAAAAAATATTTGTTTGCTAACCCTACCTTCCTATGGCAAAAACAAAAAGACAGTATTCTCAATCAAAACCACTGTAATTAAACCTAATCAAATAGCTTCTCAAACAATCTCCACATCCCTTCATAAATGATTCAATTGCAATGCAACCTATCAAAAAGTCTTCAAGTAGTTGATTTACAATTCATTAACAACGAATCAAACCATCATCATAAGCAAGCTAGAACTATTGAAGATGACCATGATCATAAACCACTCATCAATACAAAAAGAAGATAGGTGAGGAGCGTGGGGACTCTTACTGACTAAAAAGCATAACTGGCACCATTCAAATGACCACAACCACCTTTACCATAACCAATTCACAACAATGGAACGCAATGACTATAGTTAGAAATACCCAAAAAAATAATCAAACCCTAAACAGTGGTTAATCAAAGATTTGAAGATATTCTACTAATTTTGAACTGGAGGTTTTACCTAGATCGTTCAATGGAGAGGAGATCCGAAGAGGATGGAGGAGATTGGAGCGTCGAAAGGTGAAGAAGATGATTTAGGGGCCGGATCCTCTGATGAGCAATGGTTGCCAAACAGAAAAATGTGCCCTCAACTAGGGTTTGTGAGGACTTCGAACGCTGGAATCTATCGCCGATGATCCACTGTATGGCGTAGATGGTGAAGTTTTTAAAATCTAGGGTTTTCCTTTTTTCGTAGTCGGTGCAGAGAAGTCCCCCATTTTTTCGTCGAGAGCTTGAGAGAGGGGTGAGGAGAGAGACGATTAGTGATAGCTGAAGTTTATATACCCTGTGTAATTAATTGATATGTGCGGGGTAGTATGGTCTTTTCACATCAAGGGTAAAAAGTCTGAATGCGAGAGCCGATTTAAAAAGTGAACTTTTGGGGCTTGAATTTTGCAGTGTTTTTTCCCTGAATGAGTAAATTTTTCAGTACTTATTGGTGAGCTTACCAAACAGAAAAATGTTTGAATAAGCTCTGATTTTCCTGAATAAGTGGAATAAGTTCTGTTTTTCAGTCTTACCAAACAGCCCCTACATGTTTGTTAAAACTTATAAGTTACAAATTATAGTTTTTAGTTTAAAATAAACAGTTCTTGCATATTTGTTTAAATTTATTGAAATTTATTTAAGTTAAAAACAACTTAAAAAAGTCATAATATCTAAGTTAGGTTAGGGGTGCTTTTTAGATTATAACTTATGGATTAATGTTTCAAAAAATCTGTTGGATATTTAATACCCTTCATTTTATTTAATAAGGACAAATCTTTTCATCTTCTCTAATATTCCTTTCATCTACTAAAAATTTGAAATAACTTATATAAATATTTTTTTTGAAACTTAACTCATGTAAGATTAAAACTTTGGATTGTAATTTTTTTAATAAAATAAAATTTAGATTACAGCTAGAATATTTTAGTTGTGTTATTTATTAATAGATATCAAGTTCTATGTTTTTGTCTTTCAAGTTCTATTTTTTTAATTAATGTGTAATTCAATATTTCATTAATTTTTTTATATTTTATTTAATGTTAATGGGTGATGAGTGAGTCATCATCATTTTATAAGTAAAACCACATTTTTTTTATTAAAGAGAAATTGAATTTAACTTATACACATGGAAGGGGTATTTTTGACAATTACACAACAAAAACTATTTTACAACTTATTCTAACAAACATCCACATTTGTTTATTCTCTGTTTTTCAACAGCTACAATAAACATGTTAACTGCTTATCAAAAAAGTTATAATCTATCATCTATAAATTATAATCTATAATTTGTAAATTCAAGCTACAATAAACATGGCCATAATCAAAGTGTTGATATTTTCAATGAAATATTTTTTGGTTTGACAAGAAAAATAAATTTTTATCTGCAGTGCTTATAGAATTATATTTATGCCCATTTTATGGAAAATATTTTTTTATTGATATTTGGTTTACCATTTTTTATAAAATGGAAAGATTGAGGTAGGGCTGTAACTCGGGCTGGTTGGATTCCGGTTGACCCCAACTCGAACCCAACCCGAATTGTAAACTACTCAACCCTAACCCGACCCAACCCAATTTTCAATTAGGATTGGACTAATCGGAACCCAGCCCGTAATTAAACCCGACCTACCTCGACCCAACCTGATTTTTAAACGTGATATGCAAATTAAATAAACTAACATAACTCAACCCGTAAGATTAGTTAGGTTTATCTAAAATTTGAACTGTCTAGATTAGGAGCTACATAATGAACGACAATGATATTTTTTTTAAATTATTAGTTTATGGGTTCGAGTTAAGTCAAGTTGTGAGTGAGGTCAACCCAAACCCAACCCGATTTGTGAGTTAACCCAAATTGGTCAATCCAAACCTAAACCTGAATTGGACAACCCAACCCGTATAAAAATCAGATTCAACCCGACCCAAGTTATAGCTCTAGATTGAGGGCAAAATGACCTTTCAACAATCAATAAATAAAATACTTTTAAAATAAAAGTCAAACTATTTACTTATTAAAAAATATTTATTTGTTAATAAATCTTATAATAAATAGTTAAAATAAATGCTCAAATAAAAAATATGCGTATATCTTAAATGATAAATCAAATAAATGTTTATTTTCCGTCAAACCAAACGCCCCCGACTCACGATATAGTGTTGTTAATGTCAAACACCACCCAAAAATAGCTCTTTTTTTTCTTATTATTGTAACACCCAAATACCTTGTTATTGGTCAGGAAATTTAGTAAACAAGCAACAACAGTCAAACACCACCCAAATAGCTCGTTATTGGTAAAAAAAAAAAAAAAAAAAAAAAAAAACTAGTAAACAAGCAACTGCAGTTAGTTTTTCTATCACTTTCTCCATCTGAAATGAAATCAAATGGGAGATGGGACAAGTTTTTAATTGTTACTTACACAGACGCAACATCAGTGTATTCACCTAACCTTATTTAATTCACATAGAAATATGTATGGACAGATGAGAATGTGAGCTCATAGATTTTGGTCAACAGCGAGCTTCACACGGCTTTACATGTCATCTTTTTCACTGATTAATATATGCAGGATAAATTAATTTTTATTTGGTTTTTTCTGCTATTTTTAATAAAAACCGTATAAATGATATTTGTGAAAACAATAAAAATGATATTTCATTATTAATTTTATAAAGTATTTGAGAATAAGTGTTAGAGGTATGTGTGTGATATGTTAAATATGACATATTTTAAAGATATATACTAGAGTATAAGGTGGAATAATTCTTTTAAAATCACACAGAAAAATGTTTTTATCTACATAAATAAACCCTGATAATCAATTACAACACCCCTTAGATTATATACAATGAATTACTTCTTATGTGGAATATTTTTTTTTTTAGATTTTAAATTGAATAAGAATGAATGTCAGATTGATGTTTAATTAGTGGCTAATTTGGCAGTTGGATCAGATTTTAAGAATTAATTATTCTAATTTGAAAGGATAAAAAAAACTATCAATTAGATATTTATATTTTATTTGTTAAAACCAAAGCTAAAAAAATGGGATAATTGATATTAACCTTTAGTTTATAAAAAATGAGATAATTACTCTAAAAACTCTTAAGAAAAAAAAACCTAAATCAATCTTTTTTGAAAAATATTTTACCCGAAAATAATTCTTTCATCATTATTTCATATCAGTGTCATTATCCACTCCTATAAAAAAAAATTTATAGAAAGCCCCTCAAGAGGTTGATACAGGATAAGGGCCCGAGGCCCATAAAAACCCATAACACAAGTTTTTCACATGGGGACATTTATATGCACTCCCATTTAGTATAAACCCACCCTCATAAGAAACCCACCCATCCCATTTTTGAGTATGTCAATCCCACCCTATTATAAATATCAAGAGGTGAACAGTGAAAACCCACCCCAGTCCACAAAGAACATAACCTCTCTCTCTTCGATCCATCTCATCCGTGCGATCCGGCTATTGTCAACACCCTCCAATCACTGTGATGTCGAAGTTGAAGGTAAATACCATTTTTTTCTTCATCTCTTCTTCCTCTTTTTGTTGACCTTTTTTTTTAAATCATAGTTGATAAAGGGATTTAGATTGATTTGATATTGTTTATGAATGGTTTTATTTAGGTTTGTGTGAGGTACATATAAACTAGGGTTAGAATATACACCCAAAAAAAAAATTTCAAATATGTTTTTTTTATATGTTTAAAAATGTCCCATATTGTTGTTTTGAGTTTATATTAAAAAATGTGATTTTTGTGGGTATTAAAACCATCCCCGTAGATTTCTGTGGGTATTCATTCTTGTGGACATATATTCATCATATCATTTATTACTTGTTTGAAAAACATAAAACTTCAACATCATGTTTTGTTTTCATAAACAAAACAATCTGTTGACAAAGGTTTCATCAAACTTCATAACACAGGTTGCCGGTGTCGATGCCGACCAGCGCAGGAACATTCGACAACGACTCAGTCGATTGGCTCACATTCACATACAGTTGTTTTCCTCTGAAGTTTGGTCGACACACCTATTGGTAAATAATTTATAAGGAGAACAATAGACTGGAAGTCGACTTGGTTGCGGTAGTTATTGTTGAAGTTTGTATGAAACAATAAATAAACATCTTAATGCATATTGTATAGTGTTAGTGATCCCAACAACATCTAGGTAGCAGTTATTGAACACTTTTGTCTAGAAACAATGGTCATGGTTTGTATATGTCTAACCACAATGTTGGATGTGTTTGAATGATGATCTAATGCGTTACCGTTTTATCTTTCAATGTCTTTACCAATAATGAATATGTGGAATGAATATGTAAATGTAAGTTGTATGTGGGTTGAAATGGTGGAAAGGGTTGAAATTGTTGTGAGGATGAGAATGAATATTTAGAATAATCTTTTGATATGTTCGACAGAACAACAGTCAAACTTTTGTAAAAGAGTTCGACATATTTACAGTCGACCCAGTATAAACAATGTCGACAGTATTCCTGTCGAACTACTCGTAAAATGAGTTTGGATATTTTTTTACTTGTTCGATATATCAATTGTCGAACCTGTATAAACGCTTTAGATGGATGGATTGTCGAACTAGTGTAAAAGAGCACGATAGAGGATGTCATATTAGCTATTCTCATATCGCCAAACCTATTGTCGAACTGGATCAATTTTGTCAAAATTTGATTCACCGAATAGTTCATAGAGAATCATCAGTTTTATAGTGGGTGGGGTGGGATTTGCATTAGCATGAAATATATAGGGGTGAAAAGTACAAGGGGTGGGTTCTGTTTAACATGGGGTGGCGACGGTAAGGGTGGGTTCCGTTGATTTCAATAGTTCATGTAATCTTTTTTTTTATTTTTAAATGGAGTGGGTTTTTAACTATACGGAGTGCGTATATAGCTCCTTTTTTCACATCCCATAAAAATAGAAGATATGATTGAATCTAGAACCTCTGCTAAAGGGGAGGGTGAGGGTGTCTTCTTTAACTATTTAACTATCCATTCCTATAATCGACTATACATATATACTTATTCCAAATAGTGGCAGGGAATTCCAGTCAGAGCACTTTGAGATTACGTTTCTAAAGCGCATATATATAATTTAATTTGGGTTGATGTTCAGATGTCATAAAATTCAAAGCATGGCAAATATGCTGAAAGAAAAAAATTGGTAGTCAAAATATGTATCCCACGCGTCAATTTTTGCGAAGTCCTGTGATTTTCGAAGACCAAACAATTCATGCTCTTAAAAGAGCGAGGACTGACAAGGTTGCTTTTGTTTTATTTCTGTTTTTTTTTCAGGTACCGTTTGGGGGAGATATTAATAGGCGTTGGCGGTTGCGAATTCCGGCAAACGCAGATAGCTAACCAAACAACATTTTTCATTTCTGCGTTTGGTTTCTTCCCCCGACATTTCACGCCTATTTTTCCTCGCGTCCTCGACGTCTCAAAAGAACGATTCTCGCGTTCGGCCGACGTCGCGTCCCTATGATCTTTGCCAAACGGTACCTCAGAGAGAAAGAGAGATTCCATGAAATAGTTGTGAACTTTTGTGTTAGGCTAGCAGTAGCGTTTCAAAACACCACCAAATGCAAACTCTCAACGAAATAAAATTCTGACATCTGCGTTTGAAAGTTGAAAGTGGCTGTGGAAAGCATTTGTTTGCCGTGTTTGAAAATGCATGGAAACTAATATGTTGTTTGCACCGTAAGAGTTCTCGCACCGCAGTGCCAAACACAATTATGATAGAAAAAAAAATCATTTGTTCTTAAGAAATGTATATTAACACCCTATTCCAATTTTTTTATGCCATATTAAATCAAGAGAAAAAATTTATTATCCATTATAATAGAGTCGACCGACACTATCTAAAAAAACAAAAAGTGAAACTATAAATAAAAAAGAGATTATTTTTCCCATAAAATGTCTTTTTACTGATATGTAAATATGTATAAGGACCATAAAAAAATACTGATATGAGCGTCGGAGTGTAATTATTTGCAGGGGCCTAACAACCCGTGGAATTGTTTCATCATCAATAATCATGATCAATCCCCTCCGTTCAATCAAAGGGTGAATATCTGATCACCCATAAGTATATACATCAATTTTTACATAAAAATGTACTCACTTGTTAAATATATAATTCTTAAAAAAAAAATCAAAACATCTATGAGATTCAGTTAGAGCTATAAATGGGGTTGAACATATTCCTAATGCATTATTAGTCAATGTCAAATGCCGCGGAATTAGGAAAAAAGAAAAAGTAGCCCTCGTTGCTGCCCTACACCCCAACTCCATGAGGGATTAGAGAACATACTAGGAGTTGACAAACCAAACAATGAAACAATAAAGAAGGAATAACATGGATTGGGTACAGCCAGATAGCATCTAATAATCTCTAATCAAGAGAGTTGAGTGGCTAAGTTTGATTAATTAACATAAAGTCTCATCAGTAATATATAAATACAGGAATCACCATGGAGTGAAAGCTCAAATTGTTGGGTTGCAGCTTTACACAAAAAAATAATCAGGTAATAGTATCAATTTTTTTTTTTGTACCAATGGGTTACTGGGCCACAGAGTCCAATTATAACACAATGGATCACATTATTGCTAGTACTGTAAGGCCCGAACTATCACGGGCCATAATAAACTATGGATTGGTAAGAGAGCCGGCATCCCACAGTGTGTGGACAGTATCATTTTTTAAAATTGCACAATTTCTTAAAATAATTTAAATTAGGTGGTATCTAGTGTCACTCATGTTCAGGCCTTGTCTGGATCTATGTTTGGAGGATCATATGTCTGAAAAATGAAAAACTTCTTAAATGTAAATCCATATATCTTTCCATGATTTTATTTTTTAATTAAGTGAAAAACTCAAACGTGTTACCAAACACGTTTCAAGAAGCAAACTTAATTAAAAAATTACTTATAGCTTTTAGTGAAAAATGTTTTTTTTTTAAAAAAACAAAGAATATGCGTTTTTTAGTAATTAAAGTCTGTTTAAGTCACTTTATTCAAAATCTTATTTTTCAAAAGTTTTTCCAAATGCTACCTTAGTGTAAGAACTCCACGTTTGAAAAATATGTTTTTTAAAAACTCATATTGAAACGCATGTTTATAGTAATATTTGCTTTTCAAGCATAGTCCATATAGGCCCTTAAGTATCAATTTTGATACAGTATTCCACTGTGAATTTGAAAACCACTCAAATAAATTTGGAAAGAAATCAATAGATAATATTAAAATAAATCTCAATCACTTCTCATAATATAATTTTTATGAGAACTTGTCATTATGGTATTTACTGTTTTAATAAATCTCTTTATTTAAAATGATAGTGATCACTTTTGTTGTGAAATTTAAATATAGGTTTTTAGGATCTTATTTAGAAATTTTAGGATTTTAATTAACTGGTTAAAATTTTATTAGATTTTAATAATCATGATTATCATTATATCCATTATAAGTATTTATTAATATTTGGGAACCAATATCTTTTGTGTAAGACAACATTTTGAATTAATAAAAAGTTTTATTTAAGACAAATGTGAACATTTCTATATCATAGTCAACAGACAATGTTTGAAAAGCCAGTAAAACAAGAAAAAAGAAAGCATAAGCTGGCAGAATTAAAGGATGCACTGGACCATTGGAGTTCTTGTGGGGTAATGGCTAATGGGGTGGTCGATAGGGTTATTCTCTGTTGTTATAATTTTTTTGCGGATTCAAAAAATGATATGTTCATATAATTTTTTTTTTATTCACAAATGTGTTTTTTTTAACTTATTTTTATTAGCAAGAATTTGGACATATCCATTTTGAAAGAGTTCAAAACGAACAATGTCGGAAGATGATGAGAAATAGAAAAAAAAACATAGAAAAAGGAACAAATGAGTACAAAGATAGTATCGAAGATGTTTCTATCAGTATTCCCCCATCAGGGCGATGCCACATATACTAAAAACTCCCAGATTAACCCTATTATAAGTTTTATCCTAATGAACATTAAATCTGAATATAATTTTTTTTTTATGTTTTTCATAAATGTATAATGAAAGTATATTTTTTTAAAATTTTATATAATTTATTTTTCTAAATAACTTCATCTATAAAAATTCACACAGAGACACCACTGTCTCTGTGATGGAGTCCCTCACGCCAGGCCCATGAGTCTGCCAAATCTAAACAACTCCCGAGTCCACCAAATGTCCACATTGAAATACAAATACGTAGAATTACAGATACGTAGATCGTGAGAAACAGCCATGCATGCAGAGTGCATGTGGACCCGGCCCCCTACATAAATGGAGATTCCGGGTCCAACTTCACCTCTCGTAACGTCACATTCACATTTGCATATTATATATACACAAGTCAAACACGTCCATCTTTTTCTACTACTCCACTAAATATAATAACATAATTAATGATGGAAGAGACAGATATAGGTCCAGTCATCTGCAATTAAATGCACCACCTTCAATTGCAACTTGTTCAAAAGAAAAACAAGATTTTCCCATCAAGACAAAAGTGAGTGGGTGGCAAAGTTGATGGCGCTGTTAGTGGCCAACAAATGGGTTTTTCTCTCGACTTCAAAACAGTGACTTCTTCTATTGCTCGATTGGCTGTCTCATCTTTCTTAACCGGTTCGGTAGACAGCCTCTCACTTACGATGGTTATGTTGTTTTTTTCTGAAAATTCAAGAAGTCTAAAACCAGTTTAAATATGCGAATCTATTCTACCGGATCCCAAACATGAAGTAGCATAAATAGATATAGTAGTAGAATAGTCAATTTTTTGTTTGAATCTGTTTTTAATTATTCTCATAAAAAATATAAGAATAAACATTTGATAAATAATAAATAATGCGTGAACGTTGAATAATGTGAATAAATTGATGGATGATATTATTTTTAAAATTATCCAAATATTGTTCACATGTAAAATTATTGATCTTTTTTTTTAGCTTTCTTGACCATTGCTTCCCCTAATTCACGTTAGTTTTTTATTTATCAAGACGTGTTAACGCATACAACGCCCGTAAACCCAAATCCCAATGCTAAGTTGCTAACATGACATGTTCATGCATCCAAAGTCCAAACATGGCAGAAGCAAACAAGAACCACAACATTATATATGATTATAATTCTACACTCTGAACACCCAGATCCGTTTTAGGACTTGCTCGTACCCTTTCACCCATCAACCAAAACCGTCAGATCCTAATCCAACGGTCGACGGATCAAGTCCAGTCATTCCAAAACGACAAAGACGGTTTGAAAAAAAAACAGATAAGTTGAATAGATAAAAAAAAACCCAAACAGATGAAAACAAGAACTTTGATAAAAAATAAAGCAACCGCGGACCGAAAAAAGAATTGAAAAACCAAAAAGAAAAGTCTGACTCCGGTCAACTAAAGATGATAAAAGCATCCCCAACCAAAGCAAAATGCGGGCGATGGGTCCCACAACTCACCCACCACTTTGACCACTTCCCCAACCCCAATTAGTTGCACCAAATTCAATGCAATGTTTGGGTCTCCCACACTTTTGACTCTGCCAGAACCCACCCGGACTTCAAAGCCGAGTCTCCAATCCCCATTACACACAAATTTCAATTCCATAACAAGCCATAAACATTAATTAATTTAAAAAAATTTACATCTGATTTTGTTCTAACGAAGGGAAAAATTAAAAATTAATGTTTGCACTTCTTTCGGTTTTGATTTAAAAAAAAAGGTGTTAGATTGACTTCTTAAGATGACTCGAAGACGAGAGCGGCGGCTGCGGTGGCGGCGTCGGAAGGGAGAGGCGGAGGCGGCGGCTGCGAGTGGCGGTGCTCGCCTTCGTATGTGACGATCAGCATCGCCGGATCATCGGGGGCTCTCTCCACGTGTTTTCTCGCCGGACAACCTCTTAAGCTACTGCACTTGTAATAGCCCCTGCATATTATAATAGCAATCATCATTAAAAAAACATTACAATATATTGGTTTTGCTTTTGTGGGGGGTGGGGTTTAATGTGATCCGGCGATACAACGTACCTCGGATACGGTGATCCCTTGATCGGTTTCTGTCCGTACTTCCTCCACGAGTACTCGTCCGGGGGTATATCCGCCATTTTTGAACTAATCGCCGGTACCCTTATCGTCTTCTTCACTCTCGATTTCCTGAAATCATGAAAAACATTGAAATCATTTGATGATCTTTGAAAAGTGAGGGGGATCTGATAGAGGTTTTTGTTTTGTGGATTTACCTTCTCTTGGAGCAATGGCAACGGCCGGAGGCGGAGAACTTGGCGGAGGCGTCCTCGGAGTGGGCGTGGCTAGGGCACTTCCTCTTCAACGACGACGACGACAGCGGCGGCTTCCCGGCGGATACGGCCGGCGCTGCTGCCGTCATCAAGAGGGAGGACCCCTGCTTGCCGTTGGAGATGCTGCCGTCGCCGGTTGTGATCGTCGACATGAACGACGAGTTCGTCGCGGACGAGATCGGCGGGGATATGCTGAAACTCTCCTTCACCGACGAGATCGGGGTCGGCTTCGTGAAATCGAGCGTCAGCGACTGGAGGGCCGTCGTCGCAGGAGGCGGCGGAGGGAGGAGCGGCCGCGCGGAGGAGGAGGCGGAGGGGGGGCCGCGGCGGAAGCGGGCGTGGCCGGTGCGGTTCAAGATGGAGATGACCTTCTTGAACTTGGAGACCGTCTGATCGGTGATCTCCCTGCAATCGAACGACTGAGGAAGCTTCGCGGTCTGGTTAGTCTGGTGCGACATGAGGAGGATCAGATGCTCCATGTTCCTCAGCCCCGCCGTCGCCGCCTCCTGGATCGCCATCTGATCGTCCATCTTAGAATACCCAATCAAATCAACGGCCATCGATTGAATCTCAAAAAGGCCGATTTAGTTGACCATGAAAGCAAAGCAAGGAAGGTCTGAAAGAAGATATTGATTGAAAGAAAAAAAATTAAAGATGATGTTCGGTTATAACGGGGAGGGGTGACCGGAAGAACCGGTTAAAGAGAAAAAGTAAAAGCTGATGTTTCGAGTCAAAGAAGGTTTTGGATCCGACGGTCCAGATTGGGGCTGCTTTTGAACGGGTGGTGGGGGAGGGGATTAGGTTAGGTGGGGAGAACCTTCTTAGCGTGTAATATCTCGCGAGAGATTGGAGAAGGTCGTTCATTCGATACGCGTGGGATGGTTATTGTGTTTTTGCGGGACAAGATTAAGTTTAAAGTGGTTGTGAATGCCATGTGACTGTCATTGACTTTCGGACCTGAGACGGTTCAGAATTGTTAACATTATAAAAAGGTGGAGTCCGGAAACAGAGACGACGGACGTTGGGGGGGATCTCTGAAAGTCGTGACCTAACAACATAGAACGTGTTGGTTTGAATTTTGTTTTGAGATTATGATATTGTTTTTGGATGATGATTTTATATAGGTGTGGACTATAGGGATTTGTTGGGATAAAAAAAGAAAGAGTTGAAAGACACTGATGAAGTGCAGGTGGGAAAAGTTTTATTCTTGCTCCACATGAAGTCTTTTTGTATTTGAACTGGTCAAAGGTGGCATTTGAAAATTAAATCTACTTTGCTTTGGTCATAACCAGATATTGGTTTTAAGTATTAGTTTCTAAAATACATTGTAGCAGAGAAAAAATCTCACTCCAATTAATGCCGTTGCTTACTGTATTTTGTAGTGTACTAGCTAATGTGCATGTGCGATGCACATGGATTATTTTGTTGATTTGAATTATAAATATTAATTATATTAAGTTGTATTAAATACTTGTTAAGATAAGTCAATAAAAATAAATTTGGATCAGTGACAAAAAAAATAAAAAAAGTGACCAATTTTTTTATCCAGAAGTTTTTAATTAATAAAAGTGAAACATTTTAAGATTTTTATCCCATGAAAAAATAAAGAAAATATATTAAAAAAATTTGATACGCGTGACACCACTCAATCATATATAATAATTCATCTAAAATTTAGCCCTCCACATGATTGTATAATAATCGTAACACTTTAATTCTCATTATTCATAAATTACAGTAGTCTTCTAACATGCATATTTGTTTGCTTTTGCACTTTCATACAATCTCATTATTCAGACTTTAATTGTATAATTCTAACAACAAATAAAAAGAAGAAACCATATGAGATAAAAATATTTTCCTTTTTATTGGGTGTAACTCTCCAAAAAAAAACCTTAGACGTATAATATGAATACAAAATGGTCGGCTTAACCGCCTCCACGATGCTTCGATGATTATCATAAAATCAGAACTATCCACCAAAGATAAATAAATAAATAAAAAGAAATATAGAGAGAAATTAACATGAACCCGCACATCACCAATATCAACTTTTATATCCAAGCAGTGCTCATCTCCACCATGGCTGGTATGAATAAAATGTGTGAATTTCATTTAATTCTAAATTGAAGTAGTTCATAAAGAATTCAACAATACACAATTATTTGGTATTTATTGTTTCTTCAAGGATGATTAAATTGAATTCAAGAATATGTATAGTCATATGACAAGTACAGATTTTCAAGAATTTAAAAAGACATACATTACGAAGATATGGAGGGGGTGGATGAATGAATGAATAATGAAATGCATTTGGAACAATGACAGATTTGCATAAATTGAGAAGGACAAAAATGAAATTAGAAGTGTTTTAAGAGTCATTTAAAGGAAGACAAACAATACAATCTCTTTTATTCTTAAAACAAATTTATTATTTGAAAATTCTTTCTCCTAACAGTAGAGACATGCCAAATTTTTAAAAAAGAGGAACCAAAGGAAAAAATTTAAGCAAATTTATCATTATCAGTAAATTTAAGCAACTTTATTTTTGAACATTGTAGTAGGAATATATATCTTGCATGACACCCACATGTACTATAAATAAATAATTTAAATACAACAATAAATATAAACAATTTCTCTTTAAGGAAGCAAAGTTAATTATTAGGTCTCCTTTCCATTATGTTGGATGTTATGTAATAAAATCCTTCAAATACTTGAATAAAGGGCATTATATGAAATATTTTTTTATATATATATCATATTCAGGGACGTTGGTAACTTACTTGTTTTGGTTTAAAAGTGGTGTGGACGTAGAATATGATGCAACCAGATAAGTAGTTGAAGATAATACACTACAATAAGAACATAAGAAGATAAAGTCATAAATAATTGAAAGTATAATAAATATCACAAATAAATCAAAATATCTTATTCATTCTTTTTTAAGGTTTACAACCCCTTAAGTACAAGACATCCCAATACGAAAAAATATTTATCAGAAAATTGAAATTTAACAAATATTTAAAAATGAAATCAAACTTGTTAATATAGCTTCGCATGAATTAATTGAAATACTATTGTTATATTAAACATTTCATTGTCAATCTGCGAAGATTAGGTTCTTTGATATTCATGTTTGTTTGTTTGAAGGAATTATTTTTTATTGGTGTTTGTGATTGTAGATGTGGTGACAGTTTATCGAGGGTATGGTAGAAACATATCCTGGTTTGCAATACCTGGATGGGTTTCCCAGGGTAAAATATAAAAATATGAAATTTAAATAGGCGCCATCACATCACTCACATATATATCCTAATCCCTAATATCTAGGAAATTATTTTTTGATGATCTTTAGATATGAATAACTTCAAAGTTTCTATGTACCATGCAAATGGAAAAATAAAATAAATGAAGTTGTATAAATTCTTAAATGGGATCAACCACAGACTTTATTTCAAAACACAGAGTGGATCTCAACGAAATTTCATTATGATATTTTCATATCAATAACCTATAATGTTATTGGCTAAGCATTTCCAGTAACGTAATTTGAAGTACGTAGAATAATCAAAGTTGTTTTAGTTAATGGAAAATGTTGCACTTATAGTCCACTGGTAATTTTTTTTAAAATATAAATAATGAGGTCAACAATTTGAATCGACAAGACTATGAATGTGGGTTCTCTGATCGACGGAGAGTGGTAATATTATAAACTGTATCATTAAAACTCAAACATGGTGAATGCAAAAATCAACAATTGATATAGATAATAAATTTAAAATAAAATATTTTAATATCATCAGATTTAATAATTTGAAGACAGCTACACATCCTGTATTATGAAGAGCTAAATTGAGGAAAAAATTTCAAATAGTAAATTTTTTTAAATTGGATAAATAGTCAATTAAATTCGGACATCATAATATTCTCATGATTAGATAAAAAAAATGGTACTCTATTATGATGATAAAAATATCATAATGAAATTATATTACAAAAGATATATGAATAAATATCAGATCCACTGTTGCGCTACTTCCAATCAGAATAGAGAATCGAGGATCAATCTGTTAAAGGGAAAACAAATTTCTTATTTGAGAATTTTTTTTATTCTAACAGTAGATACATGCCAAATTTTTTAAAAAGAGGAACCAAATGAAAAAATAACATATTTAGTTTATTTGCAACATAAAAGTCCAAAATAAACATTGTGAAAAAATGGATTGCTTGGAGGACAATGAAAAGATAAAACGATGAATATATAATTAACAAAGGGGGAAAGAAACTCAATTTAATGCATTGTAATTAATATATTTATTTGTGATGACTAAGAAAAAAAATGAATGGCAGAAGATGAAAAACAAATGTTTAATAAGAAGGTGGGGAGGTGATCCAAGTCCGTGTAGAAGGATGTGATCATAAGGGAAAATAATCAATTGAATGCACTGCAATTAAATACATTCATAATTTTTGTAATGAATGGTAGAGTTGGAAAAATGCAAACATTTAATAAGAAGTTGAGAGGTTATCCAAGGCCATTGCACATGTAAATTTGAACAAAAGAATGAGATTGAAGATGAGTGACTGGATTGTTATCGTTAAAATATTAGTAATTTTAAAAGTTCAAATTTCTGGCCATTGGAAGACATGAATAAAATCATATTTTAACAATAATTTAAATTGTGAATTTAAATTAAATTTTATTTTTGTTTTAAACATATTTCATTATATCTTTTATATATCCTAAAATCTTGTGAATAAAATCATATTATAAATTTATAATCCTAATTTTGAATATATTTTTATTTTATAAGAATTCTTTTATCCTAATAATACTATGATATTCAAATATGATTTTAAAATAATAAACATATTAATATAAATTTAGTCAGCTTATTAATGTAATTTAATCATAATTGATGTAAAGAAAATTTTTCATGGATAAGTCGGCATATGAATGTCATAAATGATGTAAATGATTAATATTATTTTATGATATATCTATAGTAGTAATCATATAAGTATGATGAAATGTGAAGCTTAAAATTTTAATATGTCATGCATGATATGATGAAAATATGAATAAATTATGGATGAGATTACAATGATATGAATGGATTTTCATTGGATTAAATCTATTGTTAAATTCACACAAAGCTCAAATCCGAATTTGTCCATTTTTATAGCAATATTTTTTTATAACAGTATTTTATACGTTTGTTTTTTTTATTGGATTACATTTTTAATTACTGTGAATTATATTTTTTTGTTGGGTAGATCTTATGGGTCATTGATTATTTGGGGCATTAATAGAGTCGAGAAGTCCAAGTGAATAGAGTAAATGCTAATCAAATATGTGTGAATTAAATAAATATTAATAGATGTGAATTATATTAATATTTGATTTTTTTTAATGTATCATGTTTTTGTATATGAAATGAGATTTTTTTTGCGAATTATATTATTAATGTATAATATATGTCTTATCCTAATAATATTATGATAATCAAATTTAACTATAAATTAATCAATATATTACATGATAAAATGTATGTATTATAATAAACTATAAATGAAATTAAAATGTTGTAAATAGATTTTCATGGGATTGAGTAGAAATGTAAGAGTATCATAATAATATTATGATAATCAATTTTAATTATAGATTAATGAATATGTTGCATAATGAAATGTATGTATTATAAAATACTATAAATGAGATTAAGATGATGTGAATGGATTTTCTTGGAATTGGATAGAAATGTAGGGGTAAAATAAAAAAATGGTTGTCATTAAAGTGGTGTGAATGGACTGTAATAGGATTGAATGAATTGACAGGGACAAATAGGTCAAACGACATGTTTTTGGTTTAAGAGCCTTTTATATAGTAATATAGATTGAAGGGGGTGTTAGAGCATTTATTGGAATTTAAATGTTGTGTATAAGATCCTCGAAAATTTAGATTGCTGGGTTAATGTAACATATTTGTCTTTATATATCACTAAAAATCTCATGATTTTAGGGATTAAATGAATTTAAATATATATGTGTCATTATAAATCAGTAAATTGTGACATAGGAAAATTTTTTTTTAAATGTGATTTGATCTTCGGATAACTTATTCTCTGTTTTGTGTGTCTTTTCATATGTCAACGTTAATTGATTGAATTTAAATTGAAGCCATGTTCAATTAACTGTAGTGGAAAATTATTTTTAAAAAATGATAATTATCGATAAATAAGATGATACTTCAATAAATGAAAAATAAAACATCAATGTGAAATTTTAAGACCTGATTTCACATGGGACACTCCTCATCATAAAAAAATTACATTATCAATTTAAATAGTTTTATTTCATTTACATGATGTGTCATACATATAGTTGGGGCACGCACAACTTGAAAACAATGATATTTTAAAAAAAAACAAAACAAAAAAATGGGGGGCACATCATTTTTTCTCTCACTTGCTCCACTGTAATTATAATAGCATGAATGTCAAATATTTTGGAATTAATTTATATTCATTTATTACAATGATTGCCATGATCTCTTAGTTTTTCTAGAAGAAATTTAATTTCAATATGGAGACTTTAAAAAAAGAAAAGAAATACAATATGGAGATTGTTGGTACATTAATAAATTATGGACAGTTAAAAAAATCCTTAAATTAGTCAAGGTTATCCATCCCAAACCAATGACTTTGAATTAATTAGTCCTCAATAATATTGGCTAACTTGCAAGCCTTACGAAGCATGGAAATTGAGGTGCTATAATATATTAGTTTGTCAAATAGGCAATATTTTTTCAAACACGGATAATGGGAAACAAAAGTCCATGCATACCATTGGATGATTGACTAATTAAACAAATTAAGGGCATCTTATTCAAATTATGGTAATAAGTTATAGAGTTGAAATTGAAAATTTGTTTATTTGTAGAAGCTTCTAATGATCAAAGGCATTACTTCCCTTAAAAGTATATAAAAATAAAAGTGGAAAGCCCGAATAAACATGATTTGACTTTTATCTATATAATCGTCCTACCATGCATCCTTTGTTATTATTATTATTCATACGTAAATATAAAACACAATACTACGATTGAGAATTGAAAAGGAGATAAGATGAAATTTATATTGAGCAAAAGATTACTAATATTCACATAAGGGAAGAAATTCTCTGTTTATATTTTATGGATTATAGGTAGTGTTTGTAAACACATTAAAAAAATAAGATTTTGAATAAAATAGCTTAAATAAATACGATTCCTAGGAATCGCATTTTCTGTGTTTTTTAAAAATAAATCGTTTTGTGCTAAAAGCTGTAAGTAAAATTTTAATGAAATTTACTTTTTAAAAAGCGTTTAATAACACGTTTATGCTTTCTGTTTTGTTGAAAAACATAATCATGTTTAAATATGTCAAACAAAAGGCATACATATCTTCTAAAGATTGTAAAGGAAAATACCTATATTTTTTGAAAGACTGTTGTTACACACTGTTAGTGGAAATATTTCCATGGATATATCAACGAACATATGATATAAATAAATAGTCATGAATGTATAAAATGAATCCATTCATTTATTAAGAAAAATATACACATTTTTTTTATATTAAAATACATATCTAATTAGATTACATATATGCATTTTTTTTTAAAGTAAAAACATTTTCAAACTACACACGTTCCTCCTCCTTGGATTGGTGATTGATTCAAACAACGCTACAGTATATAAAACTGTCCATGGTTACAAATTTGCAGTGTTACATTCGTAACGTATTGTTTCGTGTCTGAAGTCTGAACAATGAAAGAGCATTTCGGTCCTCAAAAGCCCATCTCGCGATAAGTTTTAAGCAAGAAAAACGGGCTTTTTGTTAATAACGTTTGGATGATCGTTTTTGCTTTTTGATGGCGGAGCTGTTGACCGACTTCGGCATGGCGACTGGTTGTAGCCAGTCAAAAAAATTTCTACCGTATGATCAAGATCTGACAGATCGGACGTCCAAGACCCGACTAGAAGATTGACCGATAACTTGTCATTGATTTTTTTTTTTAAATGAAAAAATCCATATAAACCCCTATAATTTTTCAGATATCCATGAAACCCCCTGTAATCTCAATATATTCATATAACCCACTGTAAACACACCGTAAATGCAAATAATCCCTTGCGGTAAATTTTTTTTTTTAAGAGAGTTGAAATGTTTCAGGCATATTCAGTTATTTAAAACCAAGATTAACAAATATGTATTCTTTAACCTCCGAAAAACAGCTAATACTTAAAAAAACTCTCATATTTTTAATTTTACCCTCTTTTAAGAGTTTTTTTTTATCTTAATATTGGTTGTTCTCAGAGGGTTAAAAATTTACATATTTGTTAATCATGACTTAGATAACGAAATTATGTCTGAAATATTCCAACTTGTTAAAGATTTTTTAACCGTTGGGAGGTTATTAGCATTTATAGTTTGTTTACAGGGGTTATGTGGATATATTTAGATTACATGGATTTTTCTCTTTAAAAAAATATAAATTTAAGGGAAAAATATGTATAACCCCCTGTAAACTGTCAAAAATCCATAGAACTCTCTGACTTTTTCTAAAATCAATATAACCATTTGAAAATAATTATGTAAATCAAAATAACCCCCTAAGTTAAATTTTCGTTAGCAGATGAGCGATATTTTATTTGGTTAACCCTGACTGAAAATACAATATATAAAAAAACCTTATAATGTGTTAAAAATGTATAAAATCTTTTATAAATGGTGATTTTACCCCTCCAAATAGAGTTTATAATTTATTCGGAAATCTAAAACCGTTATTTATAGAAGGTTTTCCGTATTATTAACACATAGTAAGTTTTTTGATGTTGCATTTTCATACAGAGTTAAACAAACGGAATATATATATATATATATATATATATATATGTCCATCGCATCGGACGGTCGGGTGCGATTCACGTCGACCGTTGGATGCGATGGACCCGCGATCGGACGACGCACGTCGAATCCGCACGATCGCACCGACCGCATATTATCGAATATATATATATATATATATATATATATATATATATATATATATATAGAGGACCGATTAGGTGCGGCGGCCGCACCGTGCGGCGTCGACCACGGGCCGTCGATCACGGGTCCATCGCATCGGACGGTCGGGTGCGATTCACGTCGACCGTTGGATGCGATGGACCCGCGATCAGACGGCTGCCGCACGGTGCGGCCGCCGCACCTCATCGCGGTCGTATATATATATATATATATATATATATATATATATATATATATATATATATATATATATATATATATAGGTCGATGATAATATGCGGGACGTGCGGTCGTGCGGGAACGACGTCGTTCGTCCGATCGCGGGTCCATCGCATCCAACGGTCGAGATGAATCGCCCCCGACCGTCCGATGCGATGGACCCGCGATGGACCCGTGATCGACGGCCCGTGGTCGTTCGCGCACGACCGCACGTCCCGCACCGTATCATTTCCCTATATACATATATATATACATATATATATATACATATATATATACATATATATATATACCCGTGACATGGGCCGTCCGATCACAGGTCCATCGTATCCGACGGTCCGATGTGAATCGTTCATCACCGTCGGATGCGATGGACCTGTGATCAGACGGCCTATGTCGCGGCCGCACCCGCTGTTCGCCGCACCCAATCGGCTCCTATATATATATATATATATATATATATATATATATATATATATATATATATATATATAGAGTCGCGATTCACGGGCCGTCGATCACGGGTCCATCGCATCGGACGGTCGGGTGCGATTCACGTCGACCGTTGGATGCGATGGACCCGCGATCGGACGACGCACGTCGAATCTGCACGACCGCACCGACCGCATATTATCGGAAATATATATATATATATATATATATATATATATATATATATATATATATATATATTCAGTGGGTTATATGAACTTTAATTAGAAAAGATTAAGGGTTTTTATGGATTCCAGACAATATACAAGGAGTTATTTGAATGTTTCACTAAATTTAATTATACAAGGAGTTATTTGAATGTTTCACTAAATTTAATTAACACATATGTTATTATTATTATTATAAATAAAAGCATTGGTTGCTGGGCGTGTGGAATACGATCCTTAATGCGGGTGACTCTGAGTTGTTGCCAATTCAATGTAATTTAGAGGAGTGATTAGGTGCGGCGTGCGGATGGGTGCGGTGTCGACCACGGGTCGTCGATCACGGGTACATCGCATCGGACAGTCGGGTGCGATTTACATCGACCGTCGGATGCGATGGACTCGATCGCACCCGACCGTCTGATGCGATGGACCCATGATCGGACGACTCACGTCGCGTCCGCACCCACCCGCACGCCGCATCTTATCATTTCGGGGGGGAGTTATTCCATTCTTTTATGCCATCTTTAGTCAACGCGTGAATAGTCCATATTCATACACGTCAAGTCGTGGACTCTCGTATTTCTTCCACCGAGTGATCGCTATCAGACGGTCACTTCGTGTGGACCCATGATTGTCGCATGAATACCGCCTTCCATGTTTATTCCACAAGAGGAGTGTAATAGATTAGATGGAATCTGGTCAATGTTAGATCCCATAGCTATTGTCAGTCTGTAACGAGAAACTGACATCTTAGATGCGTAAAACATGTATTGTGAGGTTCAACATTCATTGGATCTCATGTGTATTTGTTTCGTGAATTAGGAAATTGATATATCTCTTGATAAGTTAAAATAAATCATCATAAAATATAATTAATTTATTAAATTAAAAAATAAATAAGATGAAAAATATCTATCCTTATATAGCCATTTTGAACACTTATTTGTGGACCAACCAAGGGGATGAGAATGCAATTTCTTAAATTCCTAGTTTTTTTTTAGATACTTTTGAAACAAATATCGGATTTTGTAACATATGTTATATGTTATAAAGACTACCGTTACCTCAAAACAAAAAAATTCCTAGTTTTTTTTTAAAAAATTCAAATCATGTAAAAGGTTAAAAAAAAAACTCTCATAACATTTGTCTCTATTTTTTTTTCTTCTAGGATATAAGCTTGATTTTCCGATGAGAGGTATGTGTTTATTCCACAATTTTCCGATGAGAGGTATGTGTTTATTCCACATAAATCTCGAATTCCCTAACTTATCTAAAAATAAAATTATAATAAACAAATTCCAATTTTCTGTCTAGGTTTTCCTGACTTTAAATTTGGGACCCAAGTAACTAAAATTTAAGTCACATTAACACCATCACCAAAGCATTATTATTATTTTTGGGTTGGGACAAATGATTATTATTTATTAATTGACTATTAACAGCCCATTTAACAAGGGATTGGTTGGTAATGATGATTTTTTTTTGAGATTCAAGCCGGTCAACTGAGCACAGGGAGCTGCTATTCCATTGACTTTTGAGAAACGTGAGAGATTGTAATGAAATATTGATGAAAATAATTATTAGTTAGACTATAATTAGAATCTACTATTAATGAAGTCAATTCAAATCTTTGAGTGATATTGACGTAGATTTTGATAAGAAGATTAAGTTTTATTTAATATCTCTACCATCAATAATGTAGTTATGTATAAGGGGACGGTTATTTCAACCCCTCCACTTCATCCACCCACCCCCCCCCCCTTTTTTTTCTTTTTTTTTGTGTTTCTAACCCACCCCTTCCCCTCCCCCTCCCATCACCACCACCTCCCCCTCCCACCACCCCACCACCACCTCCCCCTCCTCCCTCTGCCTCCAAGACCCCTCCCACCAGCACCAGCACCACCTCCCCCTCCTCCCTCCGCCGCCTCCGAGACCCCTCCCACCACCACCACCACCACCTCCCCCTCCCACCACCCCACCACGCCCTCCGCCGCCTCCAAGACCTCTCCCACCACCACCACCACCACCCCTACCACCCCTCCCACCGCCACCACCTCCGAGACCCCTCCCTCCGCCGCCTCCGAGACCCCTCCCCCTCCCACCACCCCACCACGCCCTCCACCGCCTCCGAGACCCCCACTCATAGGTCGGCGGTGTTCTTGGAGGCAGCGGAGGGCGTGGTGGGATGGTGGGAGGGGGAGGTGGTGGTGGGAGGGGGAGGTGGTGGTGGTGGTGGTGGTGGGAGGGGAGGTGGTGGTGGTGGGAGGGGTGGGTTAGAAACACAAAAAATAAAAGAAAAAAAAGAAAAAAAAAGGGTGGGGGGTGGGTGGATGAAGTGGTGGGGTCGGAATAACCGCCCCCTATGTATAAAGCCTGGAAAAAAGAGGATTGTCTTGCTGTGGGTCAACCAATTGACAAGTCCATCAACTGTACCAATTTAAACACTGTGGATATTAAACCATCCACTTATTGGACAAAAAATATTAAATACTGTGGAGACCCAGAGCTTTGTCTCACGTGCAAAAAAATACATTAGTTATCTGATTAAAGTAGGACAAAGTTTTTACATAATTGTACCAGAGGAGGGCTAGAGTGGCAAGTGCATAATATATAACTCAATTTATAATTAAAACAAAAAATAATGATGATAGGCTAAACAAATATATAAAGTATATATATCAATGAAAAAATGGTTAATCTATCTTATATATCAATTTATTCCAGATACAATGAACGTTCGTGTCATGCACTCAAATTTAGTGTACGTATTTATGAAATACCTAATAGAGTATACACACCGTTAAGTGAATATATATATTCTATAGGAATGTAATATGAAGAAAAAAAAATACAAGGTGCATATTTAATTGCGTCGAATATATATTTTAACTTTTGTCAAAATGTACATACTTCACTAGATAAATATATACTTTAAAAAATATTCAAAACATTTTTTGGGACTAACAATGGAACATAATACGTCACTAAATACACACTAATTTAAAATTGTAAAAAAAAAATCAATACCGCAACGATAGTAAATGTAAAATTTATTTCACCAAAAACTATCTCTCAACAACTTTTAAAAAAGTCAGATTTTGAACATTTTTTTACAGATATCTCTATGCAACTTTTAGCTCTAATTTTTCTATTTAAAAATAAATTTAAGAAAAATAACTTCTTACAAATCCTAAAACTGTCTGATCATGTTTTCAGATGGTCCCTCAAAGAAGCGTTAGGGGGAGGAAATATAAGATGCTACGTTACTCCATCCTCATCCACTTTTATTGCTTTTAGTTGGTCATTGACTTGTGTACCTTTTGTTTCGATTGAGTGGTCCAAACTTCTATTGATGCCTTTCGTGAAGCGCACTCAGCATTCTTTTTTGGTCTATCAAATGCTAAAGATAAAGGGGGTCATAATAGATCAATATTTAGTTTATTTTCTTTGTGAAAAAATAAAAGGATGATCAAATATAAAGTGCTCATTTAATAAATCGATAATGTTAGTGACAATCTTAAATGCAATCTCATAAACCTCATGGACGGAATAAAATTAATAAACCAGATCAAGGATGTAACGCTTTGCTCTGATCCGATTGAATAATGATGGTCATTGGTGCTCCGAGATCTCAGATGTAAAAAATGAGAAGGGGGTGACATGCGGAAGACCCAACGATGCTTAAGTTAGTCGAAGAATTGATTTTCCTATTTATAATATTAGTCGGCCATACCCTAGGATTGGTGATAGATCTCTCATTGATCAATTGGAAGAGGAGAGATCCTGTGAGTTGATGGAAGATTTGGGGGATTTGCATATATTGTCCAAAATTATATATTTGATGGGATATGGTTCTAATCCTGACTTGAGATTCATTTATCGTCGAATGCAAGTGGGCAGACAGGTTGGACTTGCAAATCATGGGCTATTTGGGCCGTGGGATTTTGTTAATTGGGTCATAAGCCGTGGACACGTGGCATGTTATCATTGATCTAAGAAAATGATCCCTACATCTCGTCTAATGAGGTATATGTTTTAACGCAAAATGTATAACGCTCTATCATGTTTAAAAAGTATAAAAAAATTAATGTATAAACCTAGCTAGATGACTAACGAAGTATGTGAGACTATATTTAAAAATGTAAAAAAACTGTCTAACAGAAATCTTAATAAATATTAAACACATAATGTCCTAATTCAAGTAATAGAATATTCCAACAAAAAAATTTAGGGTGAATTGTCCAAATAATCCTCCAGCCAACCCCTAATATTTCATGTACCCCTCCTTTTGAAATTTTTTTTACCCTTGCAGCAAACGCCTAATTTTTTTCCTACCCTTATCCCTTTTATTCTCCTAGTCCCACAAAATCGCAGTTTACCCTTTATAAGTGCATATATATTTCTGTAACTTAGAGAATACAAAATGTAATTTTTATAAATATTATTCGTAAATGCATTATTATGTCATGTAAAAATGATAACTTGCAAAACACTAGAAAAACATACATTAATGCATAACATTAATATATATGTGGTTTTTATATTGTCATGAAGTACATCCTTGTTGGTGTATGATTTATCTGAGTGTTTGACTAATTGTGAGATCTCTAATATAGTTTGGACTACGCTTTCTTTCTAATGATGTACGCTTGCTAACTTGAATGTGTAACGGTGGATTCAATTTCAACCAAAATGACATGAATATGATCAGAGAAAATACAACATCTTAGTTAATTAGGGTAGGAAAGGAACATCAGAATGCAAACATTCGATGAATTTAAGTGCTTTAATATATTTATTGTGATAAAATATTTTCAGGTGTTATGTATTAATGTATGTTTCTCTAGTATTTTATAAGTTAGCATTTTTACATGACATATATAATAATGCACTTACAGATTATATTTATAGAAATTACATTTTGTATTTTGAAAATTATAGAAAACATATATGAACTTTTTTTCTTTTACTAGAACGGTAGGCAGTGTCTTAATATATTAAGGGACATGGGCCAAAACAAAACAATACAAAGCAGTAAACACATAACTCTTGAAAATAGGAAGGGGAATTCTCTTTCCATTTCCACTAGCTATCAGACCCGAGACCAATAAAGAATTATAAGTTTATTAGCCTGGAAACTGATACCTCTTGCTCACACAAAAATTTCCCCAGTCTACAATCAAGTCTTTAGCTAGTTCCAAAATATTTTCTGCATACGGTCTTTGACCCCTGAAAATAACCTGATTGTGACTAAACCAAATCGACCAAACCATCGCGGGCACCAATAACTGGTACACTTTTGCCTTCACCGACCGATCACCCACCGTCCTCAGCTGCTTACCCCCCAGCCACATGCCCTCCAGATCTCTGAACAATACATGAACTTACAGGGAAAAAACTGCGATTTTGTTTGGCTGGGGGAATTAAACGGATAAGAGTAGAAAAAAATTAGGTGTTTGTTGCAGGGGTAAATTTTTTTTTTCAAAAGGTGGGGGTACAGAAAATATTGGGGGTTGGATCCAGGGGTATTTGGGCAATTCACCCAAAAATTTATCTCGAGTTACCTGATTTATAATATTTTAATATTATAATATACATTTTTTTGTAAAAATCATTTTTACAATATATTATTATATATGTAAACCAAACATATTTATAATGAAAAAAATAATTATATAATATTCACTATTTTTTCTTCCTCAAAACAATTACTCTTGTACCTCCTACTATCTTTTACAATATATTTATGCATTTGAATATGTTCGGAGGTAATATAAGATATCTGAATCCGAATCTAAAACTAATTTTTCTGACAATTATCTGGATAAAAACTATTTTCACCCACCATAAATTATATATTGTATGCCTATACATTTATTTTAGCCGAGTATGTATTTTCCTTTGCTGTTGCATGCACCTATGTATGCATAGATAGTATTTTTGGGCCCAACTACCAATCATTGTGGGCTTTCTTGAAGCCCATGAAGGATCCAAAGTGTTTCGTTCTGGGCCTCATCAGTTATTGGGTTGGGCTCTGCATCAAAGCTTACAGATTGTTCAAACAAACAGCCCGACCAGTCCAATCACTACAAACTACTATCATTACATTTCAGATTCCAAGACTCAACCACATCAGTACTGATATCATCCAATAAAGAGCATCGATACACACAAAATCTGGAGTATATACTTTATGAGGAAACAATACCCCCCCAAGCCATGGTGTGGTGAATCTTTTTTTATTTGAGTGCTAAATGTATTGGGTCAGTAAAGGATTTCTCTACTCACATTTTGTTTCTGTGCTGATGTGTCAGGAGGGGGGGTATTTAAATGAGGTGGAGTAGGGGGTATTTGTGTCATTTTGTGTTGATTACATGAATGGGTATTTTTAGGGTAGGGAGATGTTAATTGAAAGCCAACAAAAAAATCTTACATCCATTTTTGTTTGCAAATCTATTTGCAACCCTCGTATTTTTTTCTTCAAAAGTTTATACTTAGCTAATTAAGTATATTCTTTTATAAAATAAAATACATATTCATATGAATTGAATGCATACATTTTCATGTTTTTTATAAAAAAAAATATATTGAGATACTGAAGTATATATTGCTTTAACTAATTTTTTCTATTGTGTTATTGATGATGCTGTAAATGGAATTATAAAATTGACTTAATGTATTAGTGTCCATTGAAATGAGTCATGGGTCTTTAATTTTTTAAAATTTAAAGAAAAAATTCCTTTTTAAAGGGTTTCCCTTCTCCAATTTGGAAGTTAAAAAATCACAACTTGGATTTTTTGTGTTTATTTTTTATTTTTTTCATGTTTTTTTTTGAGTACCAGCTCTCAAGTTTTTTGAAAATTAGATTTCAAAATCTTCTCTTAGAAAGGTATCTTTGTACATTTTTTGTGATTAGTTGCTCATTCATTTTTTCTTTTTAATTTTTTTAACCGTCGTTATTTTCATTTTTTGTGATGGAAAATAGTGACATTTAAAAAAAAAAATTATAGACCTTCAAATTATTATTTTTTAAATATCTAAATATGGAAAAGAAATAGAAAACAACTTTTTCTATCAACCGTGATCATTTCAACGAGATCATTATCCAACAATTTTCTTAAATTATCATACATATATTTTATTTTATGTACTTTTTTATTTACATTAAAACTCCCCTCCACCCCTCCCATATTTTAAATCCTAGCTCGGCCCTTGCCCCTTGAGAACAATATAATAAAATATGTATTTAATTAATTGGAGATATGTACTTGATTAGATGAGTACATATTTTAAAAAAAAGTTATTTGAGCTGCAAAATTGATTGCAAAAGTATCTTAAGGTGCGTTTAGTTGCACGATTGTATAATTTTTGCATTTGTAGGAAGCTGCTTTTGCAATCATCTAACCAAACAGTTTTACTCTAGTAGCTTTCTGGAGACAGATTTTCAAAAACAGGAGGAGGTGAGCTTTCTGCAAAATTAATTTTAAAAATCAGATTCCTACATAATCACTTCTGCAAGCGCGCAATCAAACACATCTTAGTGTAACATTTTCCTACTACTACGTTTCAGATTTCAAAGCCACCATAGTGATATCCATTATTCAATAAAACAAACAAACAAACATCCAAATTATGTAGTCCAAACCCTCTTAATTTCATTTGAGATCAAGACACATGAAATCTTATGTGGCTCCAGTATCCATGTTTAGAGAGTTGAATCACTACACGTCAACTAATTATTGTTATTGGTTGTCAAAATGCCCCTCAGCTCACTTGTTAACATCATTATACATATTTCCTACACATGATTTACATGAAATCTTATATAGCTTAAATAATTGATGTTAAAAGAGTTGATTTTCAATACATGCATCTCAATATTCTATATCGATCTGTTGGTAGTCAAATAGAAAAAAATAAATTAATGAAAGAGACCCACTTGCTCCTATCATTACATGCCCTAAATATGATTTAGGTCCCCACTTCACTAAAGCCCTAATGTCAACTATCCCCCAAAGGGTATTGAGAATGTATTAGTGGTGCTCATGATGTGTGGTCCTAATAATGCTTATTTGTTACTCTCTCTTGGTCACTTTTTTTTCTTTAAAAAAATATGTTCACCACTAGCAATTCAAGTGTTACCTATAATCATTGTTACACATAAGATTAATACATGTATAGATGCCCAAGTAACCTTTTTTTAGCCTCCTTATTATCCTTTAGATAACTTTAAAGTTACGATGTAACAATTTTCATGTATATATAAGATATGCCAATGAATGTTTATTATATCAGATAATGCCCAGCTTGTCCATTGAAAATTGAAACGACCTCGGATCACACACTTTCTACCCACAAACGAATAAGAATGCTTGGCTTTTTGGAGTGTCGAGGGTGTGTGAGGTCATGATGTAGAGAGAAGGTTTTATTAATTAAATTCTTTATTCCATTTTATTAAGGCTTAAATACAACCTCTTATTGGTTTATATTATAAGATAAGATAAAGGTGGTCTTGGGATCATGCAAGCATTGCATGTGTGCTTCCTTACTTCGCAACATGCCTCATTATAACATTTTTTTTTTTACACTTCACCACAACATGATAACCACCTCCTCTGTGGAAAATCTACCTTGTAAAGGATCTCATGCATGTATCAATATTAAAGGATCATGTGGGTATATAAATGAAATAAAAAAAATATGAACAATGAATTTTTACCACTTATATAAATATTTTTATCTTGTGATTGAAAAATAGAATTGAATGTAGCAAACTCCTTATACAAACTGGTAAATAGTAGATGAGTTATGATTTATTGTGATTTTTTTGGTTGAGTTGGATAATCCTACATCTGAAATAATGTTGGACCATAATTTTAGGGTAATTAATCAGTAAATCAAGGTAAATCCCATATTATTAAAATGATTCTATGCCAAATTTAGTTGTGTATAGTAGGACAAAAAAGGAGATGGTTTAGTACACAAATTAAACACATCCAACTCATATGACAGTTTAATAAGAGTCCGTAATTGAGGCCCCCATTTGATTCCTATTATTATTTTGGGTGGATTCTTTTTACTAGTAATTATTTTACTATGTAGTCATATTTGGTACACTTCATTATTTTGTATGGATTTTTTTCACTTTGAATCATTTTGCTAGGAATTATATATTTTACGACGAATCCAAATTCCATTTGATTGTTTAGTTCAATTATGAAAGATGATAAATTTATATACCAAAATTATCCATACTATTTGTCTTCTATATATTCTTAAAATCTCTCTTTGTCTATATTAAACACAATAAAACACAATATATACCAAAATTATCCATCAAATTATTTTCTTAGTTAATAGATTTCTAATCAAATTATTTTTTCGGTATTTGATTTGCGTATGAAAAATGATAAGAAATTTGGCTTAAATACCAAAAATACCCATACTTACTAAGAGTCTTGTACATATATTTGAAAATCAGATTTTTATGCTTATATCTCTCAATTATAATAAGTCAATAAGGCTAATACAATAAAATATATATTTAATAATAAAATAAAACTAAATAACACAACCATATGTACATTTTTTTTTTGGGTAGGTAGAACCATATGTACATTTCCTTCCAATAATGCAACCAATAAAACTAATGGTGAATTTTGGCAATTTTATTGTAATCTTAAGATGGAATGTGCAAAAGATAATCTACCCTAAAATACGACCAACCAAACTGTTGGGAAGGCAATTGCGGAAGCCGACAATAAACCCGAGATCAAACACAAGAATGAAGCATCACATTACACGAAGAACACAAAATATACGTGATTCGGTCTAAGCCTACATCCACGGGGTAAAAAATAGAGAATCCATTTTAATAATTGAATTAAATACATTAAGAGACTCACAGATTCTCTAATGGAGTGACCCTCTCTTAGAACCCTCTCAACCCTCTACATTGTAACATGCGTTGTCTTGCCATGAAATCTTAGAAGATATTTATAGAAATAAATAACTTCCCCCAAATAATCTCTTAATTAACAAACACATATTGTTCCCATTAATTATTAGATATTCACTCTCCTAATTAAAAAAAATAAATATTGTTTCCTATTTTAAGAGATTTATTTTAGATATTAATTAAGATGAAATCTTAAATAATATTTTACTCATTAGGTGTCTAACCTAATATGGTTTCATCATGACCATCCGATATGATATACCGGATCGAGATATAATACCAACACAAACTTTCTATGAGTGACCAATATCATATTACTACATTGGTTGAGTGGTCTCATCTAGCCCAACAATGTGAGGAATCTTATGCAGGAATTCAATAGTCAAAAGAGTGAAGAGACACACCCACACCCCTCCTTGTAAGATGGAATCTTGTATATCAAGATCATGTGTCATGCAAGCAAACTAACCTTTAAATCCTATTAAATCCTATTAATTATTATTTCATCAACATGACTTGGATTAGTTACGTTTACATCTCACCTGCCATTCTGTTCGTCACCTTCCATCACAGGACATTCTCCATCTCTCTGTTGGTCCTCTCATGTGCTCACACAACAACAATTAATCAAGTCCTTATTCTGAGCGGTTCCAATAAAGATTGTTGTGTACCTCTTCCTTCTCATGCCGAGTGTATCATGCATCACTGCTTTCCCCATAATAAATAAAATAATAATATTAGAGACAGTCCGATGCATGATAGTCCCAAAGATAGTCCGCACATATAATTATTTAACAATAATAAATCTCGTTTAATGAGATATATGTTTTGATGAAAAATGTATGTCACTCCATTTTGAATTGAATGACTATATTTTTAATTAATATAAAAAAGTTAACAAGATATATATCACTTATTTTTTTAAAGAAATGATAGATAGGCTATATAACATTAAAAATTTAAATTACAAAGTTTGAATACTTGCCTCAAAACAAGTTTAAGAGATGAGAGAAGACCGGGGGGGGGGGGTCGATATCAGATATATATCACTTAAAGAGGTATATTTGGATGACTATAGAGGTATATGGGCCATCTGCACGAACTGCTTGTAACAACTTTCTAAATAAAAATGGGTGTGAAGGATTATACGAATAAACAAGTTCTTTAATTTTCTTGAGGCAGAAGATATGTGTTGTGAGATTTCTTGGATTCTAACAAATGACGATGACGTGTTCCTAATTAAATTATTATAACAATATTTTGGTCTTCCTCCTTGTTAGAGTAAATAATTTTTTTTTTTGTGGTGATATTAGGATGTTACTTTTGTGAAAAAAACTACGTTAGTGAATAATCAACATATTTTTAGTTACTGGTTAATTAATAGTGATTTGATTCTTCCTCTCTTCTATGAATGTAGTCAAATTGTTGAATCATGTAAATCTGTTTCTTATTGTAATTCGTTTCGAATTATTTCTAATTGTTCAACAAGATTTAAAGATCCAACAACAGGAAACGTACTTGCACCAACATTGTCTCTTTATGTACGATTTCCATGTGCATGCAATGAGGTTCCAGATCACAAGCCTCCTCTCTTTCTCACCTTTCTAATTCATCTCTTTTTTTTTAACAATAGTTAATTTGCTATGTCAGTGAGCGATCAAAAGAAGAGATATGTGTTAGCTAAACCATTGTTTTTAGTGAATAAACAACCCAAAAGGACTGTTCCTTCATGCTTCTTCTCTTTTTTTATTTGACATGGATCTGATGCCTTGCAGTTGACTCTCTCCCCACCTCTGATAAAAAAAATACCTTCACTCAATTTCATGCTCTACTTTACAAGCTACATTTAATTATTTGCCTTCTTTAGTGAATTCTCATAACTTTCCACTCCTCCCCTTCCTTCCTCCACACTCCTTGCATGATTTCTTCTTTTGCATGGAGTCAGAGTTGCCCCCAGTAAAATCACCAAAATGCCCCTCAATAACCATGAAACCAATAAAGTTTGAGATATAATCACAAAGTTTGTGTAAACTTTAATTTGTTCAATGTTCCAATCATACCCATCGATTGAATAAACATTTGTTTGTGTCCAGTATGTAGTTGGTTTTGGTATTCATTTATTTTGAATGGTTTATTATATTTATTTTTTATATAAATAAACATATCTCCCACTATTGCTTAACATAAAAAAATTTATGCATTTTTCTCCTATTTATGGTAATTATCTAAAAAATCATTGAATTATCTCAAATCTTATGTACATATAATATTGACATATAAATGTTGACTATTTTGATGGTACACTAACTCTGTGATTAGTTGAGATCTACAATCAATGAGATCACAATCACAAAGATTGCCAAACTTCTATAAATGTTTAATTTTGAGAAGTTCAACTATTGGATATCTCTATTACTGGCGAGGAGGAGCATCTCCTGTGCGGATTTTTAAAATAGAGTCCCAAAATACAATAAAAATTCAAAAAATAAGTTTAGAGGATTATTATTCATTTTTCAACTTCAACCATAATCTCTAATTTCATTTTTCTATTATATTTATATATATATATATATTATCATTGATAAATATTGAAAAATTTAAAATCGATAGAAATTGATCAAGATTATCAATTAAGGACCAGTTGATCAGTAAACTATCGGTTATTCAAAAATTGATATCGGTATTTGATTAAAATAAATGTATTTGTATTCTATTAATATCTCTATCCAAACTATTATAATATTATTTATTTAGTTTTTCGGGTACTTTTGTTTGTTGTGCTTTTTTTCGATTATAATAAATCATATTTTAGTACATAAATGTAAATAATAATTAATAGAATAAAATCAAATTAATGTTAATAAAAAATAAAAAATATTATTAAATATTTATTTAACATATATGTTAAACATATTTAATATTAGACTTATTTAAAACATATAGACAAAATCTTTCCAATGGTATCAATTTTATAAAAATTGAAACTGTATATATGAAGTTATCACCATTTAAAAAACAATATGAAAAAGTCGCACTCCAAAATCGCAATTTCATCCTCCGTATTTGGAGTAGCAAAATGGAGACGTTTTTTAGAATCCGATTGGAGGCAGCTATGCTCCATTTTAGAGAAAAGGAGCATGGTTAGAGTTGCTCTGAATAATTTTTGTTATCAAACTATATGTGTTTAATATGTACATGATCTAATAATATATTTATTTATAAGTTAGAAAATTCATCTCTATTAATCATCATTGTCCATCACCTTCACACCCAATCAATATCTTTGAGGTAAAAATTGATATAATTCTCTCAAAAGTTAGCTAAATCAGCTTTAGTCCATGTAAATTAAATTAGAAAATCATCACATGTCCCTATGTTATTAGAAAAATATCGTTTCAGTCTTTACATGATTAACCTTAACCACACATTCAAATTTACTAGAATGCCCTCACCTCTTATTTTCGAAAATATATATAGTTCCTTAGAAACTTATAAAAATTGAAAAATGTTCATAGCAAATTGGTAAATTCCTTTAGGTTTCTATCTTATTAGACAACATTTTTTTTAATCCCCACAATTAACCATACATACTTTCTTGAAACCTGTGACGATTCTTCAATTTTACATGGATAAAATCTGATTTAGCTAACTTTCTGAGTTATATTGATTTTTCCCTGTTTTTTATGCCCATATAATTCTCATACATACAACCATTGGAATCCACCTATAATTATTAAACTCATTTAATTTTCTCTATACTATACCATCCTTGAATGTGCATTTAGTTAGGGTGCATCAAATAAAACCCTAATCGAATATTTATCGTACACTACAGCCCCTGTAAGAGATGATCCCCAATCAAGTAGACCGTCTGATGGGTGGACCGACCATGTTTTTATTCCCCCCCCCCCCCCCCCCCCCCCAATCAGAGGACCACTGAATTCTCCTGATCAAACGAACATGTTCCATGCATGCAACATTCAATCAAACCCACCAAAAATTCCCTGTTACATCTGTACTGCAATTTCATCTCCCCAGTTCTTTGTGTTATCCCCCCCCCCCCCCCCCCCCCCCCCCATTTAACAGTTACATTGCAACACATGCATGTAATTTGCCCATCTTGCCAGGGAAGAGAAGTTTCTAACCTCATCAATTTTTGTCAGCCCATTATTTATTGTCACATGAAATACCATTAATGTTATTCCCACTTTATTTTATTTTATCTCATTTTAACACCCCCCCCCCCCCCCCCCCCCTTTCTTCATGTGAATAAAGAGGGAGATAAGCTCATCAGATTTTATTTATATATACAAAACAATGATAATAGTAACAACTAACCCAACAAAGGCCCATGTGATTTGCGCAGCTTTTGCTATACAAAGCACAGTAAATATAATCCCGATCAGGGGCATTTTCGTAACACGAATAAAAGCCGAAACAGCTTGGCTTGTCCTCCACTCAAGCTTTCCCACCATCCGATCCAATCTAATAATTCAACGGTTCAGATCGGTGGATTCTCCGCAGTTTTTAATGCCCCGTACGTACCCAAATAAAATAAAAAGACCACCGCAACAGTCTTTGTTTTTGCTGAGTGAGAGTCTGAGAGAGATAGAGCCCCCACCATTAGTTATTGCTCTCCTTCAACTCCTTTGTTTCTCTCTCTCTCTCTCTCTCACTATAATCATTTGCATTGTATTTCTCAATCTCTCTAACACTAATATATACCAAGCTTTCACTGCCATTCAAATGTTTCCATTTCTTTACATTCCCATCATCACCATCATTTGTTGAGATCGCACGCGCGCGCGAGCGCGCCAGCCTCTTAAACCAACCCCAATTGTCCTCCACAAACAAATCTTCCTTCATAGAACTCCCATTATGGGCTTAGAATTATCTCTCAAGATTGAATTGTGTGATAGAAGAAATGAAGAAGAAGAAGAAGAGTGTAGAACACCCAGATCGGAAGATCACCTGCTCAAGCCCCTCTTAGTATGTCCGCCGGCACCGAAGAAGCGACGGATGTCGTTGAAGAGGAAGTCCGAGGCGGCGCGTGTTACATTCTTCGCCGTGCCCCGGGACCTTTCTAAGGTTTTCGTTGCCCTTCCCAACCCTTCAAAGAAGATCAAAGTGGGTTGAATTTTTTTGTTTTTTGGGTTATCTTTGTTTCTTGATTTTTCATTTGATCATGTAATTTTGGTAACACTTTTGTTTTTCCTTTTCTTGCATGGTAAATTATTGTCTGGCTCTTTTGGAAATAATAACATGATGGGTGTTCTGTGATTATATTCAATTTTACTCTCCTTTGACACACACATATATATCAAAACTTCACAATCTTTGCAAGAAAAAAGTGGTCAAGTGAATTCTAGTTTTTGTTATGTTTTGCAGTACTTTATGTGAGGGAGGGAGGTTTGATCTCTGCAAGACAAAAACAAACTTGTGCGAGTGCAAGACAAGCTTTCCCATCAAGGGGTTATGCATTAATTGTTATTCCAAGAATGCCACACCCAAATTTGTTTTTTTTTTTTTTTTCAGAAATCAATGTGAGCACTGAACAGTTGTTTTGGAGGCCTTTTTTTGGAGTATACGCAGGCATTGAAAAAAAAATTAGAGGGAGAATCTGATTGTCATCTTGCGGAGCCGCCGAATCCTGACCGTCGATCTGGGTTGTCACATCAAAGAGAATCAACCAATTCATTATTGAGCATTGCTTAGCTTGATATTCCTCTGGGAGGAATTTTTTTTCCCAGTCAACATTTAGTTAGTTTTTCTTCTTCTGTGGAAACTAATAAATAAATAAAACCCAATAAATTAATGTCCACTAAATTTATACTGATGAAGGGTCAATATATATGGGATCACGTGGAGATGATTCACAAACTTCCCTGTGAATTGAAGCCAAATTTTCATTTAATAAGAGTTTACATGAATTACCACCCAAATCTTTCTCTTTTTTCCCACTCACTCACTCGGTGCCTTCAATGCATGCTTTTAGTTATATACAACCCAGCTGAGAATAATGTGGAAATGAAAGTTGTGTCTGTTTTTAGAACTAATTTTTAAAACTTTCATACCTTCTCCACTTAATTTTTTTCTTTATTTGCTATGAAGATACTTAATTGGGAAATGATGAAGAAACAAAATGAACCTGTCCGAAAATTTGATCAAAACCCAATTCAAAAGTGATCGTGTTAACACAGTAACGAGAATTAATCTAAAATCCAGATTTACATTATTCAGTAAAATTTATTTGCGTCCACGGATAGAGCAAATATTGATTCACTATTATCAGACAATCTGAATACAAAAGTCTTTCAACCTCTTTTCCTCACCATCTACGCCTTTTTAGTTGAAAGCAACATTAATTGTATGATGACTTGTATAAAAGTATTAACAAATCTAACAAGAAAGAGACTAAATAAATAGAAAATAAAAAACAAAAAAATAAATGTCCAAAATCTCCTATCCGTCTGATCCTAGGCCATCGCTTGGTTTCAAACTAGATGCAACTCAAACTCATATTTTCCTTTGGTTCACACAATAAAACAGTTATTTTATAGATCTACAAGAATACGGATAAATATAGAATTGTATCAATAATATAAAAAAAATTGAGATTGTTTTCACAGTTCGAAGGATCAATAATGCTAAAATGAAAGACAACTCATAATAGATATGATAACATGTCATCTTAGTTTATGATGTATTTGGTAAAAAAATTGGTCAAATTTTGGATCACAAGATCATGACCCTGCCTAATAATAAGAATGTACTGATTTTATTAGTAATCTGATTTGAACTTACCCTATTTGGGCACTTTTCAATTCTATATTTCTTAACCAGTGTTGATCTCGAGCTCCAAGCAAACCCATTGTCAACTTAGGCTGCATTTGGATGTGCGATTGTGTCGAAACTCTTAAAATATTACATTTTAAATTTAGTTTTTTTAAAAAACATTGTTTTTTTTTTTTTCTTTATATTCACTAGATTTTTTAGTATAAAAAAGTAAGATGATGATTGAAAAAAGCATTCAAAATGTGTTTGGATTCACGTTTGATAATCTTAGCTTTTCAAACGCAAAATCTACTCAAGCATAGATCTAGACGGGACCTTAAGTCAATTTCAGATTTTAACCATTGAAATTAACTGGTCCAATCAATCTGACCTTCAATTATTTTATGCGATGGATCTCATGAAGAATAATTTACATTTATGTATTTGGAGTTGTTTAATTGACTGTTTACGGGAGGGTAATTTCTTTCCATATATGGTATATTTTATTATCTTCAAAGATTTCACCCAAATCAATCCGCTTGACTTAAGTAAGGCATGTAAGACAAGTAAATGATTTGAAGACCTATAACAATTAGGGCAGGCCAATGATGGATTAAATCAGGTTCAAGTAACACCAAAACTGAAATCCAACCAGATCTTTATAATCCTTACATTGATGACCTAATTAAAAAGCACAATTATTAAACAATTGAAAATGTAAAAAATAATCCACAAAAAAACACATGGAGAATTTCTGGCTTATAATTCAAACGAAAAAAATCACAAACAATTATTTTCAAGGACCACCCACACAGAAGAGCTGTTATAGCTTTCATTTTCTTTCATTAATCAGCGCAGCCCAAGCTGCAATCCTCTCTGTCGATTCATGACAGGGAAGAAGCAAGAATTTATTCCCTGAATGACCCCACCATTCAAGTAACTTATCTGCCCAAATTTTTACAAGAAAACATTATTCCCTGAATGTCCTCGTCGTCTCTCGCTCTGTTGGTTGAAGAGCCAAAAAAGCACAAATTGTCATATTTGAAGAACCACCATGTTGTAAAGAAACAAAAAATAATAAATGTGAAAAAAAAAAATATAAAAAAACCAAGGAGAACCCAAATTATAAAAAGCTGGCGCATTCATTTGGCTTTTAATGCATGGTCACTCCTGTTTGTTTTTTTTTTTAGGTTTTTTTTTGTCTTTTTTTTTTTATTTTCTCAACCCACAGAGGAGATGAAAAAAATTACACTTTCATGGCTGAATGAATCACTGATGAAGCTTACACTGAATTTAAGATGTTGAGGGAATTTATTGAAGAAAGAAGTGGAAACCGTACAATAAATGGGTGGGGACATATGCATGTATTGTCTGCCCTGGATGGCATGGTGTTGTGTCGCATGTGTGCGGTTAATTTCTTCACAAAAATCACCCACAAATATTGCATATATGTAGACATGGTTTAATATGTAGTACAGGCTAACAGGCATAATAATTTTGTGCATTTTGTTACGCACTGTACTGATTTTTAGATGGCAGTGTCACATTTAATGGTTATTACTTTTTTACGTGCAAGTGGATCATATGCAGAAAGTTTTTTTTAATAAAATGTTGATTTTCACCTTTGTATTAATAATAATTAAAAAAAATGCAAAAAGAAAATCAACCATCTCCTCCCCCCCCCCTCCTCCCACAAGGTCATTTTAGGGTATCAAAAGAAAATAAGATATCTACTTATGCAACCCCAATTGGGGGCTAACTTAAAAGAAAAAAACGATCACAATTTAAAGAAAAGTCTCTTACCACTGCGCAATATCTTCCCCACTCCATGATGAGCCGCGCCGCCCCCTTGCATATATTCTCCACATACGGCGTACTCTCCTTCAAGGCCGAAAGATTCATAGTAAGCCAAATCGTTGAAATCTTCTCCGAATGAACAATTGGGAGATCTTCGCACCCAAACTCCTATCACCAGCCACCCACACCCACAGGCGTTTCCGTTTCCCGACTGCCAAAGCTCCTTGAGATAATCAAAAGATAGGAGTATACATTTTTGTTTTACAAAGGTTCAATAAAATCAAAGTTCGTGGTATAGTTATGCTAGAGCTATGAGTTAATTTGAGGTTCATTGTATTCTCATTCTCCTTCTGTTAAAACACTTATATTTCAACATAAGTGTAATATAGATGAAAGAATTTAGATATAGGTGTAATATTTTGGATATCCATGTAATATTTGAATATCTATATTATAAATCTCAAAGGGAAGAGGTAACATCAAACTTATGTTTTATATACTCCTTTCTTATTTTCATTTATGGATATCCATGTAATATTTTTCTTTTCATAAAATTTGTTAAAACTAGCCGGTTTCTTTGAAAGAATCGAGTTCCTTATAGACCAGAGTTATCAGATTGATATACTTATCTCTGTCGGCCTTGCATTGGCTTGATAATTGGATCGAGTAATTGTTCTCATAGATTAAGAACTCCATGTTTGTAGTAAGAGAAATGACTTTCCATAGTTCAATGAGAATTGAAGATCATGAAATTAAATTATTAGAACATAAAACTGGTTGAAAAATCAAATCATGTACACACAAACACCTCCACATCAAGAGCTAATTTTGATCATCAAAAGTGTGTAGATGGTTCATGCTACTACTGCATGGAGGGAAATTCAGTTGCTCATGCTCAAATTGAGCAAGCTGAGCAGCCAACAAATGATCAAAGACTGTTTTGTTGTGCGTGACATGTAGAAATTTAGGCTAAACACAAATTTTTACTTATGAGCACCGTAAACAAAAATGACCAAAAAACAGTTATAAATAAATAATACAGCATGCATTAAAGAATAACATGCATCAAGAAAAAGAAATGCAAAGTTAGAAATATGTATTTGAAAAGGTAGAAGCGAGCTAGACTCTATCCTCAGCGAATAATGTCTCCCTCATGTACAAGGTTATATGGCTCCTATGAAAGAGAGATACAACCACTTGGTTTTATTAATTTTCTTCGGAGTGCGAGCTACGGAGAAACCATAATAAAAACATATTGTTAAAAATTATTTTTATTTCATTTTATGAGAGTTAAATTAATTGTTGCGTATGTGTCAATTGAATCAATGTTATTTCATGGGTTCACTGTTTTGGTACAACAGTTGGAGGTTTTAACATCAGAGCCGTTGGAGTTTGTTTTTACCTAGTTTGAAAATGATTGCAAGCTAGTTTTCAAAGTGACTTTTGACATTTGTTTAAAACTGATTTTTTATTATTAACGGCTATAAACCGTTTTATTCTTGGCGGGTGCTTTAACATCTCCTCTTTCACATATACATATAGAGAGAGAGAGTTATGTATGGGCTTCTAATTAATTTTCCACCAACTTTGAAAAATAAAAAACAGAGGTCTTGTGTGTTCACAAAAACCAGTCCGAGACAAACATTAAAATGAAAAACGAGAGGTCTCCTATTTTTAAAGATTTACATGTGTTCGCTAAAACTTTCTTATTTGGAGTGCATCTTAAGAAGGGTCAGGAATCATCGTATCTTCGAAGTGGACTGTCATTGAACTATTACACTAAAGTGGAGCAGAATCTGTTTTTCGGAAAGCGCATTTACGTGCTTCGATCCACCAAATTTATCAGATTTTTCTAACTCTATATTTAATCTTAATTTTGTTGTGATTTTCAGAATTAAAAAATTTAGTGTAAAAAGTGACTAAAAATAAAAATAAAGCACTTTGGGTTGGAGCATTATTTGGTTACACTCATCTCTGATTGAAGAAATAGGAACACAATTGAGAGTTTTTTTGCGGAAAACAGTGATCAACAAAGTGTATAGAGTAAAAAAGAGACCCGTTAGGGAGGCCGAACAGTGATCAACGTATTTGATCATTTAAGGCACATCAAGAAGAGTTTTATTTCTCACAAATAAATGCATCTGTTGGGTGATGAAAGTGCATGAAGACGCTTGCTTGACCAATGCATGTAATGAATAATACCATGCATTTGTCACTCCTCAAAATCTGATTAGGATATTTAATTTGAGAAATAAAACACATGCATTTTTTATCACATGTATTTAGATTAAAAACCAACAGGTTTCACCATAAAATCAAATCTCTATGAAGGAAATGGTCCATAGTCAATAGTTCCACCAAGCACGGATTTTTCATTAATGCTTTAAATTCCTACAGTATTAGATGTCTGGAATATATTGTTAATATGTTTGAAATAGACAAAATATGTCAAGAAATGCACTGTTCCATTAACCACCCCCCCCCCCCCCCCAGTGTTTCATCACCCCCATAGACATAAGGGGGGCATTATTTCCACCCCCACATTTTACTCACCCCACCACTTTAAAATTTTATTTTTTGAAAAGAGAGAAACCCACCTCAGATCGGCAGCAACAGAAATCGAGCACGCCTCCATCTCCTCCCCCTCTGCAACCCATTCTCCTCGATCCACCACCACAACTACTGCTCCTCCGCGTCGTCGGTGTAGCCTGTGAGAGCTTCGTTAGCACATCTTCTCCTCTGTTTTTTCTTCTTTTTCTGCCTGACCAACCTCCGCTCCTTGTCCAATGACGTCCACCCTTTAAATGAAGAAGAGGTTGATCGAGTGGTGGGCGTAGTTGGATGGGGAGCGGAGGCGGGCCAGGCAAAATAAGAAGAAGAAATGGCGGAGTTGATTCGCTCACGAGGCTCCTGCAGGCCACATTGGACGACGCGGGTGTAGCAGTGTGATGGTGGGTCAGGGAGGATGGGTCGTGGAGGGGCGAGGAGATGGAGGCGCGAAAGGGGCCGATTGGTGCAGCTCGATATTGGTATATTAATCTCAAATATCTTAATTTCAACGTTCAAATGAAGGATAAAGAAATGTTTGGAATTTTCTTTACATGCATTTTTTAATTAATATAATGAATTTTGTCTTTAAGTTTTAGATCAAACAATATAAGAAACATATCATATCAACATGTTATTTTTGTTAGACTTTATTATTATGCAGAATTTTAAGGATACAATTTTGATGCATAAATGCGTAGCGAATTTTTCTATAACAAAATTACACAAAATATTACTAACCTTGTTCAATGATACCAAGGTGAGTGGTGTACCAAAAGAACTCAAAACTTAACCTTCTTTGATTGAAGTCTTCAAGTACTATCTCACAGTTAATTTTTGGATACTATTTTTAGATTTGTCCAAATAATTTAAATCATGACACACAACTTATTAGATTTTTCATTAAAAAGTCTAACAAAAATAACATGTTGTACATTTCATTAATCCATGAATTGTGTGTGTATTAGGGGTTAAACGAGCAACGAGCCTTTGACCTTCTCATTAATCGATTCCAATAACCCTTATTTATAACTCAAAATGACTGGTGTTTAATAATTTAAAAGACATTTCAAAATCCAACATTTATACATATGAAAATAGCATCTCACTGCTCGTTTTATTTTCTATAAAACATTTGAGCTCGGTCACCTTTTACATACTGAGCTTTAAAAATTGTAAAGTTCACTAATAACAGTTAACTAGCTTTTGCAGAGCTTGAGCTTCGGCTCGTTTACCGGCCCTAGTGTGTGTAAATAATGATATATTAGTGATTTGTACGGTTGTTTTAAAAAGAATTCTGACCATCGATCTCGTGGACTCGTTTTTCTAGACCGTCCGATCATGACAAAATTTTGGTTGTATTTTAAAATTTTTAATCAGGATAACGTTAAACCCAGAACCTGAGCCTAACACGCAACGTGAAGACGATTTCGAACAGTAACCAATCTAAAAACGAATAAATCAGTATTTCGATTGAATTCAACTCCGAATTAGGGTTTCTCTCTCATTCCCTCTAATGGCTTACGTCGATCACGCATTCTCGATATCGGACGAGGATCTGATGGAGACCTCGTACGTCGTCCACAATCGTCCCCCCATCAAGGAGATCGCCCTCGCCGTGTCGATGCTCGTCTTCGGGACCCTAGGCATCGTTTTGGGGATCGCCATGGCCTACAACAAGGTCGGCGGCGATAGGGCTCACGGTACTGTATCCATGGAAAAACCCCTAACTAGGGTTTCCGGCATTTCTTTTCGTATTGTTTGCTCATGTTGTGTTGTTCGTTGATGGAAATTAGGGATCTTCTTCGCTGCTTTGGGGGCGATGCTCTTCATACCGGGATCCTATTACACGCGGATCGCTTATTATGCTTACAAGGGATACAAGGGTTTCTCCTTTTCCAACATCCCGCCTGTGTAGGGTTTGATTCGGTATGGCAAGCTAAATGTATGTACAGATCTTTTACCGACTCTGCCTTTCTATGTATAAATATTTCTCTGTTTATTTAATTTTTTTTTGTTCTTTTTTTTGAATATTATGTGATGTAGTTGTCATCAGATACGAGAAACAGACCCACACTATCATTGTCATCCTGACTGTTTGTTTTGCTTATAATGAGCTTGTTGGTCCATTTAGATAGATTAACTATTGGGTTCGCACTGATTTGTCTTTCCAGAGGCTTTAATTTCATGAACGATGAAACTGTTTTTTTACCCTCCCTCACAAATTTTCTTGTAGCTTGGAAGTTGGAAATGGTGGGTGGGAAAGCCATATTGGATTGGGCATTGTTTATTAGTGATCGCAATATTTTGGAAGGTAATGGTAATTGTGGTTGGTTAATATAGTTCTGCTTTTATGACTTGGTTAGATATGGCTATTAAAACAAGAATGTTTCTCATGTTCTTAGGCATGCTTCACATTGGAATATTGGATAGCATCTTAATTATCAAAGTATACAGAGACGAGCTTTGTGCAGTTGGTCTTAGCTAAGTTCTGAGTACTCTAATTAAACTGATTGCTTGTTTATATGTGGAACGATTATGCGTGCTAGTGACTAGTGAGTGACCCGCTACTAAATCGTGGTGTTATAGATGATGATAATAGATTCTCTAATCTGCTTGAAATTGAATTGATATAGAGAGTTCAGTATGCGAAAATGAGTGATCTGCTTTGTAATGAATTTTGAGAAACTGTTAGTGGTTTTCCTGATAGAGTGGTATCGTTCAAAAAAGATGAAGAATTTGGCAGAAATTTGTAGCCCCAATCTCAAAGGGAAGAACATTACATCAAATTGACTGCTAATGTGTAATATTTTCGGAGCTAAAAGTTTTATGTATGGAAGTGGAGGTTTCTGTAGAGTAATTTATAAAGGTTGTCTATTGTCATGTGCCCATGTATGATGTATTGAGAATACTATATATCTCTCTACATATTCTTTATCAGTCACTTGCATCAAACACAAAATTTGGATGCCTATCACTCCTGTAATATAGATGAAAGACATTGCTATATTATTTTTCTGGTAAACTGTTGTATGGTCATGTTGGTGCAATTGTTTGTCGGATCATCTTTGTCTCCAAGTTGCTGCACATTTCCATATTTGTAATGTCTCGATACTTACCTATCCTGATATCCATGTTTGCTTTCATGCTACCAGAGTAGATTGTGTTCAGTAGATTAAGTTACAGGACAAAATATCAAGGATTCCATTTAACTGCACATTAATTCAATGCCAATTTAGTCTTTCTTATATTTATTGGAAATATCATAAATCATGACACATCACATAACGGGCCTGTTGGATGAGCATCTAACAGAAAAGCTTCACGGGGGAGATGATTCTCTCTTTATTTTTTAATTTTTACTGGACTTATAGTTCAAAACATTGGATTTATGATAAATTTTATGGAGATGTGTTAATATTCCTATCTGAAAAAGAAGCTTGATATTGAACACCCTTGTGTTTTCTCAATTTCTGTATAGCCCACATGTTGGTTATAGTAGTCTATAACTACAAACCTCTACACCTTGATTGAAGTGCTGGAAGTTTCATATTTGTGAGCTTGAGTGCCTGACCCATTTTGATTGGTTTTCTACCTGGCGAGGTGATCCGTACCCAGTAGAAATATTGGACCCACCATTAAATTTTAGTTGATTTGCTGCCTGCAACATGTGGGGCATGTACCACCATTTTTACCCTTCAATTATACAGGAACTTTTTTTGTGACCTGGAAGAGGTGTGATTTCTAGAGAAAAGGCTAGTAAACATAAGGTCATTTATTGATTTTTTGCTTGTTCTTCTCTCCGGGAGTACAATAGCCAGCTCTGTTTGAAATTGGATACGGGATTAGGAGGGAACTTTGCGACATATTGAGAGGAAAGAACTTGAAATCTAATTAGGGTTGGATATTAGACCTGCTTGATTTAAAATTGCCCTGATTTCTTTGATTGATCTCCGGTAATCATGATGGACTGCAGAAAGCTGCAAATGACTGTCCATCTGACGGATCTCTCTCTGTTTGATGGATGGCAGGCCACAGTCTCCTGCTCATCGCCGATCTGGCAGTCAGACATCACGACAACTAATAGCTTTCCAATCCTTCAAGTGCCATCAGTAGATTAGGCATCTCATTTGAGATGGATCAATGGCATTAACAGTAATAGAAACAATTGGAGGGTGGAGTGTCTCTTGAATCCGGATTGCATTTAGTATTGCTCGGTGCCGCCATGTTTAATCATTTTCTTTTCTTGTTAAGTCCTTTTCCATTTAAGGAGTTAAAATCATAGTTAAAGGCATACAAAGAATCGAAGTTCTGGTCATCTCTGAACGTCATGCCTACTCCCACAAAAACCGATAGAGATGAACAACATCAGTGAAATCCTAGAGAAGTGTTCACTGTATAATGACATTGACATGGAAAGATCAATACTTTAAAGTGATGAAGATAAGACGAGGACACTGAATACTTTATAGTGATGAAGATAAGACAAGGACACTGACAGTGATGGGTCAGATGCAACACCACATTGTTTTTATTCATGGACCGGGGATTTTTTGTTACATTGGAAGTTCTACATTATTTTGGTGATTGTACATATGTACTCTGTTCTTTGTACCAAGCACTGTAAGTTAGTCTGATGTTTGATCAAGTTTTATTTGATTGAATAAGTACCATACTTATTGCTACCTGTGGCTAGATGATAACTTATTACATGTCCCATGCATTAAACTATTGGCTTGAGAAATTTTTTTTTTGATTTGAGATCTATATTGAACATTGGCACAAGTGTTTCTTGTCAGGCTGCACTAGGCACAACTTCAGGGTGTTGGGTTTTCCAGGACTGAAATAAAAACTATGGTTGTGTGACTGCCACACCATGTGTGATATAACATGAGTTGCTTTTTTTCCAAGGTTAAATTTAATTCATCTATGGAAAATTGAGATGTATCCCAAAAAGTTAAATAATATCAAGTCTATCTTGAGAGCAGTGTAAAAATTGTTGCAGCAGGTCCTGAGGCTATGGTTAATGGATTTCTTGTTTAACAAAGGAATAGAAATTCATTTTGGGGTGGCTTTTTTTTGTTGTTGAAGATTAGAAGAAGTTTTTATTAAAATTGCATGAAAGAATATCTGCTTAAGTGGAAAACAGAACAATCCTGAGTTTGCGAATACAAGTTAAATTCAACGCCCGCAATGGAATTGTTCAAAGAAGTCGTCTGTTGTCAGGAAAGTCGAGTTCTGGAGAGATTTTTATGTGCTAATAGGATTGGGGGATATTCAAACAGGTGGTGCTGAGATAATGGCAAGAGAGGAAAAGGTTTAAAAGTTATTATATCATTCTGTGATGTATTTCTAATTTTCATTTTTCCTAATGGTTTGTGAACTCTTACTAGTAGCACCTGATAATTTTACATGTTTCATTGCAAATTTATATTTATTGGGATTCAATACCATCTGATTTGTTATCTTACATGTATTTGTTTGCATAGCTATGCAAATCCAATAGCAACATATATAGTCATAATGTATCCATCATTCCTGCCAGGTTTTTTTTATAAGAAGATCCTCCCTTTCCTGATGTAAAGTTGTATTAGATGGTAGGCACTCAGCCTCATTTTATTAATGGAAGAGAATGCCGGAAAATAAACAAAGATAAGAACACCCCCCCCCCCCCCTAGGGGGACTGTTCCATAGTTTAAGTGAGATCTATCGTGGAAACAAAGGGACTTAAAATACAACTAACTACTTCTCAATAACCAATTTACCCCTAGAAACCGACACAACACTCGCTGCTGCTCAGAAACTCCCCCAATCCCACCTAAGCAGTAAAAAAGGTTCATACCTTATGAAAACAAATTTCAGAATATAGCCTTTTGGGATTCTCCTTTTGTCTGTTTTCATGTTATCAAATATGTAGAATGATGTGAAATTCCTTTCATATATACTCTCTTAGTGCATACACCTGCTGATATGGTTTGGGGATGTTCTTTTCTTTGATTTTTGGTGCTTGGAATTGATTGATTTGCCTCGTAAAACTTTGGATGAAGTTCCATATCCTTGTATAACTGTATATAGCCTGGCATAGGCCCTATTTGATAACGAGGTATATATTTCTGTTTTTTTTTGTTTTTTTCCATAAAGAAGTATATAGACTATATACTTTATTTTTTAAATAAAAGTATTTACTTTATTACATTAAATATACACCTTGTAGCCCCTGTTTGAATAGTGACAAAAACTATTATAAGATAGATAATTATATCAGTGGAATAAATCATTTTCTGTTTGATCATGTTTTTTAGTTATTCTTGTTAGAAATATATTAATGAAGTTTTTGTTGTTTAATTGATTATGAATAAGTTGATAAAATGTAAATTAGATGTTGATAAATATTTATAAAACGTGAAAAAAATGACTTAATGTGAGATTCTTAATTTATAAGAGGTGATTTGGTGTGTGATCTAGATTGTGTGGAATAACACAATTCTAAGAGAGACCTGAAATATCAATATCAGTTTATTCTCACATGTTTTGGTATAGTTATGTCCATCTATTCTCCACATTTTCCTTGTAAACAAACGTGTTTTCTTTTCCATATATGTATTTATTCACCTTTATTCCACATTTATTCTTAAATTACAAAAAGAACATTGTTCCTAACTTTTTTTTAAAATACGACATCATTAGTACATTTCAGATCATGATCGTGGGCATCTATTGTGAATAAACAAATGAATCTACGACGACAATGCAGAGGTTTTAAGCTAGGAAATCAGTCTCACGATTTACATGTATGTTCCCGAGACATGTTTAATGTGTGTGGCGCCAAATCAATGGCATTAACTACATAAAGTTCACATGTGAGTTGGGCATATGGATGTAGGTTTGGGAAGATTATGAGATTAAAAGAATCTGATTTTTCAAGCTTGTTCTCAAACAGAAAAAAAAAATTGTTGTTTAACTAAAAGCTGCAAATACTTTTTTACAAATAAGTGTTTACAAGCTAGTTTTTTTATAATATGAGGAGAGAGTTTTCTGTAAATTCAATTTTAAACTCAATTTTTGAGAAAAAACTAATTTTTAAACTCACATCCAAACGCTCAACGGTTATCTGTGGGTTATATGTGACTTAGAACGGGTTTGTTTACATTTTTTTAAGATACCAATGATTTTGTTTATTCAAATATGGGTTCTTGTTTATTACATTTTTTTAGGATACCAATGATTTTGTTTATTTAAATATGAGTGCTTGTTTATTTTGATGCTTTAAGCCGTATATTCTTTCTGGATTCAAATATGGATGCATGTTTACTTGGATTTTCTTGGAGCATGCATGATTAGTTTTGTTTATTATAGGATAATATTATGGACTAAATTAATTCAAGCATACCCTTTTTATTTGTTGAAGGTGTATGCTTGAATTAATTTAATCTTATATAAAAATAAAATTTCACATTTTCTGTCTAATAAAAATATTATCTTGTTAGTGAATGAATCAATGTAGCGAAATTAGATGTAGGGTTACATATAACAACTGATTGTAAGGACAATATTAGGTGATCAATATTGCGTCAACATGGATTGTGTAATCAACTATATGCGAATTCTTTGATTATATGTTCAGGTTCCGGGAGTGCGGTGAAAATGTCCACATTCTGATAAGTCTTAAGGGTTGAAATCTTGTATTTGAGAAGTGTTGTTTTGGAAGCTTATCAAACGTGGGTCATTTTGTGCATACATGTCCGGAACACTCCAAATTATATTTGGATCCACGGTGGAGTTAATGAACATGCTTTTCATTCATTAAATGATTATATACTTTGAAAAATCAAAATGCTTTGAGAATTTAAAAAATGACTGCAGTAATAAACGTCTAATTTTCTTTATTTCTCGTTGTGCTGTGTCAACAGGTGAAGGTGGAAGAAGAACAAATTCTCAACGACTTCACTGTGGTGAGTGATGGTGGAGATCTAAGGACCACAGAATGACCTGGCCACCATAGCATTGCGAGGTAGGTGGGAAATTGTCTCTCTCTTTTAATTGCCTTTTTTTTAATTAAACTTTGCGTCGATACGCGCAGCTTCCATCGATGTTTTTAATTGCTTTACACGTACGTAGTCTATCTTTAGCATCACTAATGACCAATGAGTAATCAAAATATATAGGAAAGCAGACTGGAAAACCATACAAATCGCTGGCGAATCTGAATAGGTGGTTACTTCTCTTTAAGAATAATAAATAATAAAAATTGAATGGCATTATTGAATTCTCCGTGTGTGTTTCAATGCATCACATCACATGTATATCGTGCAAAATGACAAATATACCAGTTGGGTGGGCATCTGTACCCAAGGATAATGTTATAGATGGATGAAAAACTATACTATCTGTGTTTTATGCGTGCATTATAGAAATAATTATTAATCCTGAATACTTTACACTTGCAGGCTTGAACTGTATGTCTGTGTATCCATTCTTAGGTCGGGGTGAAACTTCCTTGATCAAAAGATGAACGAGTTTCCATTAACAATTAAACATACCATTTTTAATCTGTGATCTTACATCTTCATCCCAACTCTCTCTTTCTCTCTCTCTCTCTGAGACACACACACACACTGTCAGCTCTTTTTACGGTTTCATTTCATTTATAGTCTTTATATTCATTCACATTGAGTGTATTTCACTTTTCTAGTAGAGTATATTATATGATAATCTAATATATGTTATGTCAGGAAAAACAATGGGACTGCCATAATACAAATGAAAATCATTATTAAATAGAACTTCAGTTTAATATATGTAAAAAAACAAGGTTTTGTTACAATATTTTTACAGTTTTAAATGTAATTTTATATATCTCATTAATCATCCAGCGATGTATATATTTTTTAGTAAGGTATATGCTTTGTTATATTTTTCTTACGAGCGCTGATACACTGAAGTCCGTTTTACAATCTAATATGTAGTCTCATAGTTATCACAGTGTATGATGTCATTTTTTTTTCAAAACGAAAAGTCTTTTTTATATAACAACGTCTACTTCAACGAGAGAGTAATGTAATTGGAGCTGCAAAAAGGTTTAGACATTATTTTCTTTCTTTTATACTTACTAAAATAGATTCATATATGCTGTTTATTACTTAAAAAAATAACACCTCAGTAAGTATTATTCGCATTAACGCCAATCTATAGAGCGTACAATACACCTCCATCCACGCTGTACGCTTGCACGCGTGAGTCTCCAGAACTATTTCAAAAAATATTTCAAAAACCCAAAAACGTTTCTTCTATGGTCTTCCAAAAAAGCAGGGGCAACGCCGTAATTCCACCCAAAACCAATCCCCTTTCCCTACCAGTTTTATAGCTCTCACGCCATGAAAAATTCAAAAATCTTCAGTGAGAGACAAACAGAGAGAGACGATGTGCCCAACGAAACTGAGATCCTCCGATGACTCTCCCGACTCCTCCTCCTCCTCCTCCTCCTCCTCCGACTGGATTCACGAGGCCATCACCGGCGGTTCCCTGAAGCACGTCGACCTCAACGACGGGGTCAACGGCTGGGCCTCCCCTCCCGGCGACCTCTTCTCCCTCCGCGGCCTCGACTACTTCACCAGGCGCCAGAAGTCCCCCTCCGGCGATTGGCTCCTCAACCCCGCCGGCGTCGACTGGCTCCGCTCGCCGTCCAAGCTGGACGACGTCCTCGGCCGCCCCGACAACCGGATCATGTCCGCTCTCAAGAAATCCCAGTCCCGCGGCCGCTCCATGAAGTCCTTCCTCTTCGCCGTCAACCTCCAGATCCCCGGCCGGGAGTTCCACAGCGCGGTGTTCTACTTCGCCGCCGAGGACCCGATCCCGCCGGGGTCGCTCTTCTACCGGTTCGTCCACGGCGATGACGCCTTCCGGAATGAGCGGTTCAAGATCGTGAATCGGATCGTGAAGGGGCCGTGGATCGTGAAGGCCGCCGTCGGGAACTACGCGGCGTGCCTGCTCGGGAAGGCGCTGACGTGTCACTATCACCGGGGGGAGAACTACCTGGAGATCGACGTCGACATCGGGAGCTCCGCCATCGCGAACGCCATCCTCCACCTCGCTTTGGGGTGCGTGACGGCGGTGACGATCGACATGGGTTTCCTGGTGGAGGCGCAGGCGGAGGAGGAGCTCCCCGAGAGGCTAATCGGGGCGGTAAGGGTGGCTCAGATGGAGATGTCCTCGGCGACCTTCGTGGATGTGAAAACGGAGGTGGACGGGGCGGCGGTGGCGGGTGGTGGTGGAGGTGCGAAGGGGGGGAAGCTTGGGCGGCGGAGGGTGAACCACCACCACGGGGGGCACACGACGACTGTCGCTGGTGAGGATAACAAAGGTTAGGGTTTCGATCGATCACTGTCCCCTTTCATTTATGCAAGAATTGCCCTTTTTGGCTTATTTGAAACCCAGTTTTTGGGGGGTTTTTAAATTATTTCGATGAATGTAGATGATAAGTATCATTCGATTTCAAGTGTTTTTCTTTTTTCAATTTGAAGGTGACTTCTGATGTTTATTTCGAAATGAAATTCAGGGGAAAGAAATTGAGATGAGGTTTCTGGATATGGAATCTTTAGTCTGGGATTGGTGGGGATTATTGTTCATATTTTATCAATTTAATTTTTTTTTGTACCGTTGAAGATGCCGGAATAGTTTTTTTTTTTTCTGCTAGAAAATGACAACTTGACTTCAACTTTAACAGTGGAGGTTTAAATAACTAGGTGAAAGAATCAAATAAAAAATTGTGGCTTGGTACAATCCAATATATTCTAATGTGTTGATGGGTCATGTAATAATAAATGCAGTAAACCAAACAACATATGGATTCATGACAAGGTCTTTATACTTGCATTGGTCTCTTTGTGGGTTTTAGCTAGCTAAAGTGTGGAGTAGATTTGCAGTCACGTCATAGCAATTGGTTTGATGAAGGTGATTGAAAATAATGTTTCACATGAGGAGGTACCTTTCTTCTTGAAATCCATTTGATGCTACTATTTGCATTAGTTGTGTATCATTATCATTGTGTTTTTGCTTGCTAAGATGTAATGGACTGGAGAGGAAATCTTGACCATTTGAGCAAGATTGCAGTTTGAAATTGGAAGTAGATGGCAACTTGACTTCTAGGCAAAGTAGATGTTACATGAAAAGGATGAATGGCTAACCAATTTTGGGCCTCTGTCATGCCTAGATCTGGTGGTTGATAACATTGTGGCTAATATCCTAGTACAGGTGTATATGCATAATGATTCTAGAAATGCATGATACACTTGGTGTAGTGTTTAATGGCATTTCTATTTCTTGATATATCTTCCATTCTCCCAAAAGAAAAAAAAAATTGAAAGAACATGGTGGCTGAAAAAGAATATAAGCTTTGTTCCATGTCTAACGGAGCAGAAACGTACATATATCTTGTATGTTTTGTATACATACATCTACAGGTGACCAGCTTATGTATGGATGCATGAACTGGAGATCATGATAACTCCATTTTGCAAGCCTTGTAATGGCTATACATCTGTAGCAAAACATGATAATTGTGAGTAGGTAACATTAATCTCCATGTAAAGTTTTGCTGCGGATGTGGTAGTGATTCATCATGATCATTTCTGTGGATGTTCTCTTCATTATTTTGGTAGCAAAACTGACCCACACTGAACTTGTTGGTATTAACTTGTTGGTATTCATTATTCAACCAAGGGTTGGTTGTCATTACAACCGTTGGTGCACTGCTCTTCTGGAGCTGTATCTGTTTGTGATAGAATTGGATTTCTCTCTCTTTAAAAATCAATTTGGATCATTCAAGAGCTATTCGTCTGCAACTCCATTGTCTCATACACGATGACCTCGCTTGAAAGCAATGATGTGTTCAATCATAGGCCCACTGTCTTGTCCCTATCGAAATTTCTCCATAGTTCTATGATGTATCAACGGTCATATTTGAGTTGGCCTGTCCGTGTCAGATTTAGAATAAGTTAGAAAATAATAATGAAACTCTTGCCCCGTTTGAGGTGGATGGTACATAATCAAGGAATAGAAAGAAAAAAACATAAGAATAAAAAAAAAAAGAGTTTGTTTTGGTAGAATAAATCTCGATAGTTATGTCTATGATAAAATCTGATAATTATTTTTGAAAAAAGCTGAAATTGTTTATCAGACTTATCTCAAAAAAATATTATTTTCTGTCATTTTAAGAAATGGAAAATGATTCACAGGCCCCATGTAAGCCCCATGAGGTGGCATTGATGACATTACCCATAATACTCTTTTATACCCTCCTAAGTCATCTACTACTTAAAAAAATTATTCTGGTCTGTCTGTTTATCTCTGGTGACCAACGTCACCACCTCTGGAATCCTCTCGTCGTCCTCTATCATATGAGAGGTGGTTTGGTTACTTTTCAAGCCTTCCTCTAGCCTCCACCTCCTCCAACCTCCATCTCCACCGTTTTTTTTTGAAATTCAGATACATTTCAAATGTATCTGACAAACCAATTGCATTAGTTATGTGATATTTTTTAACATGTTTTTGTGATCTGGTGTTTTGATGTTGAAGTTTGAATCTCGAATGCTATTGTTAATATTTAAAGTCAGTTACATATTCATAATTTTATATGCATTAATTTTCTAAAGATAATTACATTCCAAACTAATTTGTAGATTTATACACCTTTTTATAAATAGTTAAATTTATGAATGTAACTGCTTTGTTATATGAATATATTGTAAAAGTTAGTTATATTCACAAATGTAATTAGTTTTTTGTGTGCAATTGATTGATTTGGTTATCGTTTTCAATGTCTGTTAATTCATGTATGACTTTTCTTTTTGTTTTTTGTTTCTTTACATTTATTACAATTTTTTCTTGAATTTGGTGTTTTATATTAAATATAGTAGCATTTGATATGGCTTTTGGTTATAATTTTTTCTTTGAACCTAGTGTTTGATGTTAAATATGTTTTTTGAAAGATTTGATAGAGCTTTGATGTTATATTAGCATATAGTTGTATTACATTTTCAAACTAATATGAACATTTATGAATTATATTTTGTAAGCCAGTTATATATTTGAAATATAACAAATGTTTACATGCCTTAAATAATAAAATTCAGTTAACTAAACTATTTGTGTAATATATTTTGAAACCAAGTTATATGCACGAAATGTAACTTACTTTTTTATACGATCTTAATGTTTTATTAAAAGTTAGTTACATTTATCAAAAAGTGGATATGAAGGTTGAAAAATATAGAATCGGAGGAAGACAAAAAAAGTAGTCGAATCACCTCTCATATGATAGAGAGCGACGAAGGGAATCCAAATGTGTTGACGCCGTTCGACGATGATGAGTAGGTTGGCCGGATTAGCTTTTTTAAGTGGTAGATATGTATTAGAAAAAACGGTTAGAAATAGGGATAGTTCTGTATTTTGATTTTTTGTCCTTTTATAAAGAACAACTAGACATCCAATAGAAATTTGACACTTCACGGAGCCTATGAGTGGGGCTTATATAATGGGCTTATGTAGCAGAGCTCTTAAAAATTTATGTCACATGACACTTTCTGCACATATTCCAAAAACTGTCACATATATAGCATATCACACAAACATCTCTCATACTTATTTTCAAATACAAATAATTTATGCATGAGTATTATTGTAATTGAAAAAGTCATAAATTTTTGTTCATCTCTTATTTATCATTTATCCTTATTTTATCTAAGATGAGTCAAATAACAAAAAGATCACTTTTACGTTTCTCATTGACAATTACAGAAAATGTAACCAAACAAAAATTTACATATTCAACATGAATTGTTATCTATCCCGCTATATCAAAGACGAATAATCATATGTCACATCCCAAATGGAGGGTTAAATTTTTTTTGTTTCCATTTTATATAATAACACATGATAGGGTTACACATGTAACATGCTAACAAATTACTACAGAAATAAACTAAATATGTAATTTAACGCTCCTACTCAAACTTTGAATGGTGGTATCCTTTTAGAGTTAACACAAAAAATGATAAACTAAAATCTCAACATACAAATAAACACCTCCAATCATTAAACTAGAATACCATAGACTAAGATTACTAAAATACTCTTATATTTAACAAATCCATGTTTGAACTAATTGTAAGGAATGCATGCTGAATAAGATATATAGATGAGGAATGAGAATGGTGAAAATAGTTGGGTATGAGAATAGATCACTATGTGTGCGCGCACACACACATTTAGACAATTACACACACATTATTTTGTATTATTAAAATAATGACCGATTAATTTTCGCCTAGCCGATAAATCTCTAGTTCCCCCTCCACCGCTCGATTAGCGCCTAGCGCTTTTTAGAACAATGCTCTCAAGGGTAGAACATTAGAGTCTACACAAAAACGACAAACACCTTCAAACATTGAAAAATGAAAGTTTCTGTAAACTACCAACGCTGATAGCAAAACGTACGGAAACCTTTCTACAGCACTACAAATGCTAATGGCAAAACGTACTGAATGATGGAGAAGAAGAAGAAACGTGACGTGGACAGCGCGAGATGAGAGGTGCACGGATGGAGAAGAAGAAGAAGAAGAAGGGCATGCAAGTCTTGCATGCAAATGGAGAAGAAGATGAAGAACAAGAGGTGCGCAACAAGAGATGCGCGGACAAAGAAGAAGAAGAAGAAGAGGAAGCGCAGACAGAGCAGGCGTCGATCTCCACCTCTCTCCGTTTGGGAGCTCTTCATTGGCCCTGTGTTCACCAAAGCAAGGGTATACCGCCGAAGCGGTTTTTCTGAGCGTTGGCGAAGAGACCAACAAATACATACTAATCACACAAAATAGAATCAAACGTAGAAGCTATGAATTCCGTTTGTTTGAGCGTCTGCTAGTCTTGATGTTTGCCAAGGCAAACTCCCAGCCAAACGGAGCCTTTGTTGTCCGACAATCGGTTCGCGATTTCTTGGACCTTGGACTCCCAGAGGTCGATCAACGACCGAATTGACGATCGAGTCCCTGATTTGATACATGGGTTTTGGAAGAAACACAAGTGGGTTTCGATCGAATCCCTCCTCCGACTGACTATCGGAATTATTTATGGATGAAACGAAACCAAACGGCAACCAAAATTTGAAATAATAGACATCGAATGGGTTGTGATGAGAAGAAAAACTTACGGTTTTGTGTTGAAGACCTTGAAAGGTTATGTGGAAGAGAATTGATTTCCTATGTATTAAACAAATAGGGTTCAGTGTGAGAAGCAAATAAATCAACGAAAGAAAAATATGGATATCAAAAGTCTTCACCCATTCTGATTGAAGATTCCTCAATTGAAGCGGGGAAGTAGAAGGAGAATTTTTTTTGGATTTATGGTTTTTGAGGTGGCATTGATACCACAAGAAAGAAAATAACAATGAAACTTTTGAAACTTTTTTTTATATTAGAGATAGACTAAAACTCTTTTATATAATAATACATGATAGTGTTACATGTGTAATACACTAACAAATTAATATTCCTACCTTCATCCACCTCTCCAGCCCATCCACGCGCTCATACATCCAACGTCCAATGGTCCAAATTCCCTCCTTGGGAGGATTCGACACCCTAAATTTAATTTTAGAAAGTTAGATCGAATGAATCTCTCACACATCACTACATTTGGGGTTTCTCTTTTGTTGCTTTGGTTTCGGTGTAAGGCCTCGTTTGGTAGCCCGTTTGTGGCTGCTTTTGCTTTTTAGTCGGTCAAAAAACCATAAATTGGTTGTAAAACACTGCTGCTTAATTGGGAATCAATGGGTTGATTAATGTCAATTCTTACCTCGAAATTTGTTATTTTCGAAGCTCACCAGGTATGCTTTCTGGGGAAGTCATTTTTGTTGGGGGGGGGGGGGGGGTTATTACCACCCCATGACATATTCACCCCACCCCACATTAAATGATAAAATAGTATTGTTATTAGTTTTTTAATGTAACTCAGACCCACCCCAATCATTGAATTGATAATTAAGATGTCGACAAACGTTGATATTGTCGATACTAGTACTGTCGATGTATGCAATGGACATATTGTCCTGTTTATCGTGTTGCGAGAGAAAATTATATCTGCAGATGCCACGAGTAGTACTCCAGCAATTGGGGCTACTCTTCTTGGTTCTTGAATCGCTTCGTAAGACAACAAATAGGTTGGACCTACTGTTTTTGTTCTGTTTCATTCGACAATCCAAATGGCGACAAAAGTTGATACTGTCGACATTACTATTGTCGATGTATTACTGAACCTATTGTCTCGGTTTTGCTTGATTCGACAATCCAATTGTCGACATAACCTAAGATTGTCGACACTGCTAGTGTCGAACCAAGCAGACAAGGAAATTAAAATTGTTATCTGATTCAGCCCTGGGCTAGTGATTGTTCAAAACCTATCCATTCAACCAATACATTTCAAACTCATTGATACTAAATTTATATGGTTTCAAATGAGCACTATATTGACTAATATTCAATAAGATTCAAAAACATTGCACATTAAATAAATTCTAGCCATTGAATCATTCACAACTTGGTAGTCATGGTAATATTTAAAATCCATAAGCTCAGAATTTTTTAAATTCTAACCCGGTAGTCATCATACCCAAAACAAGTATCTACAACATTTGATTCAGTTGTTCAAAGAAAATAGTTCAAGAAACTTCCAACAACAGCCATTACATACGAAAGTCAATATATATATATAGAGAACTGCTGGGGTGCGACCATGCGGTCGTGCACCCCAGCGTGCGCACGGAGTCCTCGACCGTGCGATCGGTGATCTCCGATCGCACGGTCCACGATTTTTTTTAAATAAAAAACCAAAACACTCAACACACTCAACAGGGTCACGGGTCTCTCTCTCGTCTCGTCTCTCTCTCTCTCTCTCTCTCGTCTCTCTCTCTCTCTCACTCTCACACACGCACACACATTTTCACATCTGAAAATCGGTCCCCGTCGACGACCCCCCGTCGTCCCCCTTGCGACCTCCCATCGACGACCACCTCGACGACCACTGTGACCCCGTCGACAACCCCCCGACGTCCCCCGATTCTCTCCCGATTTCTCTCGTCTTTTCTCATCTCCGAAAACACACATACAAACCCCTGTGACCGACCACCCGCCGAGTGCCTGCGACCGACCATCCGCGACCACCTCTCGTCGACTACCCACAAGCAACCTCGATTCCAGGTTCCTCTCTCCCTCTGGGTTTTCATTTTTTTTTATGATGATTAAGGTTCTCATCTAGGTTTATGATGATTAAGAGTTTTTCATTTAGGTTTCCAGTGAATAGGGGTTTTGAAGATAGGGTTTGTAATGGGTTTTGAAGATGATTTTTTTAGGAGTTTTTTCAAATGATTTTTCCATGATTGAATTTTAAAAAAAACTTTAGGCTTCCTATAAATCTATAGTTTGTGTGATTTTATCAATTGGGAGTTGGTCAAGATGGGATGGTGAAGAGATATGATTCTACAAGCTCTCAACCTGACATCAATACTCTGTTGGTTGATGCTGAATTATTTGTAATCCAACTAATCAGGAGAAGAGAGTCATAGTTAACATTATTTGGTTAATTAGGAAGCCTAACTCTATTGGGTATGTGACTACACCAGTGGTTTTGAATGTTGTTAATTTTCTGTGTTGACAAAGGGGATTGAGAGGAAAACAGTGTAATTTTTTGACAAAGGGGATTGAGTAGAAAACAGTATAATGTTGTTAATTTTATGTATGTGAGTATATGACTGCCAAATGAAAGGGTATTTTATGTAAATATCTGGATCAGGTGCTGCTTTCATTTGGGAGTGGTGGATTGTGCTTGCGGATTTATCAGGTGGATTGTTTGAAAGGGTATTTGCTTGTGTATGTCAAATTAAAATGCAATTGAATGCTTTGTTTAAAAGGGTATTTGATATCAAAAAATTGTGCTGAGCGGTAGTTGGTAGTTCAAAATAGATTATCTGAAACATCAAAGACAAAAGTATAGAGACTTTTCTATTTTCTGCCCATCTTAAAAAAAAATCACACATATCACATCCAATATATGAATACTAAATTTCACTTCAAAGTAGCCACAGTGAAGCATGTATTGCATTATATACTGCATTAAGTGATCACAAATATATACTGCATTATATACTGTGTGTATTAGTGTCATTTCCAGTTCTGTTTTCTAGTCCCTTAATCAACTCTTTTTCAGTGGGATGATGCATCTATACCAATGTTCTAAAAATATCTACGATACGCTTATAATTACTCAGGCTGTTATATTTTGCAACACAAAAGGAAAGGCGATTGTCATTTGTCTGACTCTTCGTTCACATTCCTATATGCCACAATGTCTATCTGGCTTTTTTCCCTCTTAGTGGTACATCTTTAATTTGTCTATATTCTAGAACTATTGTGCATGCATTTGCCATGGTCCATGGAGCTGCAATGAGGAACCATATGCATTTGCTTCCAATATTTTCTGTTTATGGCATAGGAGAATCCAATTTGACCATTAACGTGTATAATTTTGGCAGGTGGATTGGTTGACTGAAAAAATGCGTAGTAATAACTTCATAGTTTCTTCTATGTATGGGGACATGCCTCAGAAGGAGTGTGATGAGATTTTGGTACAATTCAAGTCAGGAGAGACCCATGTTTTGATCACGACAGATGTGTGGGCATGAGGAATTGATGTCCAACAAGTTTCTTATGAACTCTATGTTACATATATTTCTTTTAAAGTGTGTATATGAGGGATTCTCTGCTCCCCAGATGTGGACTCCTGAGTTAGGGCATTGTCTCCACCAGGGACTTGATGGGCATCACACTGACTGATCATCTGTGTTACCATCAGTTCTTATTATTTCAAAAAAAAATTTCTGAATGTTTATGCATGTCATAAACTCATAATCATCATGTTGTTTGCTTGCCCTTTTTTTATGAATTCTAATCTTGTGTTTTCATTATGTTATTTGCGTGGTTCTTTGCTTTGCTGCGTGCATTTGAACAAGTTCTGACCTTGATGAATCTTCTTTAATAAGTTGTCATTTATCTTTTTGCTGACATGATCGGTTTTTAATAAGTTGTCATTATCCTAGTACAACTTCATCGATTGATTCATTCTCTTGGCCAGTGCCACTATAAATCTGTATTTTTTGGAGCTCTGATTGGTTCATAGTGTCATCTGTTGTATTTTTATCAATGAAGTTGCTCCCTATAATTTTTTTTAATTCCAGTTACATTTACATGGTCAATGATGAAATGGTTTGTCGTTTGTCTCCTGTACTTGTTGGCTGAACTCTTTTACTGATTGCAGGGTGTGGCAATAAACTTTGTGCGTAGTAACGACATCAAGATACCGAGGGACATTGAACAGTATTACAGTACCCAAATAGATGAGATGCCGATGAATGTGGTTGATCTTATATGATGTTCCGGCTTACATATTGTTTTGTTATGAAAGTTAATGATGACAACCACAAGATAGGTTTGATAAATTTTGGTTTGGGGAACTCATTTGTCTGATGTGACTTGTTTAAATCAAGTTCCGGCATGAGTGAAGTGTATGTATAACTGATAATGTGGGTTTTTTCTGTATTATTGATTCTTTTGCAAGCTTTTGTCCCCTGTTTTGAGTGTTATACATGGGTTCCACTTGTGGGTGTGGATTTTATGTGATTGACATTTCTGAAGTTGCAAAAATCTCTTCTTTTTACTGGATTTTATAAGATTGACATTTCAGAAGTTGACCATTAAACAAGGTCTCATGACATAAGAATACAACAGACTCAACCTGTTTATTATATCAACCTCAGCCTGTTTAATACATCAATAGGTTTAGCACATGAAACATCAACCAATTTAATACATCAACATCATCTTCACAACCATAAGACCAAACATCAACCAATTTAATACATCTACATCATCAACAAATGGAAGGCTTCAGTTTCACAACTACAAGACCAAACATATATGCTAAAATTGTAGCACATAAAAGGGTTGAAGAAAAAAACAAGCAAATGAAAGTTTTCAACTTCACAACTATAAGACCAAACACATGCTCAAATTGCAGCACATAGGAGGGTTGGTAAAAGCAAAACAAGCAAATGGAAGGCTTCTTTCTTCTCCATGTGTGACTTCTACATTAGCCTGGACTCCAGAGAACTGCCATCAAGAGTAAATTAACTCAGAAATGCAATATAAGATTACACTAAAGTTTGCCAAGTTTTATATCATAGAAAACACACACCTATATGCTGTTACCAAGTTGCAAAAGTTTTATATCAAAGCATGAAGTCCTATAGAAGATTAAGGAACGGAATACAAAGGCAGGTAACCAGAACAATGTAACCAGAACGAGAGTAGAGATCACATCATGGAGAATAACAGTTCCATTGATACTAGTGAATAAAGCTGGGATCCTAATATGCCGTATTTCCCAGCTAAATCCAATTATTAATGACCACAAGTACTGATCTTCAAACAAAAGTATGCTAATCGTCATTGATTTAAATAACACACACTACAGGCACTTCCCATGCTCACATCTTCTAAAAGAATTAAATAAAAACAAAGAAGGAAAGCTAACCACCCAATTGACCACATAAGAGAAGATAATAAAGTAGAGGTAGAACAAAGAAAATTGATGGTTCTATAAGTTGATTATTGACTCAATTAGACCACTGCCTAAGAACATCACATCACACAACCTAATCTTAGAAATACATAAGCATACCAACAGACTGGTGGTTGGGTTCCTGCAGCACTTATTCTGGGCATGCTCACAATAGCCTTGAGCACTAAAGTGATGGCTTAATTGTAAAAGTGGTATAACCAAACCTAGGACAATCATAACAACACAATTCTGAATGAACTTTCATATCCAGATTTCCTTCAAAGAAGGCAGAATATATTTTGACACACATTAGAAAGTTTTATAATGGCCATGGAGAATATCTGCAATGGGAAAAAAATGGTATAGAAATAGCATAGATTATTCAACTTAAATATATTAGAATTATCAGGTCTAGAGTATACTCCTATATCATCAAAGTAGGAAAAAAACACTAAATCAAACAAGAGAATATTAATCTAAAAATAGTTTCCATCCTCCCCACTCTTCACAAAAACTAACACATTATCATACTGCAACATAACTGCAGCAACAGGTCTTTGAAATAAAATGGATCCAAACACATTGTTTAGTTCAGCAACAGAATAAATTACTTTTTTCCACACATCACCAAAGCCAAACATTAATAACAAGCAGATACTATGTCCATGCATCAAGGAATTCCATCTTTCAAATATGACATTCAAGAAAAACTTCTGCTCTATGATAACAATAAGACAAAAACATGTCAAACTTTAAATCTTACAACGTCAGATGTCCTATTACAGCAGCAGATTACTTAATGGTGTCCATGTTTTCTACTCAATCCCCTTTGTCAAAAAATTACACTGTTTTCCTCTCAATCCCCTTTGTCAACACAGAAAATTAACAACATTCAAAACCACTGGTGTAGTCACATACCCAATAGAGTTAGGCTTCCTAATTAACCAAATAATGTTAACTATGACTCTCTTCTCCTGATTAGTTGGATTACAAATAATTCAGCATCAACCAACAGAGTATTGATGTCAGGTTGAGAGCTTGTAGAATCATATCTCTTCACCATCCCATCTTGACCAACTCCCAATTGATAAAATCACACAAACTATAGATTTATAGGAAGCCTAAAGTTTTTTTTAAAATTCAATCATGGAAAAATCATTTGAAAAAACTCCTAAAAAAATCATCTTCAAAACCCATTACAAACCCTATCTTCAAAACCCCTATTCACTGGAAACCTAAATGAAAAACTCTTAATCATCATAAACCTAGATGAGAACCTTAATCATCATAAAAAAAAATGAAAACCCAGAGGGAGAGAGGAACCTGGAATCGAGGTTGCTTGTGGGTAGTCGACGAGAGGTGGTCGCGGATGGTCGGTCGCAGGCGCTCGGCGGGTGGTCGGTCACAGGGGTTTGTATGTGTGTTTTCGGAGATGAGAAAAGACGAGAGAAATCGGGAGAGAATCGGGGGACGTCGGGGGGTTGTCGACGGGGTCACAGTGGTCGTCGAGGTGGTCGTCGATGGGAGGTCGCAAGGGGGACGACGGGGGGTCGTCGACGGGGACCGATTTTCAGATGTGAAAATGTGTGTGCGTGTGTGAGAGTGAGAGAGAGAGAGAGACGAGAGAGAGAGAGAGAGAGAGAGAGACGAGACGAGAGAGAGACCCGTGACCCTGTTGAGTGTGTTGAGTGTTTTGGTTTTTTATTTAAAAAAAATCGTGGACCGTGCGATCGGAGATCACCGATCGCACGGTCGAGGACTCCGTGCGCACGCTGGGGTGCACGACCGCATGGTCGCACCCCAGCAGTTCCCTATATATATATATATATATATATATGCCGACGATTAGGTGCGGTGTGCGGTCGGTGCGGTGCGCGACGTGGGTCGTCCGATCGCGGGTCCATCGCATCCAACGGTCGACGTGAATCGCACCCGACCGTCCGATGCGATGGACCCGTGATCGACGGCCCGTGATCGCGCACCGCACCGACCGCACACCGCACGTAATCGGCTCCCTATATATATATATATATATATATAGAGCACCGATTAGGTGCGGCGGCCGCACCGTGCGGCGTCGACCACGGGCCGTCGATCACGGGTCCATCGCATCGGACGGTCGGGTGCGATTCACGTCGACCGTTGGATGCGATGGACCCGCGATCAGACGGCTGCCGCACGGTGCGGCCGCCGCACCTCATCGCGGTCGTATATATATATATATATATATATATATATATATATATATATATATATATATATATATAACAGTTGATTGACCCATTTGATACATGGATGTAATTAACTTAGCCAAAGGATGCTCGAACAAAAAAAAAACATTCATGGAAAACTGTCAACACATTGGGCTTAGTTTATTGTTGCGAAGAACGATCATTCCCTCTCTTACTACAATGTTCCCTAGTTCCCAGTGTGTCGAAAATGATCGAAGCAGGATGAGACATGCTATATTGATAGTAGTTAATTACATTCTGCATGTGCTTCTGTAAAATGCCAGATGTATACCTTGTCATTCCAGGTATGGTATGCCACATGATGTCAATAGTCCACGAGATCATTATATGTTGGTCCACCTTGGAAAGGACCTTTCAAGCTGGCTTCATCGATATCTCAATCTTCCTCTACCTTTTCCACCACCACTTCCTCTTCTTATGGGTCATCACCAACATTTTGAGAACTTGAAGGTGCATCTTTTAATTTACTCTTTCAATTGAAAGCTATAGGTCGAATACATTCTTTCGGATCCATATTGCATCGGAAAAAAGTGTTAGTACTCGTGTATATGGAGGAAGATGAAATAAACATTTCCCTATCTCATATTTCCTAACTCCTTTACTAAAACTGAAAGAACTGCTGTAAAAACCCTATTAACTATCAATCATTCCTAACTCCATAAACCATAAATGAAGAATAAAAATTTCATATAAATAACAGCCAAACACAATCGCTAATGCATAGTATAAAAAACCTCCCACCTGATTTAGTCACAGACATTCTCATCATTTCCATTGACAAAAAAATTTAGCAGTTCACTCATTTACCTAGAATTTGATGCCCATACAACAATATATACATTCCATAATTTCCTTATTGTTCTAAGGATCCATAATTAGATGAATTAAAGAACATCAATCTACTTTCTTCATTTAACAAGACACAATGTTATCCTATAACAATGGAATACTAATAGAAAAATTAAGCAAACTCAAAAGAAAACAAATGTGTCAAATAAAGATGGGATTAGTACACTACAAAACAGTCACAAGAATCCATAAAGATAAAATGAAAGAAAAATACAAAATTAATTGCCAATCCATCCATTTCCATACAAGATACTAGTGTATTATGTCTCCCAACCAATGTAGAAACCATGTTCCATCAAATGATGCATATAAACTATAATACATACAATTTGCCATCAAACAATCATATCAAAATGAACAAACTAGGGTTTATAAGGAAATCTAGGGTTTCTCATACCTCAAACAATAGAAAAACAAAAAGGGGTTTCTAACATTGAAAGATGATGGGTGAGTGAACGGGGATCCTTCACGATCGGGGGCGGGCCAATGATAATGCGAGCCGGCGAAGGAAGGGCGGAGGAGGAGAATCTGTGAGAAGAAGAATGAAAAAAAAATCTAAAAATGGAGGGAGGAAGGAAGAAGAGGAGAAAATGAAAGGGGTGGGATCACATGGTTCATGATTAAGCATATATAGGGGGGTGGGTTTGGAAAAATAAGAAAAGTTGTTGGGTGGGTTTGATATTGGGGTGGGCTGCATAAGTTGTGGGGTGGTAATATCGGCCCCCTTTTTGTTAATCAATTACTGGTCAGTCAAATGACCTTTGAACCTTTCATCTACCCCAAAATTACCCTTGTTTATTAATGAATGCCCACTTATTCTCTCACCTTGGGCTTTTTATTTTTGGGTCTCTCGTTTCTCCCCTTTTGCAAACCCTATAAAAAAAATTCAATGTCAACCCCATAAAAAAATGATCAAGGGGTTATTTCACATGTTCTTATAATGTAGTGATTCAAAATGCATATGATGATATTCAGGGGCTGAGCCACGGGGGTGGGCTGGGCCTGGGCCCTCCCAAGGCCCAAGCCATGCAATGTCGCTTATTGATGACATCATATTATCATACCCCTCGAATCATTTTTTTAAAAATAAAAAAATCCCGCACCATGCACAACACATAACAGGTGGGTATTGAATAGAAATGAGTGGGTTTAATTCAGTATTAGTTTTCATCTGAGTAGTATGGATACATTTGATTTTTTTTCAAGTGTACGCCAATTTAATGAAATATATTAATCTTTTATTATAAATGAAGGACATACTCATATATATATATATATATATATATATATATATATATATATATATATATATATATATACTTAATTTATATTTTCTATGATAGTGTATACGAAGATAATGGAATATATACTATGTTACCCAATTTTATAGATTGTGTTCGATGTGATGAATACAAATAAGACTACAAAATGAGCATTTATTGTGATATGGTATATGGAGATAGTGGAATAATTTAGCAGTGCCCGTTTAAAATTTTGAGATTTGAAGTCATTGGTCCTTTTTTAAAAAATAAATTGTGAAAAACTTTGCTTTCAAGTGAATATTGGTATCTCGTTTTGAGGGGTCAAAAAATCATTTATTTGGTTTTCTTATTTTTTGTTTATTGTGATTTTTAATGATTGCTATATTGAGTCTTTCAGATTATTTGGAAGATAAATGTTAAAATTTCTTCCTAAAATGTTCTTCAAAAAAGAATTTCTTTCTAAATATAAGCTTAAATGATATATTTATTTGCTTTTATGATCAATTATTTTCTTCATATTTACTTTTTCAATAATTGAAGTTTCAATTTTATATTTTTTGAGAATGTAAATAATGAGATTATAAAAAATTTCTTAGATCTTCAATAAAAAATTTTAGATCACTAAATACAAGAAAAAAAAGTATAAAAAAGAAATTTTGATATGAGTCATCGTTACTTCAAGGACTCTGTTATTATCCAACTATTTTAATTTTATCTTAATTTATCATGTTTATAATTATTATTTTATTTTACTCTAAGTTTCTTGACCATGTGACCCCCCTTGCTCTCTCCTGGCTCCGCCCTTGATGGTGTTCATCTCATTTGAATAACCAACATTTTCAAAAAATGATAAAGATCATATGAAATAAAATAATAAAACCAAAAAACCAAACGGAGGGAGGTGATGATTCACTGAGCTGGAAAGGGGGGGGGGGGGGATCAACGAGGGCACACCGGCGAGGTGGGATGAATGTCATCTGATTGAGAGATAGACGGCCGCCGGAAATGGGAAGCTAGTAAGGGTGACAGATTGTTTTTACAAAACCCTCACTGCGTTTGTTAAATGTGAGAAGATGAGGGTATTTAGGTAAACTTATGTATGTGATGTATTAAGCATTGGATTTGTTACCAAACATGACACAAATTTCAAATGTGGATAAGCAGCTTCTGTCACCATAAAGAAAAACATCACATAAAAGTACATAATAAAAAAACATATTAAAAAACAGCTTTATTGTCAAAGCAACTGTAAATACATGAATCCTCTTATGCCGGTTTATGCTAATATTTACATGTTTAGATTGCATGATATGATAATTTTATGCTATTGGGCTTTTGGTCTTTATTATCTCTGAAGTCCTGCATTTGGTTTAATTTTTGGAAAGCACATTCGAGGCATATTTGGGATTCGTGCTAAACATTTGAAGTCTTCATTTTTTAGTCACATTTCATATAAAATTGAATTGGTATTAGTTGGAGTTATATTAGAAAAGTTATGGCCGTTTTACCATTACTGCCCTTAGAAGAAGAAATCGCGAGGTCTTCTTTTCGTCGCTATTTTTAATATAGTTGAGGGCTTCTTCTGATCTTGGCTTAAACATAGAAGTTATAGATCTTTTCGTTATCTTTTCAACAGAAGTTAAATCATCTAAAGTGGATTTTCCTACGAGAAGTTATAGCAGTTTGAGTCGAGGCTGCGCAGATTTCTAAATGAGGGTAATTTGGTAATTTGTCCGGAATTCTCGATTACATTTGATTGAATTGAGAGAGTCGGTGGGGCTGGTTTTATATGTGTAGAGAGAGAGAGTCATCCGAGACTCATTTTCAATGGAAATAAAAAGGGGAAATCAAGAGAAAATCAAGGAAAATTAGGAAAAAGCTTCGTGGAGTATTTTTGGGCTGATATATGAATATGTTTTTGAGGTTGAATAAATATGAATTTGAGGGTTGGTTTTACTATATCAACTTGGGGTTTTAGTGGGGATATCATATTGTCTTGGTAGATTTAAGGATTGCTTGATTAGTGGGGTATTATTTCATGGGGGCATGTTTAGTATCTGATTGAGATTATATTTTGAACAATGAGTTCCTTTATGCGTGGTTTAAGAGATGGATTATGGTGAGTCCAGCTTGGATTATAAATTGTGAGGTAAGTAACTTGATCGATATTTGTTTGTTCCATTCCATTCCATGCTTTATCGTTGCTGTCTCTATCACTATTGATTCACAATATTTCTTATTATTGGTTGAACCATATGGTGTGCTTGGTATCGCTGCTTGTTATATATTATCTTGGTGTGTTTGGAAATGGATGACCATGGATATCTATTGATCTCACTTCCTTAGCACATGTGAGTATGTATGGGTCCTGTAGGGGGTCGGAGATAAACCCTACCGTGCTTGCACGGCAGTGGGGGACAGGTAGCGTTTCCGCGGTGGACGTTCTGAGGGTCGCGCGCGAGGTTTATGTATGTGTGTAGATGTTGAGTACAACTTAGACGTGGGGGCTGAGGTGAGGTCGTGGAAGTGGTTGATCCATGCGTTGTACATGTTTCAAGGGCCAAAGTGAGTATATTTGACATTGTTGGTGTTCTTCAGACCAGAGAGAATTTGAGAGTACTAGTGCATTCCTTCCTGAGTATGAGTTGTGTTTCAGAGGTGCACCATAGTGATATCTATTGACAGTATCAGTTGTGACTTGTTAGTTGTGTATTCATTTCCTGTTCATTGGGGAGTTGATCATTGATGTTATTCTTTTTTTTTTTGTGGATATTCATTCAGTGGTTTTATTTGGTATTTGTTATTTGGTCTCATGTTTATTGAGATGTTTGAGCTGGTATTCCATTGTATTTGAACTTCACCTTTGAGTTATTGTGCGTGGAATGTCTAGGTTACTTACTGAGCATCTTTGCTCATTCCATTCTCTTTCTCAGAGTAGAGGCGGAGTTTCTGAGCGTTGGCTTTGTCTTCTTTTGGTGCCACGTTCAACTGGTGATAGGTATAGATATAGATGTCTATATTTGATGTTTGGATCTGTATATGATTATTTTGGTGGTTGGTCTAGCGAAGCATGCATATGTTAAAATGCTCTGTATATATGAATGACTGTATATAAGGTGTGTTAGACCATCTCTAACCCTCAAACCTATACCCAAATTTACTTAAAATTTGAGTAAAAGCTTAATTTGATATGATGTGTCTTCAACCATCACTTTGTGTTTTACTGAAATCTTTTAAAAATTTCACATCATCTTCTAATTATTTCATATAAACATTTTCAAATTCTTTTCTCCAAACATTTTTACTATTCAATTTTTCTTTTTTCAAAATATTTAAATTTAAAAATTATTATCATCTAATTTTTTTTAAAATGTAGTTTTTTTACTTGAGTAAAAATAAGAAGTTAAACAACAAAGATGAAAACTTAAGAAAGAACACTACTTTTTTTTTTTCAAGAGATGGTGAAAATTTTGGGGGTAAGAAAATATCTAATATAATTAAATTAAAGGTGGAGTAGAAGGGAAAAAAAATATCACATGAAAGAATATGTGGAGATAAAGGAAAAAAAAGATGTTAAAAATTTGGATAAAGATTTGAGTCTCCATTGATTTGAGTAAAACTTGATTTGGTTGGAGAGAGTTTTGAGTAATTTTTACTCAAATTTAAATTTTAGTAAATGTTTGGGTATAGGAGTGGAGATGTTCTTAGATGCTCTGTTGACTGCTTAAATTTTTCTAGGCGTGTTTTGATATTGGTGATTATACAACTTCATTCACAGTATTGTGTTATGGTAATGTATGAGATTCTATCACAGCACATAAAAAAATATTTTTTATTTTTTTAAAATACATATTATTATATCTTACTATTTATTTCATTTTATATAATAGTAGTCATAATACGAAGAACACACACTAAAAAAAATCGAATTGCAGATGTGATGGTAAAAGAGTTTGAAAATATTATTTTTTAAAATAAATATTATACATATGAATCTAATCGTGAATACATATGTAAATGGAGCCTTTATTTTATCATCTATCATTATTTTAGCTAGGCCCTCATGTTAGATATTTAATTATTATCAAGTGGCAGTACTGCAGGTGTCAGACCACAACGTTATTTTCACGTGGTTGTGGTTGGAAATCGTCTGACCGAGTCTCCAAAAAAGTTCCAAACCTACTTATACCCATATATATTTATTTCTTTTCTTGTCTCTTATAATAGACAACTTGTTTCATCTTTTCTTTTATGCATAGTTATTTATATTTGTTTGTATTTTTTAGAGGAGGAGAAGATCAGAAGAGATGGGAAGAACAAAAGAAGTGATGGATGAGATAAAACCCTATGTAGTGATAACAGTCGTATATCTAAATTTCTCAGTGTTTACAGTCCTCGTGAAGTCGGTAGTATCGGATGGCGTGAGCGGGACCATCCTCACCCTCTACCAGTTCATCGTCGGCACTGTGGTTCTCTTCTGCCTCTCCTTCTTCATCGAAAGGTATCACCTTATAATTAGATGCATCACCTATTTTAAATGTTTTTCAAAAAATATGCTTTATATGATGATATGTATGGATTTATAAAAAATAAAATATATACTTTAATAAATTGTATAGATTCATTTATAAAAATTATAAAAAATCTATATCGGAATATGTACCTAGTTAATATGAAAGTATAATAAGTAAATGAGACTAGAATTGAGATAGAAAAATATACTTTGTATTACAACACTCGTTTCATTGTGAAAACATTTGAATAAAACACTTCTTAGTTTTTGAATTCTGTTCTGATCTCTCTCTCTTTCTTTGTGTTGCATGGATTTTGGTGTGCTGTTGTTGTAGGAAGAAAAGGCCACCCCTCTCTTTGAACATTCTTTGCTGGGCATTCTTGCTGGGCTTGTTACAGTACTCTCTCTCTCTCTCTCTCTCTCTCTCTCTCTCAATGTCTCTCCTGTTGTCTATTGTTGTTATTTGAAATACAAAGAAATTAATGGGTAATTAGCACTTTTAATATATGAAAATTGAATATTTGCAAAAATAGTCCCGCCCATTGAATATTAGCAAAAATTAACCCCGTTGACTTGGTCAGCGCTGGCCGTTTTTTGTGTCTACTGTCTATAGGAGGCGGTATATATATATGCCGTTTACAGGAGATGCTTTATATATATGTACTGTCTCCACTTTATAATTTTATCATTGAATGTTTGCGTCTCCGGTACACAGACAGTATAATCTCACATGTTAAATTAAAGACTTAAACTAATCTGTCTCCCACCGTCGAATAATTATATATAATCCGTCTTCAGTATAATCTCTCACCGGAACTAATTTTTGCTAATATTCGAGGGGTGTGACTATTTTTGTGAATATTCATTTTCTGAGGTTAAAAGTGCTAATTATCCGAAATTAATATTTTGTGGATATCCTACCTCCACATTACATAAAGTCCATTGAATTGGATGGTGGGTAGATGGTCCATTTAATAAGATGATGATTGATGGTGACCGCACATATATATACACAGGGGAATGATATCTGCATTTTATAATTTCACTTATATTTATGTTATTGTTACTATAAATTATGATGCATGCTCTCTACGAATGTGTGGAGGAGAGTCTGTAATGAGATGTCGTAACTAGGATTAGGTTTATTAATTCCTTTGCATCCATAGGGTGAGACTTCTTTTTGTTTGGGGTAATTTGGTTATTTGCACCTTTATATGTTTTAATATTTTATTGTGAGGATTGAGTGAGACTTGTGAGGCACTCTCATCGCTGCAAGGGAAATGGGATTGTTGCAAGGGAAATGGGGTTTTTTATATGAAATGATAAACTATATAACTTTTATAAAAAGTTACAATATGTCGAATATTTGCATCAAAACAAAAGAAAGAGAAGTGAGAGTAAAAAGGACATCCAAATGAGTTCAAACGAAAAGAGGGTTGTGGTACTGTATCTTGTATAGTGAATGAATTATATACCTTTTTGTGAATGAATTATATTCATATTCTCTTTTGGCAAGTTGTCCAACTAAGAAAAATATTCACCTTATTTGTAATTAATGTGTTTAGTCTTTTTTTTTTTTGTCATTCTTCTACTATTAGGTCTTTAAAACCAGCTTTTGAGAGCTACTCTCAAATCTGTTTTTTTTTTTTATATATAATGAAAACCATTTTATTGACTTTTATTACACAAAAATCAAAATTTAAAATGAAAAGAATAATATCTAAAAATGTTGAAATACAATCAGGTTGATAATTGGTCCAGTGTTTTAAAGTAACATTGGTCTCATTTTAACTTAATTATAAAAAATTAGCTTACACTCTAAATTAATTAACATAATCAATTATATAAAAAGTTACTTTCAACCTGTTTTTCAAACAAGCTATTTTGTTAACTTTTAAAAACATAAAATCTTTGAGGTTCACAATACCCAATGGGAACGATTATCTAAAACCTGTTTTTGTAAAAACAAAATGCAAAATTGATTCAGAATGGGGTCATAGGCTAAACTTTCTACAAGAATGTTCCAAAGTTGAGGGCTAATTTAGAAATACTTATATATATCATTGCCCATAGATTCTTATAAATTAAACTCTATCAATGCTTTATTTTTTTGTGCTTGGTAACTCTATCAGTGTTTCCTAAAAGTTAATATATTTGTGATTGTTTTTGTTGTGGTACCTACATATGGTGTGTGTGAAGGATGACATTGAACCAGGTGCTCTCATCATGGAGCCTTGGTCTGGTATCAGCAACATTCTACGGTGTGACTACGAACATGTCGCCTGCCATCGTATTCCTTCTCGCCGTCGCCTCCGGTAGAGAGAGGCTTCGCCTTCTCAGTGGCATTGGGCAGCTGAAGGTGTGGGGGGTCATCACATCCGTGACCGGTGCAACGGTCATGGTGGCCTGGTCGGGACCTACCTTGCGCCATAACCCTTCCATGGCATCGGGGGGCCAATTCCTCGGCGTCGTCATGTCTGTATCCGCCGTCTTCTCCTCCTCTTTGTGGACCCTTCTTGTGGTGGGCATCCTGACTTGACTCGTTTGATTCTGTTTTTAATCACGATTAGACTTGGTGGATCAATCGATTCAGATTGATCAGTCAAACTAACTTAATTAAGTTGTTGATGTCAATGAATTTCACACTTGACTAATCTTTCAAAAAAAATCTATGTGGCTCACCGAACTAACAATATTAATTAAATCCTTTCATTCTCCTACATTTGTTATATCTAAAATTAAATTGTGTGATATTGAATTTAAATGAGTAATAAATTAGAATAGGTTGATATATTTACATTTTGATTTAGTAATAATACATTTTGTGTTGAAGTTCATTTCAAGTGGTGACATGTGCATATTTTAGTATGATAACATTGTGATAATGAATTTCTCTATTTATAATGTAATATTTTTCTTAACATATTAATTACTAAATTTTAATATATTTATAGTAGGACTAGTTGACTCTCAGTGACTTGCTCATATCAGTGGACTGCAGGAACCAGTGGCGATTAAGTTCCCAGCGGAACTGACATTGACCGCCTTCATGAGCTTATTTGGGACCATCCAGACGACTGCAATCGCGGCCATCACTGAGCCATTGGACTCATGGAAGATAAGAATTAAAGGAAGTCTCATGCTCTTTGTCATTCTCTATGGGGTAATTTCAAAAAACTTGTTTTACTTTTAACTTTGCATGTCTAAGCTCTCAACAAGGAAATATATCAATATTGTCTCTGTTTGTTTAAAAATTGCAGGGATGTGTAATGCCGATCCTTGCATACTATGCTCTCATATGGTGCATCCACAAGAAGGGACCGGTCTTCGCCGCTGCCTTCTCTCCCCTCCTCATCGTCTTCTCCTTCTTCATCGAGACTCTGATTTTGGGCAAGCAAGCCCACCTTGGGAGGTTAGTTTTTTATGCATCAAATTACTCATCCAGTAATATAAGACCAGAATTGGGTTGATAAAACAAAATGTCATAGGATTCGAGGTTAACAATACAAATGATGATGTTTATACTTGATGCGTTTGTACTTCGATGAAAAGTAAACAAAAGTGAGGCACTTAAAAAAATTTCATACCATTCAAAATCTAGTGTTTATACTAACAAGGAAAAATAAAAGAACTTTCATCTACTTTACTTCCCCTTATTTTGTTTGAATAGAACAAAATTGATGTCGTTTTCCCCTTCTCCGTGATGAAAATTCAAATGAGAGCTATTTACTTTATCTATCAAACATAATTCTCTCACTTTTGTTTCATTTTTATTCAAACATTGGGTTGAAAAGAAAAACCTCAACTCAATCAAAATTTAAAACAAAAATTGATGGTGATAGCGCCTTAACAGAAGTAACCGTGGATCGCGAGATCAATTACAATCACATTTTCCAATTTTTGTTGTTTAAATTGCATTGAAAAAAAACAAAATCTAACATGCATGTTGTGAATTGGATTGTTATGTAGTGTTGTTGGGGCAATGCTTGTGATTGGTGGCCTGTATCTCCTTCTGTTGGGGATGGCAAAGGAGCAGAAGAGGGTTACGTTACCTTCTTCATTAGCGGATTCATCAACAACGCCATTGTTGCGAAGCGAAGAAAACACACAGCTTGGTGAATGTTAGTGGTTCTTTTGGAATTTGAGATTCATTAAAAGTGGTATATTGACCAACTAATTTAAAGGGTGCTCTTCTTTTTTAATTCAGGGCAGTCCAAAATCTGTGCTCATATGAGTTGAGAAAATAAATTAATACCTTTTAATAAATCACATTATTATTAATTTTTTGTTCAAAACATTTGAATAGTTGTTGGATTAAGGGTGTGTTTGAAAATGAGAGTTTGAGAATTAGGTTTTCATTAAAAACAGTTTTGCATGAAGCTTACTTTTGTTAGATTCTTGATGAAAAACTATTTTTTTTATAACTAAAATTTACTTTTTTTTTTGAAAACGAGTTGAAATTAAATATGCTTTTTATAAAAACAGAATCTTCAAATTATTTTCCTACTTTGTTTCAATGACTTTCTAGACATGAGATTGCAACTCTTTTTGAAAAATACAAATCTTCAAATGTAGTTATCTAAATTGAAAAATTGCAACTCTTCATAGGAATAATTTTACACACTCCATATAATATCATTGGGATATCCACTTTAAGAGTTTCTAAATTGAAATCGATATTAGTTTGTAGATTCTTCAATAGTTTCGAACTTATTATGAGTATGTTCGCAAACTCAAGGGGGTAAATATCCTTTCAAACATTGTCTAAAAAATTTCATAGCTTCAAACATTGTCTCCAAGATTCAATATACGTAACACCCCTTCAAATTATATAAGGTCTACCTTTTAAAAAAAATAAAAATTCATAGCTTCATTTATTTTTTCTTCAGCACAGTCTTTATAATAATAATAATAATAATAGGAATTCATCCTCTATTTGTACTCGTGTTTTTTTTATTTGACTAAACTGGACAGTTCTCATTTCATTGAATTTACAAAATTTGCATACTAAAAAATGGACTGAGTGTATTAGTGTCCATAAAAACACAAGCTATAACCCACTGGAAGGATGGGCTGGGCAAAATATTTGGGCTTGGCGTGGTTACGCCGTGGATTGGGTCAAGTGTTCGGGCGAACATGAGGGTTACTTAGGCATCGGTAACAAACATGGCCTAAGCTTGGCCCTGGGCTTGTTTGGCCAGCGGGCCAGGTCCTGGCCGCGGCCAAATAACCAGGCCCTGCCCATGACCCTGGGCCTATCGGGCCAGGTCTGGGCTTTGGACCCACGGGCTGGTCTGCGGGTCCAAAATTAAAACATTTTTTTTAATTTTAAGTTATTCATTTTTATATATTAATTAAAATAACACAAAAAATTAACAGTATAATGTGGAGAAATAGTATTTAGCATTCATTGAAGTTTAAAAATAAAAGATAAAATGAATTAATTAATTGAAAAACTACAACACTACATGTTTTGTACATTCCAACTAGGTTAACACTTATATACATGTCAATCATTTATATAACTCAACCACAATCAAATAAAAATTACATGTGACCCCCCTACACCACATGCCCCCCCCCCCCCCTCACGGGCCCACGGGACAATCCAAACGGGCACAGTTGACAGGCCTGAGCCCTAAATTAGGCCCAGGCATGGCCCAACTTGAAAACGAGCCGGCCCGTGAACGAGTCCAGGGCGCGCGCACGGGCCGGGCTTTCAGACTTGAGGTCAAATGATGATCCTTGGTTATTTCGGTAATTTAAGGCGAGTGGAAATAAAGTGCGAGAAGTTCCAAGAAAACTTGAAGCCTTCCTTCGATTAAGCCCTCGCGAAAGCAGAAGCCGAGGTTCCTCTCTCTCTCTCTCTCTCTCTCTGCGTTGTCCGCCCAAGGCGAACTCATCGCGCTACGTGGCGCGTCTTCGAAGGCGGTCCCTCTCTCCCTCGATATATTCCTCATCGCCTTCCATTTTCGGAGGGTTTCATTTTCTCCTCCAAAAACGAATCGCTCCCGAAAGATCGCACTGTCCGATTATGCTTTGAACGGTTCGGATCTCCTCACGAAGAACCCCGGTCTATGAGGAATGTCTCAGTGGGCCTTCTACGGAGGCGGTGCCGCTTCTCGGCCTCTTCTACCCTCCGCCGACCCGAGAATTTCACGAGAGGTACGTTTGAGCTTACATATCATGACGAGGTGATTTGAATGTTTGACATCTTGATGTAATTGAATAACATCACCGTATGATCTTGAATTCAAGCGCCATTGATTGATACGTTAGAGACTGTTAAAAAGTGTTCTGATGTGTAAGCAAGTACTGCCTTTTCGTGTTCATAGATTTTCATGACGGAGGTTCCTTACGAGGCCTTCCATGGAGGCTTAGATCATTGACACCCCAAAATTATTTTGAACTTAATAGCTGGAAAAGATCAGATGGATTTCCCTTACTTCCACTGCAGGCCCACTCGTAACTCCCTCGCTTTTCAATTTGATTACGTTTTGTAAATTTGATCATCGAAATTGGGTTTGAAAACTACTATTACATGACATTTAAGTTTTTGGGACTCGCGCAGCCTCTTTACGAGTGTCCATGGTGAAGGGTCATCGGGGGAGTATGCGAGGAGGAGGAAGGAATCTTTGGAAAGTGAATTTGGGCATGCTCTTGGAGCGTACAGCTCGAAGAGTACATCCGTTTTTTATCGCTTTGGTCCTTTTTTGGCTTTGTATAGAGCAGCAATAATCTCATACTACCTGGCAAACCTGACAATATGGCATTTTTTCGTTCATGATATACGTAAGCGGGCTGTTAAGGTATGATATTCACTGCATTTGTCTCTTTATTGTATTGGTATACTCAATGTGGATGTTAGGATACCTTGATGGCTTCAAATGATCTACTGCTATGTTTACCTTGATATCCCAATTATTAATTTTTGAATATCTAATCTGTTTAAGATCAATATTCACGCATGCATGAACTGAATATTTTCTCCTTTTGAATGTATGTTGACTGCCTTTGTCTCACCTCAGTTTCGGGAGACTCTGATCAACTTGGGGCCCTTCTATGTCAAGGTACTCAAAAAATTACTGCATATTGATTATAATTATTTTTGTTACATCATGTTTCCTACTTTAAGAGGTTTTGCTTGACAATTTATATATTCATATTTTACTAGCTGGGACAGGCTCTGAGTACTCGACCAGATATATTACCTCCTGTATACTGCCACGAGCTATCTAAGTTACAGGTATGGCCCTGTCACCAGTTTAATCTACATTAGTAGTAAGAAAGGTGGTTGCCAGCTTCAGTGCACATTATGATTAGTTTGTACAAAATTGTGAAGCAAAAAGCTGTTCCATGGTTGTTAACATCCCGGTTTCCGAAAGGATGTGTAGCATTTCTATCTATTTCTTTTATATGAATATAATGTGTTTTATGTCATTCCACTGGATAGACAATCTACTGGAATATTGCAAAAATATTTCAAAATATTACTGAACTTTTCAGAGGCAAATTTACCCTTTTCCGACATCAGTTAGCAGGTATAAACATAATACAAATCTGTTACTCCTTAATAAGCAGTCTTTCTTTGTGTTAGTGGTGATTTATCATTTTACTTTACTTAAAACAATGATGTCTTAAGGATTGTAAAGTTTTTTTTTTTTTTTGTGCAATTAGGAGTTATCGCCTTATATACTGGCCTCCTGCAATAACCTGATAGCCTTGCTCATATCAAGTTCTCACTGCTGCATCTTTTCTTTCCATCAGGATCAAATACCACCATTTCCAACTAACATCGCAATCAAAACAATCGAATCTCAGTTAGGTGCTCCTGTATCAAAACTTTTTGCTGAAATCACTCAGAAGCCCATCGCAGCTGCATCCCTAGGACAGGTGTATAAAGGTTAATGATTCGTTCTCAGTGTATTTTTATTTTTATTTTTTTGCACAGAACATAGTTATTTAGCATTCTGATGTATATTTATTTAATATTTTAGCCCTCATGCACGAATTCATGATGCCTCAGGGGCTAAATTGTTTTTAAATAATGTTTCAAGTCGTGCAGCGCAATTGTTTTCTGGGGAGATTGTGGCTGTTAAAGTCCAGAGGCCTGGTATGTCACATTTATTGACTCTTGATGCTTTACTATTTCACATGATTGGAGGCCAATTGAAACGATTTTCCAAGGCTCGAAAAGATCTACTGGTGGCAGTCAATGAGATGGTACCATATTTTCTTTATTGAATATTTTCCAAGGCTTGTATCATGTATTGTAGATTAACAAGACGTACTTCTAGCATATTCATAGCTTAGATTTCTGAATGTTTTTGTCAAATTAAATGTTTCAACCAAGCAGCTATTCATAATGTTTGCATCACATATTTTTGTCATATTGAATATATCCATAAGTCCTTTATTACTTACCGAAGACTATTAGCCAAGACGTTAGATATTACTAAAGCAGCCATTAAGGAGGCTAATAGGATGATAGTCACCAATAACCTCCACGGGATTTTTAGGGATCAATGCATGAAGGTGTGGTTGAGGCACCCACAACCTTGACGTCCATCATAGAAATAGACATCATCTCCATAGCATCTTCTTTTGTATTCTTACATCCACTTCAAATATTATGTTCTAATCAGTTGAGCCTTTTATTATATGTGCAAAAAGTTGTACATTTCCTGACCCATAAGATGCATGTCCCAATAGAAGTTTTTCTTAAGAATTTGTTAGTACACTTGATTTCAATTATCCTCAGTTTTGCTACATCCGTCTTCATGTCCTCATAAATTTGCCATATGTGGAGAATATATGCGAGGAGGTGGCGAGGTTCATTGTGGAGTGGGGAAGATACCGCGCGAGGGCAATAGATTTTTCTTTTAGTGGTGGTTGTTTTTCCTTTTTGAGTTAGCCCCCCATTGGGGTCCCATAAGTAGATATCTCTTCTTTTTTTGGCACCATGATCGGCTTTTTGGGGGGTGCGGTCGGTTTTCTGTTTGGGCTTTCCTTTTGATAAATACAAAGGCAAAATCCAACCATTTCGTTCAAAAAAAATGTCCTCATATATACCACACAAGCTATATACATGTTTCCCAATTGTAGGGTTTGGCAATATCCATTTCATAGTAACCTTAGTCAGTTCAATGTTTTAGAAAGTTTCAGGCTCCCTTGAGGTGTGCCTTGGCACCAGGCAGAACCAATGGTTGGGGAATGTTTTAGGCTTTAGGATTTTTTTAAGGATTTAAATATAAAAGGATACAGCCCCAGGTGGAGGACTAGGCGAAGCGCCTAGGTGAACACCCAGCTCACTTTTTGAAACAAATGATTCAAATCATTTTTAACGTTATATCTTAAAAGTCAACTATTTGTTCTCGAGTGATAGCATAGTAGAGTTAACCTTTGTTGCTTTGCATTTGAACTGGTAGATGCTGATTCACTATCTATTAGCACCTGCCCTTGTCCTGTCACTTCATTCTCTCTTCACCCTTTATCTACCGTAATACAATAGCTACCTGGCATGTTTATTCTATATCCTGTTTTTCCCTATGGATGAGCAGGTTAGGCACATGTTTGAAGAAATTGATTACATCTCAGAGGCACAAAATGCTGAGCGATTTGCTTCTCTATATGCATCTCTTTCAGGTAATTCTTCTTGCACTTGTTATAGTCTATTCATTTCTGGAAGTTATTATTCAGCTTTTTATATTTCCTAACCCTTTTCCTGAATTTCACCTACAGATATTAATCGTAACAGTTATGTGATTGCACCAGATTGTATATTTGTACACAATTTTAATCTGCAATAGCAGAAATGTTTGGAGAATTTTTATGCTCGTCATGCACTGTATCTGTTGTTTATCACATATTTGAAAGTATCATGACTATCTTTTTGATTAATAGATAGTGCTCAGAATACTCATGGGAGGAAACAAGTCATTAAGGTTCCAAAGATATATTGGAAGTTCACCAGTCAGACTGTGCTTACAATGGAATGGATAGAAGGGATTAAACTCACTGATCTCGATCGCATGAGTAAAGCGTGCTTAAATCAAAAGGAATTGATTGATCAGGTAACTGGGCACCACAGATCCCATCTGCCTTTGCATTATTTAATCATTTTTTTATGCCCTCGGCTCTCCCATATTGGGTGCCCTAGAAAAAATTGGCATAATTATCTTAATAACCAATTTGGTTAGGAGTAACCGAGTAAGGACATTCTTTCCTATGCATGCAAATGAACAGCTAATGGGCAGGTTCCAAGTACAAGAGACCTGAATATATTCTCACATCCCATCAGCATGCACTAAACATTTCATGAAATATGTGGACTGGTCTCTTGTGAGCACCTCTCATTTCCTGCATTCTGAATGCCTCTCTCTTGGTACATCCTTTTTTTTTCAGAAAATATTCTACTTTTTAAATCTGGATTTTTTTCAAAAAAAATGTGATTGCTTACATCAATTGTAAAAGCAGTTTAGCCCTTTAATGTTTTCAGTTCAAGGAGCATTTGCTGGTAAGTTTGTGTGGATGTGCATGGATATTTAAGAGATCAAATTATTGTTTTCTGGTAACTGGTTTAGAATTGCACCAGCCTGAGATCTTTTGTCCTTTGCAATTTTTCGATCAGGGACTTTATTGTTCCTTGCGGCAATTGCTTGAAGAGGGCTTTTTCCATGCTGACCCGCATCCTGGAAATCTCGTTGCTACTGATGATGGATCTCTCGCTTATTTTGATTTTGGTATGATGGGTGAAATTCCTCGCCACTATCGTGTGGGGCTAATCCAAGTGGTTAGTTTACATTGTAATTGAGCTATGCAAAATATATTGAAATTTCCATCATTTTAAGACAACTTATGGATGTGCTGGAACTGTTCATGCAAGGTTTTTTTTCTTCTGTTGTTATTTTTTATTTCTGTTTTGAAATGGTTATCGATGCATGCATGCACACATCATGTGACATTATAAGTTTTTTTACTGGAAAATTGCATTGATGGGCTTCAAATTTGCTACCTTTAAATATTTTAACTTGTCATTTGTTTATTCTCCTGTCTTAACAAGAAATTATACATCCTATAGATGAACTGTTAAGTAGTAACTGCAAATTATATTGGCACCCTGGCAGATACAGATGCAGATTGTGAGCAAGGTGAAATACTGCTCAGGTCTATATAATCAAAGGAAGGTGATAAAAGCTTATTCTGTAACCGTTGTTGTTTTTTTTTTTTTTTTTGAAAAAAGGTAGAAAAATGTCTCCACGATTTACTGATCTTAATCGAAGTTACATAGTCAGAAATTGAGGTGAGGGAAGAGAATAAAAACGGGAAAATGCAAGAGAAAGGAAGCTAAAACATCAATTTATTTGAGGTAGACGAGACCTCTACCCAAGGAAAACAAGTGGTGTCCAGTCCCCTCCAACCTGCTTACAATCTTATAGAAAGAGTGAAAGACAGCCATTATCGATCTGAACACCCTTCGCCCCCGCTAGGTGCCGCCCCCAGCTTGCGAGGAAGCCCTTCCATGTATTCCACAGGTTCTCCAAATATAAGCTAGAACCGTTAAAGAACATATTATTTCGATAACGCCAGATTGCCATACCGCAGCAGGAATCACCATCCATCGGACATTGGCTGATATGCTTCTGTCGTCTGCTGTGACTGCTGTTAAAAAAGCTTTTGGAAAAATCATGAAAAGTGTCTAGTCACATTTCCTTACCTGTGAGTTTTTTCTGGTTTTAATCTTTTTAGCATTTTTGTTGATGGGTTTGGAAACCATTGGATCCATGCTGGACTGCTGGTTCACATTTTAAATAAATTTGTTTTTGTCCCCTTTAATTTTACTAGCACATCATGTAAATATCAAGCCTTATCTCTTCTAATGATGTCAGCAAAAGAGTGCACCCAAAAATGTGGAAATAATACCACATGAGATGTAGATTTTATTGACTCATGGTAGACCTGGGTCATTGTCAACCTGATGTCAACTTTCCCTAAAGCATAACCAAAACATCTCTGGTTGATTTGTAGGAGGATGAGTACCTTGCAGTTAGATGACGGCCACAAATGAAGAATTAGCTTTATATAATTAATAAGAGAAAAGGATTTAGGAAACTGGGATATGAACCAGAAACTTAATTTTGGTTGGTGGAACCAAAATGTATAATTGTATTCTTTTTGTTCAAGATCATTAATATTGTGGCAATTATTTTAGCTGCTGAGCCAGTTAGATAGCACAACCATGCCTACCATTTCAAACGTTTAAAATAAAAAATATTGACAAAGTGTATGTGCTTCATTACTTGCTGGTGTATCATATTCATCATGTGCTCTTCAGTTACTGTGGTATGTATTTATGATTCTGATATCGTGGAAGTGGTTTTTCCTCATATCATGGAATTGAACAATTGATTTTCTTTTTTAGTTTAATTCAAGATTCTGGTTGCAAAGTTGTTCAATGGAGTACTGGGTTTCTCATTTTGCTATATATGTCTCTGTACCTTATCAGCATTGGCATTTCTCATGTATTTTTCTTCAAAGTCTGCATATTATAAAGGATGACTAATTCCTTGCACATTTCAGCTTGTGCATTTCGTCAATCGTGACTCCTTGGGATTAGCAAATGACTTCCTTTCACTGGGATTTCTTCCCGATACAACAGATATACAGTCAGTCGCAGATGCTTTGCAAGCTTCATTTAGTGATGGAACCAGGCAATCTCAAGACTTCCAGGTCCTCATCATAAGCCTTTGAAGTTTGTTATGTAGAATATTTTGTCCGTCACCAACCCCCTGAAAATAGTGAATATCCTACTAATGTTTAACTAGAAGGATGGAATAATACATGTCATGAAACAGTTCTCTTCACATGTAATCATGTACCATTAAACATCAATAGTTGAAATGAGAGTCATTTCATATATTCAGTCATATTTTGGCAGATTGTCAGAGGACAGCCCTTGTAAATTATTTGCAAATCTTAGTTGGCATTCAAAATAGTGTGACCTTCTTTCAACAGTATAATTTTAGTCATTCCAATTTTAAAATGTGTAGGCAATTGCTATAAAAAAACTGAGATAATAAAGATCATTTTAGTTATTTTGAGTACTATTAAATATAATCGGGGCACGAGTATGGGCATGAGAGACATCCAGGAGTGAAGGGAAATACAAACCCAAGAACGAGTGGAAATAAGCTACTCTATGGAGAAGTAAGAACGGACAAATTTACATATCCTGGTAGAGAGAGTGAATCCAATGGACAAAGTCAGCAGTGAAGAGGGAAATATACTGTAGAGTTCTTTAGAAAGGACTAGTGGGGGACTACTTAATTTTTCTTCGTTTCACTTCTTTCTCAGAACTCTGTAGTTTTCATGTAATGAGTGGACCCAGTTCTATCTGATTCATATAGAATGAACAACTTGCTTAGCGAGGCAATCCGAGTGAGTCTTTGGCTACCGAACTTTTATGGAAATTGCTTTGTTTGGCATCCTTGCTGCTGATCGGTGCACACATTCTTTCTTTAAACTATAGTCGTTATTTATTATTAAAAAATAAAAAAATGTTATGAGTTTTACTTAATTGCAATTTTGTCTTTTTTCTTAAATTTTGGGCCTTACTAAAAGAAAATGTTGTCAGTTTATTGCCTTGCCTACATACATCTCAGGAAGTGCCTCAATGCTGTTCATTGCTATATATTTTTCTTCACCAAAAGTTAATGGAACTTTCTTCTTAGTTAATGTTACTTCATTGTAATTTGCAGAAAACTTTGTTGTTTAAAATTAGTAGTACTTAAAATTGTTCTGACTTCTCTTGGGTTTGATTTCAGGGCATAATGGACCAGTTATATGATGTTATGTACGAGTTCAATTTCTCCCTCCCGCCAGACTATGCACTTGTGATTAGAGCTTTGGGATCTTTAGAAGGGACTGCAAAAGCGTTGGATCCTGATTTTAAGGTTGTCGAGAGTGCATATCCTTTTGTCATCGGGAGGCTTCTTGCAGACCCCAGTCCTGATATGAGGAAAATATTAAGGGAACTTCTTATACATAATAATGGCTCCATCCGATGGAATCGGTTTGAGCGCCTGGTGAGCAAATTTTCTCAGGTTTCCTAATTTTTCAAGAATTGGTTTTTATAGATGGTGTGATCAAAGTTGGGATGATGGTTTTTATATGTAGCATACTGCATATTGTGCCCTTTTTAGGTTTAGTAACATCTAGGTTGAATCTCTCTCTGTTTTTCAAATTTTTTATTTATTCTTTTTATCTTATTTCTCTGTCATTAGACAAAGGTAAATGTATAGATCTGCATTTATCAGGCACCATACTAGTTGTTTATGCTTCTCATGGTATGTTACCATTATATTACTATTGGATAATGTGGCATCCACCTATGATTTAATTTTAAATATAAACATAATACTTGAACATGTCATGTAATAAGATTCTCCTTTCTGAGGTGATAAACTGAAATCCTTGAATTGGACCATATTTTCTGTAGCAACACTCTGGATATCAGCAATTTTGCTAAAGAACATCCATAACTGCATGTTGTGTCGCTACGTGCCAGCCTGCCAGGTAGAGTGGCAGTCATGCAATGTGCTTGTTTTCCTGCATGAAAAAGTCCAGGGAAATATATATAACAGTCCGATTTCTGCCCGAGAAGACATGCTTCTTTAGTTAATCAATGTATTAAATTAAAAAAAACTAAATTAAAAAAAAAATTAAGACCTAGTCGCCCTGGAGTGCCTTTTTTCTTTACTCTGCTTTTATAGGATATTCAGTAAGCATCGGCAACACATAATATACTCTGTGTTTCAATAGAAAATGAAATGAGTTCGAAAGGAAGTTCATTTGCAACCTATTTCTTTTATTGGATGGCATATACTGGCCTTGAAAGTGTCAATTAGCAATTATTTTTAGTACAATGAAAAGAGAACTGTCATTTCATTTATGTATTTGATTTCCTCTGTAAAACCAGAAGTATTTTATTGGTTTAATATCCTGCAATTGTTGAACCTCTGATGGCCCAAATTCCTGTCTCCTGTGTTTCCTATACAACCTGAAGAGGTAGCCAGCAACCCAAACCAGTTTGTTGTGTTTAATGTAATCAATCCCGCTTCAGGTAGCAGCAATCTCGGAACAAGCATCTGAGTCTGCCAACGAACTTCCTACTGAGTCGGCTCCAAGTTCTTCAAATCTTCATGGATGGAAATCATTCGACATGCGAGCTGTTGTTGCTGCCACAGAAGACCTATTCCGTTTTATTCTATCCGAAAAAGGCCGGAGAGTGCGTATCTTCCTCTCCCAGGACATCATTAAAGCCGCAGATGCTTTTCTACAAGAGGAAGCATTTCCTTGCATCTTCGATGATAGGCTCGACGAGAAACAAAGATCTGATGTCGAGGTTTGTTTTGTTGCTTGGACTGCCTTATATTTGAAATTGTGATATCACTCGGTCACGATGATCACTGGGAGGATTGGTCTGTGATTGTTTTGCAGAGAGATGCGATGATCGCAAGATTGATCAATGATTTTCAATCCCTCCGAAAGGCTGTAGGTTTGGCACCGGAGGTATGGACTGCAATGCTGATTCGCATGTCATTGAAGTCTGAGGTCCATAAATTTTTGCTTGATATTGTGTCGGCCTTGGCAAAGCATTCCAGTCATAGATTGCTGGACAACTTTTGGCTTTGTTTGTCAAGGTTTCTCCACAATTTAGAGGCACAAGACAGTACAAAATGATCCAACTCTCAATTGATTCATTCATTGATCAAGACACCCAAAACTAGGTAAATATTTTTTTTATTATAAATCAACTAGGAAATCCTGATAGTTGAACCTTCTCAAAACTTATGTGACCCCCCATAATACATTTTTGTTGCATCATATAGCTATGATGATTTTAGTTGGGCCACAAATTTTAAAAAGACACGAACCCCCATCATTTAAGTATTTTTTTGACGTCACGTTCTGCTCCAGATGGCTATCTTTTCATCCACAAATCAGAGTATGTGTTCTAACAACATTTTCGTGTATTACATTGATTATACAAGTGCCACATCATCCTCTCTTTTCTTTTCTTTTCTGGCCCCTCCACTTCACTAGATGTCTCCCGTTTCTTCCATTACCACATTTTGTGGACCTGGTTTTTTGTCTTTTGAATATTTTTTTTCTTCAATGTTAGTGGCTCATCTCATGTGCACTCTTGTGAGCAGTATATGCACACTTGAATTATCTTTAAGTGTATATAAAATTAAATATATATATTTATATAACCATATACCCATTTATGTGAAAAACAAAGAATCTTCTTCTTTTTTTTTGACCCCTCCAGTTCACTAGAATGGGACCATGCAGGGTTGTATATGTGAATTGTTTATGACTTATTCTTTTTTTAGTATTGTTATAAGCTGATATCCAGAGAGGTCTCATCAGTCAGTCTATAGTTTGATTGCAGCCTTGTTGGGGATCTCTATTAGAAGGACGTGGACCAGTTATTTTCTTCGGATGTATGACGTATGGGCTGTTATCCAGTGCATAGCAGCTTGAGTTCTTCTCCTGTTGTTGTCTCGTGACTTTTAGGGACATCGTGACTTTTAGGGACATTGTTTTTTATTTTTTTCGAAAATGATAGATTTTAGGGTAAATGATAAAAAAAAGGCTCTTAAAAAATTAAAAATACTTAAATCAGATATTTTTTAAAATTATACTTTAAAAAGTTTCATTTCATACTTTTAAAAATACAATATATTTACTTATCTTTTATGTAATTAGATCATTAACATATTTTATATCTCTTAACTTTGTTAAAATATTTTATCCTCTTAATTTTGTTAATGTATTTCACACATTATTATGTAGGATTTTTTTTATTTTAGATTGTTTTTGTAAGAAATGTGATACAATTTGATTTTTTTATGATGAACTCCATTAAATGTTGATGCTTCTTTAAAAAATTGGATATGTACTAATGACGTCATTAAAATATGTGAATAGCCAATTAAAAAAATGTGAATAAGAATTTAAAATATTAAAATAGCATCTGCTGTATTGGGATACAGCACAGATTTAAATTACATATTATGATTATACATAATGAAAAATAATAAACAATATCAGGTAAGATATATATAATAAACACACAATATGATATATAATAACATAATTTCTAATGGGATTGATTTGGATCATGTAGAGAGAGTTTGTTGTTTTGTAGAAAATATATGTTTTAGTGTGGAATAATCTAACAAGGATTACATGGATGTTAAATGATCTAATTACATAAAGGTATATCAGTCTTTTGTATTTTTAAAATTATTAAATGAAATTTTTTTAATATAATTTTTTAAAAAATGACTGATTTAGGTATTTTTAACTTTTAAAAGATTTTTTTAATCATTTTCCTTTCATATTATAAATTTGAAGTGAGGATGAAAGAAAATAGAGAGTTAAAGAAAAACAAAGTAACTGAAACCAAGTAAAAGGGAGGGGAGGCGTATGTAGATGGAGTATCCACGCAGGCCGCGATCCCCCGCAAAATTACATCGCAGTTACTCGACCTACTGCGATTGAAACACGGACGACGCAGGTAATACAACCTCCCCACGCTTTGATCAAAGGTGTGATCTTCGTGCACATGTTCTTCAAATACGCTCATGACCCTTGAAAACCGTCATTTTTCGAGTTTTTCAAATAAGACCAAGCCCTCGCCGAGACAGGATTCGGTCAGTGCCAAACTCGGTCAGTTCGGTCAGTACCGAATTGCATCACGTTCAAATCGAACTGCATCATCTATAAATCGAACTGCACAATCAATTGTTGGGTATATATTTCACTTTCTTATTGGATACTGATGATATTTAGGAATTTATATTTTCTTCAATAGTTGATTGAATTCAATAAGAGAGTAAAAATATAACCAACAATTGATTGTGCAGTTCGATTTATAAATGGTGCAGTTTGATTTACATGTGGTGCAGTTTGATTTATATGTGGTGCAGTTCGGTACTGACCGACCTGATCGAGTTCGACACTGACTGGATCTGGTCCCACCCCCGCCGCAAACACTGCTTTTCATGACTTTATGCATCTTGACTAAAGTCGAGCTTATGTTAATTGAAATGGTGCCCAGTACTGGGTAAAAAAAGGGGGAAAATGCAAGTGGTTCTTCATTCCTGTGGAGCTCATCAATGAGAAGCCATTAAATTATAGTCCTCCTGTTAAAGGTATGCTTTATCCTTGTGAAATAATATTATATATGGATTATGGAGGATGGCTGAAATATTATATGTATCTGATTTAATGATTGGGCACCAATCTACCAGACTTTTAGCCCGTGTGGTAACTAGATGGCTAAAATAGTATTAATAGAATTGTTATCCATGGCTAGGACTCGATAATAAGCTTGGGATTTTTTTTTCTGCATGGGTCTGGTTTATCTAACTTAACCAAAACAGGCAATAAGAATAAAAAGAGCACGAATAACTCGCTATTCAAGCAAGAGCACGGTTCCGCATTGTCTGTTTTTTAGCATAACGTATATATCTTGATAAGAATTTTTTATATTTTTTATAAAGTCATGATAACCATGTCCCAATTTACAAGTTTTACTCACAAGCTCTGTTAAGTGTCATTTTCTTATTGGTTGGATGATTGATTTTTGTAAAACTAAATTGTAATTAAATTTTTATTTCAGTTATATCAAAACTTACCTAAAATACACTAAAATTTAATAAAATTGTTTTTCTTCAAAATCTTTCAAACGGTCTGGATTTTTATTTCAAAATGTAACAGAATTTCAAGAAAAAATAAAACCTATTAAAAATAACGAAAAAATATATTTGCAATATAAATATGAATTTCAAACAAAAAAAAAACATAAGCTGTTCTTTATTTGTAAACAATCTAAAATAAATCATCTATATTCATTTAAATATTTCATTTTTTTGGTGAAATTCAGATTAATTGTTAAATGTGTGTAAATTTCAAAAGTCAATTACATTTCATACTAATGTGAACATTATTGACTGCCTTCCAAAGAAAATGTAACAAACTCACATGTAAAGGCATTTCAGGCATTGCAAAAATAAGATAACCGGTTCACAAGATATTCTTCATGACTTGATTTTGGAAATGTCTAACTGCATTTTAGGAATGTAACAAAAAATCAGGGCAATGTCTTGTTACATTTGGAAAATATAACTGGCTCAAACAGTTACATTTATAAAAGTTACATTTATATAGTAAGATGTTCAAGTTTAAGTCTAACAATGTAATTGACATTCAAAAAAATCATTTAGAAAGGTTCTCAAATTAGCTTTGGATGTAATTTACATTCCAACGTATAAACTATAAAATTAGTTTGATAGTTTATTTCATATCAACTTCAAAAAATTCAAACCGTGGAAGATAAAAAAAAATAGTATCAGAGACCCAAAAAATTGAATTATAAAAAAAAATCAAGTAAAAACTCAATTGCACATTCAAACATTAAAAATTAGTTTGATAGTTTATTTCAAATTCAAAAAATTCAAAACATGTCAAACTTGATTCGCTAGACATTGAAAATTTATTCAAATCGTTCAAAAACAAAAACAGTGACAAACAAAATCATCTGAAAAAAATTCCGATCAGCTACTATGAGTTTTTTAGAAAAAAATTGTGAACTAAAAAAAAATCAATTAATCATGGATAAAAAAGAATTCAATGAACGAACAGGAGAAGGGAAATCATACAATTGGGAGGTGGTCACCAAATAAGTCAAAAGGGTATAACGGGTATTTCTCTAGTGCCACCTCATGGGGTTTATAATGAGGCCTATAAGATGAGACTTAAAAAATATTATTATTTTTATAAATGAATTTATACAATTCATAAAAAAAAATCAAAATGGGTATGGACTTGAAAAGAGGCTGAAAAAGGACTAAAGATACATTTTTATTCAAGCAATTTGTTCATCCTTCCTATCCATCCGATTTTAGTTTGACAATGCATGCGATAAATGGTGGGATAAGAGATAATTATGAGGATAAGTGAAGAGGAGGACGACTTATCATGCTTGATATAAAAAATAATCGGGATAAAATATGGACAATTGTTCTGATTTTAAAATGAAAATGAAATTTTTTGTTTTACGGTTGGAATAACATTTATTCTCACATTTTCTCTCAATTTTAACAAATATAAATATAGATAAAATTGATGAATTTTTTATCTTTTAAAATCAAGACAATTTATCATCCAAACTAGCCAAAACGATCCACCCAAAACCATAGATGGGATAACTTGTCCAATTGATTATCATCCAGGATAGCTGATAAGGTCATCCATCTCCACCTAAAAAACAGACCTATCTATTCATAATAGTCTATGGACTGGCCAAAGCCATTTATTATCGTTTGCTTGCGCGTCAAAACACTATAATAGCTACAGCTCTTCTGCCTGCCTGCTTTCTTTTGCTTGCAAATCAAATGAGGTTTTGAAAAGCTATCTGTGCCCATTGTAATTGGGCCATTTGTTTCCACATCCAAGCCATACAAGGACCTCCTTTTTGTTATGTGTACATAAAGAAAAGCTTATTTTATATCCTCTTATCTTACGTGTAATTGGATGTCATTCACTAAGAATAGAACAATACAAAAGCTGTCTTATTTGGATCCTTTTCAAAGAAAAAAAAGCAAGTATAAACCTTGTGTAGCTGTATTGCGTATCAATATTTTTTTGTTTAGAAATCAATAATAAAGATACTATACCTAGAATAGCTTAACCCATATGGGTTGGTTCTTTGACTAGTAATTGATACTTATAGCCCATGTTTGGTTCAAGAATTAAATTATTCTGATGTTTATGATTATTTTAGTATAAATAAGGATGAAGTGATTTTGTGTTTGGTTGTGTTTTGAATTATTCTCGTTGAAAAACGTAAGAATAAATTTTTTGTTGTTTGGATAAAATGTGAATAAAGTATGGATAAAAAATTATAAAAGGTAAAAAAGTAATGATAGTTGATTTGACAGGTGATTTATAAGAGGTGATGACAGTTGATTTGACAGTGTGTCCACTTATTCTTTAGGTGGAATAACCTAGAATAACTTTAATTCTAGAGATTGGTTAGAATCTCTATACCACTTTATACTAGTTTATTCTGACATACCTATACCATATTATACCACTCATCCAAACACATTTTTTTGTTTTATCCTTCCCTATACCACTTTATATTCATTTTATTCCCCAACCAAACATGGACATATATAGTGTTTGGAAACAAGCTTGGACATAAAAGTTTATTTTTATAGGAATCATATTTTTGTTTTCAACTGTTCTCAATTGTCATAACTTTTAGCCCCAGTTTGGATGTAGAATAGAATTATTCTTGGGTATACATTTATCCGAGTATAAGTGTGTATAAATAAGGATAAAGTGATTTATGCTTGATTGTGTTTTGAATTATTCTCGTTGGGAATCGTAAGAATAAATGTTTTGTTGTTTGGGTAAAATGTGAATAAAGTATGGATAAAGATTTATAAAAGGTAAAAAAGTAATGATAGTTAATTTGATAGGTGATTTATAAGAGGTGATGACAGTTGATTTGACAGTGGACCCACTTATTCTTTGGGTGGAATAACCTAGGATAAATTTTATTCTAGGGGTTGATTGGAATCCATATACTACTTTATACTAGTTTATTCTGGCACACTTTATCTGGGTTTATCCGAGCTTTCCAAACACAAAAAAAAATTTATCCAGGGTTATCCGGGGTTATCCGGAGTTTATCCGGTATCCAAACGGGGGCTTAAGTTTTGACAAATGTAAAAAAACTTTTAGTTACAAAAAAAAAAAAAAAACTCACAAAAATGTGTTTTCTGAAAAGTTGTTTTTAAAAGTTATTTTAAATAAAAATATAATTTTTCAATCCTCTTTTACAAATGCATTTATACTCAAAGTTTGAATTCCACGTTTACATGCATATTTACAAATTCATATGGAATTTCAATGTATTACACATGTATCTCATCCTAACAGTAAGCTTGGTTCGAGTTTTCACAGACTGAATTTGAATTCAATTAGCTCTCTAGGCTAATTCCACTTGGCCCATCTGATAATGTAACATAATAAGGTGGAATAGAATTACTATGCACTCAACAAGAAAACATTTTTTTCTTTCGATTTTTTTTTTTTTGGTTTGGTTGGAATTTTTCATACTCAAGTGAGAATTATAAGAATAGATCGGAATTATTTATTATTGTTGCTAAAAAAACCTAAAATAAGCCCGTTACGTCTCTTTGCTAAAATAGCTACACCAACTTAATTTATTCAATCAAATTAGGTGTCAATACATCTAATCAACCACAGCTTGAATAAATAATATTCTATTTCTGGGCGGCTGTGCATGCTGAAGGGTTAGGTTATAAACTCAGGCGGGTTAGAGTTTAACTTAGAATTGGAGACTAATCAAAATTGAACCTAGATTTGATAAAAAAATGATAAGATTTTAAAGATAAGTTAATGGGGGTAACTTGTTCATCAAATTTGTTCTTGTTATATCGAATTTGAGTTAATAAGAGAAATATTATTATAACTTTAAGGTAAAATATCTTTATTTTTCATTTCTAGAGACCATTGTACTTATTTATCCTCATTTTTTTATAACAAACAAGATAAGTTATTTTTCAAGAATTTATCTTACTGATTTCATTAAATTGGGTTGGATTTTTTGTTTTGGTTCCAAGACATGTCATTTTAGACAATTCAAACCTCGCAAATAGTTGGTGTCCCAAAAGAAAAAATTCATAAGAATAATAAATGTGGGACGATGATGTAGAAATGAAACTATAAAATGATATATTTTAGAGTAAAATAAATTGGATAATTTAAATTTAATCTCATCAATCAAAATTGATCTAAATGTGTTGTTTTGTTTTTAATTTCATTCTCTCATCCTATCTATCTACATTGGAATTGTACTTCATATTCAGTAGCCGAGTATACCCTAACCCAAGCATAACTCGAATTGGATTCAGATGGATCATATTCATGTTTAGTTTTGTACTCTAGTGCAAAATTCTTCATCCAAACATATCCAATAAAAAAAAAACTGCTTAGATAGGTGTAGCCAGCTCATGATGCAAATCCGAAGCCAGTTCAAATCAATTCGATCCATCAGATGAGATTGTAAGCTTATAAATATTTTCTTACTATCTAACTGTGTTATATAGCCGGATACACCACCTTTTAACCATAACATGCCCTTTAACCTCCGTTTAGATTAAAAATTAAGTTATTCTAAGGTTATGAATTCTACTGTGAATAAAGATAAAATAATTTTTTGTTTGGTTGTATTTTGAATTGTTCTTATTGAAAAACATAATAAAATTTTATTGTTTGGATAAAATATGAATAAAGTACGGATAATAATTTATAAAATGTAAAAAAATGATAACAATTGATTTATAAGAGGTGATGATAATTAATTTGATAATGGACCCACATATTTTTTTGGGTTAAATAACCTAGAATAACTTAATTCTAGGGGTTGACTAAAATTCATATATCACTTTATAACAATTATTTTTTATATACAAATTCTCATTTATTTTAGGGCTTACCAAATGAGGGTAAAAGAACAGTCCACAAAATCCCTCGGACATCATTTTCATCCCCAAAAGACCCCTGAATTCCAAAAACACCCCCAACGAAGACAACGGGAAGGAGTGGATGCAAAATCCTCTCTCTCATGGTCCCCCGTTGAACGTGATCGGTTCTCTTAACTTTGACCCGGTCTTCCTTTCGTGCCGGCCCGACACGTAATCCTTACCCCTTCTCGACTCTCGCTTTTGGTCCGAATTCCATTAAAAATTAATAAAACATTTATACAATAAAAATTTTAAACAAAAAATAAAAACCTCCCCAAAACAAACAAAAACAACGCGCGTTCTCTCTTTCTCTCTCTCTTTCGATTCTTCTTTTCTCTGACCAGACCAAATCAAAATCAATCTCTCTCTCTGGTAAGGTTTGGTTTTCTTGATCTCTGGTTGGTTTTCTTTGCTGTGGATCATCGTTTACTTATGCGTGTGTTTTTTTCTTTTTTTGGTGTTGATAGATGTTAGGTATTTTCGGGTGGATCGCGTGATTAGGGTTTCGGATCGATCGAGGATCGTTATTTTTCGCGATGGGATACTTGAATAACGTCCTCTCGACTAGCGGAACGCACGTTGAGGACTCCCCCGTCAGCGGCGGCGGGCTTAGGTGATCTTCTTGACCGTTCGTTCTCTTTCTCGTTCTTCATGTGAATTGATGGAGTTTGTATTTGTTTTCGGATTTTGACGTGGTTTTGCGTGTTTATGCGAGTCTTGGTTTTGTGTGTGTGGAAATTTTAAATCTGCACAGATCAAGATGCGATTCTTGAAATCAAGAACAAATTGGTACCAGTTTTATATGAATTTGTATCAATTTGTACGAATTGGTACAAATTCGTGCAAATCGGTATGAGCTGTTTCGAATTTGACTTCTAACGTTTATGATAGACCACCATCAGTAGTATAAATTTGTACCGATTCCTACAAATTGGTGCCAGTTCTTAGAATTTATACCAATTGTATGGATTCTTTCCATTTCATACGATTCGTACGAAGTTGCACAAAATTGTACCAATTAGTCACAAATAGGTACATAATTTGTTTGATTTTTTCATTAATTTAACAAGGAATTTGCGATTCTTTCAGACTTTTTGCATAATTTGGTATTGGCGCGATGTTAAATAATAGAATTGGGACATGTCCTACCCCTTTACCAGGCAATTGGGTGTTTTGGAACAGTTTATAATTTGATTTCTTTTGAATAATTCATATTTAAAGAGAAGGTTATACACTGATGTTTGACAAATTTGTAGAGAGGTTGAAAAGTTGTGTGAGATCTTCTTGGTTATGTATTGCCTTCTGTTTTATGCCAAACAGCCAGAATGGAAAGTTCAGCTATGGATATGCCAGTTCACCTGGGAAAAGGTCTTCAATGGAAGACTTCTATGAAACAAGAATCGACGGTGTTGATGGAGAAATTGTTGGCTTATTTGGAGTGTTTGATGGTGAGGATCCTTGATTTTTAAATGTCTTTCCTACAAATTTCCATCTGCTTTAACAAGGCTTATCCTTTAAACTTTTGATCAATTTGTTATGAGAAATTCAGGACATGGGGGTGCTCGAGCGGCTGAGTATGTTAAGCAAAACCTCTTCAGTAATCTGATCAGGCATCCAAAATTCATTGCAGATACGAAATCAGCTATAGGTGCATTCTTTTTCTGAGGCCTTTAGATGTGATTGCATCTTTTGTTACGGTCCTTGGCCTAACCTTTTTACTGGAGATGTATTGATATCTTTCCAATCCTGCAGCTGATGCCTACAGTCACACAGACTCAGAGTTCTTGAAGTCAGAGAATAATCAGAACAGGGATGCTGGCTCAACCGCTTCCACTGCTGTTCTTGTTGGTGATCGTTTGTTAGTTGCAAACGTTGGTGATTCCAGGGCTGTTATCTGCAGGGATGGAAAAGGCAGGCGATTTTGTCTCATCAGTGATGTTGATATCCTTCACAGCTTTAAGAGCCCATGAGTGGTTCCTGGATATTTGAAAGTTTTCTTTTATTAGAAACATTCTCAAGCTTTCATCAATTCCAAATTCTCATTTGAATGAGCATTTTATTAAATCATACATGCACAAATGTATTCTTTAATGGCATTTAGTGGATAAGTTTTTACCATGTGATGCTTGGGAAAGCTTTAGTATTTTTGTTTGTGAGATCAGCAGTGCAATTGTTTCTTTGACCTGTAAGTAGGGTTCTTTTTTAATTGTCATTGCTGATGCTTGATATAGAGATCAACTTGTGATCTATGCATAGCACATGTGAAAACAGGCTAGTGATGCTTGATAAGATTCTAAATGCTGCATAACATCCCGTTCTATCTGGATTCCTTCATTTCTAAAAACCTGATATGGAATTCTTCTTTTTATATCTTATTAAGAAACTCAATGTCGCATGTATCGTTAATTTGTGCTTCTTAATGTATGTTCTTTATGCCTTTATTTTGTTGATGTACTGTGAACTATAACCAGTGGAACATTTTTCTTAGAGAAGTCACTGAGAAATATTTACTGTGTTAATGTATGTTTCCATGAACAAGATCCCTTACAATTATTGGTTACCAACAACATTGCTAATATTAAGGCATACAGCTTTCTATAAACTTCTTTTGCTGCACAATATATGGGAGTACTTGAGCTAATTTTTGTTGATGTTCTGTGAACTAAAGCCAGTGGAACATTTTTCTTAGAAAGGTCACTGAGAAATATTTACTGTGTTAATGTATGTTTCATTAACAAGATCCCTTACAATTATTGGTTACCAACAATATTACTAATATTAAGGCATACAGCTTTCTATAAACTTCTTTTGCTGCACAATATATGGGAGTATTTGAGCTTCTTCTTATGGATGAGCATTGTGCATTATATCTGCCTTATTGGTTACCGCTGTCATGAACATGCCATTAATGACCATACCACAATTTTGTGCAGCTATTGCTGTTTCACGAGATCATAAGCCTGACCAGACGGATGAGAGACAACGGATAGAAGACGCTGGTGGATTTGTTATGTGGGCTGGTAAAAAGCAGACGACCTTTCTCTGGCAGTCTGCTCTGCCTAGTAGTTTGTCTTCCCCTAGCAGTTGATAGTAGTTGTGGTATTTATTGCTTATCAAGAATTTGTTGCAGGCACCTGGCGAGTTGGAGGTGTTCTTGCGGTCTCTCGTGCATTTGGAGATCGGCTATTGAAGCAGTATGTTGTTGCAGATCCAGAAATTCAGGTCTGAATTCTCCACATTGATCTAATTTCTGAGTGTTTTTTTTTTCCATGAGCAGAGCTGGTATCAAAACTTAAATAAATCAACAACATTATTGGCAAGTATTAGCATATTCTCTTAACACTGGGAAATTTGGCATGTTGTTTTTAACATCTCTGATTGAACAGTGCAAACTTTATGTAAATTCATTTATTGTGGATTATCAAGAGAATGCCTCACCTACTTAAGAACGCCAGTGTGCATCTGAGAGAGGAGGAATTTTTTTTATGTTGCAGAGGATTTGGAATAATATTCTCTTCATGTCTTGGTCTTAAGTTTGATTTGCCTTTGTGTATATGTATCTGACATAATATTAATAGGATCAAATTTTGAGGGGTTTCTAGGTCCACATTTTGTAGAGAGAAACCATTTAAGTTCCTTACAAATTTTCATTTGCTAATTTGATCGTGCAGGAAGAGGTGATCGACAGCTCTCTCGAGTTCCTCATCCTTGCGAGTGACGGGCTTTGGGACGTCGTTACAAATGAGGTTTTTCATCATTAAATTGCATGTCATGCACATTATTTCTCGGCCATTTTAGTGTAGTTCATTATTCAATCTTTGTTCATCATTTCAGGAGGCTGTGACCATGATCAAAACAATCGAGGAGCCAGAACAGGCAGCCAAGAGACTGATGCAGGAAGCCTACCAAAGAGGCAGCGCTGATAACATAACTTGCATCGTTGTCCGTTTCATGGCAGGGGTCACCGTCCAGCAACCGCAAACATAGAAATCTTCATCTGCGTGTTTACGATTATGGACTAAATGAGGTAGAAACAAAGATTGCTTTTTAGATAACAGAATTGGAGTTCTGGGGAAAAAGAAATGGAGTTGGAGAAACAATAACATTTTACTCTGTATTCTAAGTCACCATAACCACAAATGTAATTTCATTCAGTCTTGTTATCAGTTATGTAAAGCAGCAGTACTGACGTTTGTAAGAATCTCTCTGTATTCTCTCTTAAGACTGTTTTTTGTTATGTTGTTTGATAAACAAAATAAATTGCATTAAAAATCTTAATATTTTTGAGTGTTAGTTCTTTGTGCATATTTTCATATGGTGAAGTTGCAAGATGGAGTTTGATTTTGATTTTATATACAGATGACCAAGTTTTGGATTTCATTTGTATCATGCTCATGTAAAAGTTTATAAAACATTGGTGGATGTTTTCTACAGTCATCAGTGAATGAACCTACAATAATTTTAAAAAACAATTTTCTCTGCGTGTGAGAAGAGTTTCTTTTGTGGTACCTTTAAAAAAGATTGTTGTTACACCCATGTTTGTTTTCATATTTGTTTTTTATCTTAATTTCAATCCTATATGCGTCGATAGAAAATTAATGAAGCATATATTCATGTTAACAAAATATATGTTTTGAATTTTTTTTTATATATTTTATATAAATGTATTCATGCAATTTATTAGGGTATATGTTTTATTTTTTTTATAAAATTATATATCTCATTAGATGAAATATACTATTTTCACAAAATTTAAAACACACGTAAACTGATATTAATATTGAAAATAGAACTGCATGTAACATTGTCCTTTAAAAAATATTATTTTCATGAGCCTAATGAGAGGTGGACAAATATGCATTCACTTAAGAAAATCATCACTGAATGCTACAAAAAAGAATATAGATGATAAATGAATTAAAAAAAAAGAAATCTCGATGAAGGGCTTGTTTGGCAAAGGGTTTTGGTTGTGTTGGAGTTGGTGGCAACCGGCGGACATGATCACGCAGACAAACAACATTTTTGCGTTTGCGTTGATTAAGCAAAAAAACATTTATGGGATACATATCTGTTTTCCCTTATGTTGCCCGGCTCCACAAAACACCACTTCGCCCTACCGCGGTCCCCCCACTCCATGTATGACAACCACGGTCGTCTCTAACTCTCTACCAAACAGACACTAAGAAATCCTTACACATGATCCTTCCCAATATACTGATATACATATAGATAGGGAGTGTCCCTTGCCTCTCCTTCCGGTCTGTTGCTCAGACCTTTTAAAAGGTCTACATTTAAAAAAAAAAAAAAAAATAATAAATGCATTAATTAGAATAGCAGGAATGTGAAATGATTCATATCACCATCATAACCCAATAAAATTGTAAATTGACCTCTCAACACCTCTAATTAGGGTTTTAACATGACCATCCTTTACTCTTTTTTTTTTCTTTTCCTCCTTTGTCCTCCCTATCACAGCACCCAAACCAACTTAATGGGCTGTAAAATGTAAACGGTGAAAAAGTAATATGGGTCTCATCCCATAAACAGAACCCGATAACCACGGACTCAAACTTCAATCGAACGGTCTAAAGCGGTATATTTCACTATAGGGTTCCATCAAATACACGGTGTAGATTACCCTTCCATTATTCATGATTATCTGTGTTTGAATTACGGGGTTCGAATCGAAGACACCACGAATCGAAGACACCACGAATCGAAGACACCATCATAGACGTCCAATCCAGAAAACAAAAAACGGAAAGAAAAAAAGATGTGCCTTCTGACAGCCAGTACCCTCTACACGCGGACCTTCTATAATCGGTCCGAAACCAGATCCAGAGACGTTTTCATCAATTCATTTGAAGCCCGTCTCACCTCCGGTCGTCTCCGATTCTCCACCAGATCTCTCGCCGCCTCCGCCGTCTCCTTCAATCTAAGCCGTCCAAACACATTTGTACGGTCGAGACTCAGTCTCTCTCCGTCACGGTCTCTCAAAACTGATCGGACTGCGTTGTTGTCGCAGGTGGAGGAGTTCTACAGGCGTCCGATGGTGATGGCGATGAGACGTGGCGGAGTCGCTCTGGCTCTTCTGGTGGCGGTGTCTCTGTACGGAAGCAGATCTGTTAGGGCATCCTCGTCCGACGAGGCTTTCGTGAGGAAGACCGTCTCTTCTCACGATATCGTCATCTTCTCTAAGTCATATTGCCCGTAACTCTCCTCTCTCTCGATCTCTCTAATGGCAGCGGTTTTGTGAATGCGAGGTTTTTTTATGCGTTTGTTTTGAATTGAATCTGACGTTTATTTCATGGATTTTGGAATCTCTTATGATGTTTACATTAGTTTTTGTTTATTGAATTGTGGAGATCGGTAAGGGGAGGTGTGAGTAAACTGTATTTCTTGAATTTGAGGTTCGATAAGCTTTAGATTTGTTTTTTTTTACCTCTGACTGTGATTTTTTAATATTCGATTATATTTCTTGAATTTGAGGTCCTGATAAGCTTTAGAATGGTTTTTTAACCTCTGACTGTGATTTTTTAATGTTCGATTATGTTGTTGGATTCTGATCTTTTTTTGCAAGACTGTAGTGGTGTGAATCATTGGTTATCATCATTGCCACAATCTGATGCATTTGTATTTCTATGTATTGTGTCTCTATGAGTCTTATTCAAAATGCCATTTCTTTCAAATCCTCTTAAATCTTGCCCTTCTTATACTTTAGACTTTAGTCGTTATGTGTGTCCATTGTTTACGTTATTACTGTATTTGTGACACATGTAAAGGTGATGTTGTTTGGTTCTCTATTTTCACGTTCCCCATTTTAGTTTTACTGGCAATACTCATTCTGAATAAATTAACTTTTCCAGTTATATGAGATATCTTCTTCATCATTCTCATTTCAGGAGCAGCAGATATATCTATGCTTCTTCTAGCTGCTTAGCATTCTTCATGCAACTGAACTAGCCTTGTCTATTCCTCATTGTTTTCCCTATAAAATAGCTTATAACACAATGGTAGTACAGCAATACTCATACTAGAGGCCTCTATCCACTTATTCCACCTTTTTTTCTCTCGTGGAGACATCCATTGATTTTCATCCTTCATATTCCATGAAACCATTTTCGTTGTATAATTCATTTGACTTTGGCTAAATGCTCTTCCAAGATCTATCTCACGGAGAATGTATTCTGTTTGCTTCATCGTGTTTTGGTAAATAAGCCTAAGTTTAAAGTGCTTTGAAGTCTTAGTTGAACTTTGATTCTCTACCCCATAAATCCATCTCCTTAAACAGATGCATCGTGCATTCCAGTCCAATTAACTTGCATCATAGGGTCTTCCATTCTTATCAGTGGTCAAGTTGCCAAAAACAAGTGCAAAAGAGTAAACTTCTGATCCTTTATGGGGACCCTGAACAATGCCGAATATGAATGTATTTTTACTTGTTCCTTCTCCTCCATACCTGTGTTTGATGATGTCACCATGCTTCTTCTTGGCTTCTTCTGTTCTCAACCTACACTGCATCAATTTTCAGTTTACTGCTAAGTTCTTTCTGAAGCTTACTATATACTATGTGAAGAGGCTTACACTGTACAAAACTTCTGCATTTCAATTTATTGAATGGCACAGGCCTATAAGCCTTCAAAGGTTGACCTTTACAAATGCTAAATTGTCTCTCTTATATTTCTGTTGTGTCTCTGTTACGGTTTCCACCTCTACTTTCAAGTCATTATTTCATCTCTTGTAAAATGGGATATCATTTTTCTTTGACTTGGAGAGGAGACTTTATGCCCCCTGCTTTTTTTTTTTGCCTCTGCTAATAACATCATATGTGGTGGGGTCCCACCTTTTGTTATGTAAAACCCGTTGAACTATTGTAGGAAGACAATCATTAAGTTGAGTTTGCCTAAGCAGTAAATTTGTATCTGAAAAAAATGAACTACGTGTGAGCTGCAAGAGTGATCAGCAATTATTTTTCTAATTCAACTTTTCCGGTACATAATTACATGTAGTGTCGATTTTAGATATATTACTTCTTACAAGGTAAAATGCTTCATCGTGACATTATTGATTGGAAACAAATAAACCAATCAATTTAGATTGATACTGTATCACATAATGGATATGTATCTAATAGAGATTGTGTTTTATCTTTCAGTTTGAGCTATCTCTTACATTTCATTGACGACATTTAATTTCATCATTTTTCATAGGTAATGGAAAGGTTATTAATTGCTGCATGATAAGTCACTACGATGATTATTCCATGTGCTAATTTTAGTAAATGCAAGAACAAGATCAACATCCCTTATGATATTTGACTTTATTTTAAAAAAGCAATATCTATACTGATGGAATTCTGTTGTTTAAATATTCTGATGATAAAGATGAGCTAGTTTGTGTGCCTCCTTTTTTTTCATTATACATTGTTTTTTAAAAGATGTCTTGCTGACATGCAGATACTGCAAAAGGGCAAAGGCTGTTTTTGCAGAGTTGAACCAGGTTCCTTATGTTGTTGAATTGGACCAAAGAGGTTTGTTCATTGAAACTCTATTTTCATGACATTTCAATGATGTTGTGAACTGATGAAATTATTTGTTGAGATGAGTGTTGCCTTTTTTGTTCTCTATAGATTGCAGATGAAATGATGTTGTTCATCATCATATCATTACTTTTCCATGCTGATCCTTCAAACTAGCTCCATGTAACTTAACACATTATAACTCTTTAAAATAAAGCTTCCATGCATGTCATATGATTGTAATATCCAAAAGAATTTGTGCTAGTTTTCGAACTTAAAATGTTGAACTATTATTGAAACATGCACATATGGCATGTGCAGCAGTTTGAATTAGGTGTCATGATTTCCATGGGTCATCTTTACAAGATCTTACAGTCTGGTCAAAGTGTCACCTTGTAATGCAATTTCAATGTCAACTGCTATTTGATGGCTTAAAATACTTGTGATGGAACAGCAACACTTACATAACTGATATTCTAGGAAATTTTTTTTTTAGGTGACTGCAAATACCCTACTCTTACATATTGGTCTGTTCTTTTATGTTTTTGCAGAAGATGGGAGTGATATTCAGGATGCTCTGAGCGATATGGTCGGGAGGCGCACGGTGCCCCAAGTTTTCATCAAAGGGAAGCACTTGGGTGGATCTGATGGTAATTGACTGACACTAACACGTCGTCGATCTAATTTTAGGGAACATATGCTTCATGTCTAAATTTTTTTTCTTTCCATGATTGGATGCTACAGATACAGTGGAGGCTTACGAGAATGGTTCGCTGGCCAAACTTCTGGGCATCAATGTTGATGATGATGATGATCTCTGAATGAGAAATCTGCAATTCTCTTCCATAGCAAATCTGCACTTTTTATGTTTTGATGTTGAAACAGTGACTCAGTGCAACTCTTCAAAAATCGTATCAGATATTAGTTTTGGTGAATTAGAACACGCAATAATATGGAAGGCTATGGTTGATCATCTTATTTGGTATCAGGTGATCGTGCTTCATACATTTATTAAAAGTTTTTTTAACTTGTAAAAGGTACATTTATTTTAAAAAAAAGTAAAACTAAAAAGCTCTCAACTCTCAAGATCTGAAATAATCACCATTTTTAATAACTTTACCCAAAAGAGTATTCTTTTGTCACTGTTATTCAAAATGTCTTAATTTTTTTTCTTAAATATTTTTTATTATCAGTCTCTTCTAATGTTTGTTATGATATTTACACATTTTCCACCCATCGGGACGACTGGTACATGACATACATAATAATATATATAGTTCATGCAATTTTGGACAATGGATGGATGATATGTTGAGAGTAGGATACAATTAAGCAAAAGTAAAAAACACAATAGGGAGCTTTTTCATGTTTAGTAGTATTTTCTTTATCGAGTGAACGGTGTGAAATCTCTCTCTTTAGGTGATACAGTGGTTAAAATTAGATACAATGCTTAAAAACCACTTATATGTGTATTTTTTACATCTTAAATAATTTTGTTAAGGTATTTTTTTCCCTAAAAAATCCCTGTGAAGAATATATTTATTTATCTTGTAAAATCCAATTTTAATTGATTTCGAGTACCTGTTTATGAAAATTAGTTGGATCTGGACCAACGGATATACGTGAAAACTGAAGCATTGTTTACATACATTTCCCCTAGTTCAGCAGCTCTTGTTTTCTTCAGCCATGGAAGGTCACCAAACGAAGAGGAGGAAGAAGAAGACAATCGATTCGCCTCCCTTTGATGTTGACGTCCACTCCCAAAACCCCCCCGGTCGATCAAAACCCTTCTCAAAACCCATCTCGCCCTCATCAAATCCACACAAACAGCCATCGAAACCCTCCCTGAAGGCCTCCTGTCTCGGCTTCCATTCCTCCTCAGATCCGAGTATGTCTCCCTCTCCGATCTCCCCCTCTCCTCTTCTTTCTGATTCTCGTCATACCGATCTTCGGTTGCTTTGATTCTTCAGGTGCCCTAAAATAGCTGCTTTAAGCGCAGAAATCGTCGGTTCTTTGGCTCTCTCGTCGTTCGAGGCCAATACGATGATAGCTTCGGATAAAGGGATCGTCGGGGGCTTGGTGGAAGCTTTGAAGAGTCGGGAGAGAGAGTGGTTAAGGCGGGGTGTGATGCCGTGCTGGATTTGTCGACGGCTTCGATTGGGAGGGAAAGATTGAGAGATGCTTCAGCTGTGGAGGCCTTGTTGTGAGTGTTTACCGCCGCCGCATTATTTCTCCATGTGTTTTTTTGTTCATGTTCTGTTCATATATTCATTATGCCTAGAAGAGTATCTCGTGATGGATTGATGGATGTGTTGTATACTTGTATGAGCCTATTTTTAGAACTACTGCACAGCATGTTTAATGGGTTTTTAACATTCTTTTAGTTGTTATTCGTAATCAAGATTAATTGGTTTTATGTGATTTTGTTCTTCTACTTCGCTCAGTCACATGTTGGACATCAGCCAAGAACATACTTTGTTGTTCTGTTGTCACTTTATGAAAATTCTGTAAATGGCATGGTTTGGTTCATATAGAATTGAGGAATACTACTTATTAAGCCAAAAGTTGGATCAGCACTTTCATGTCATCAATGTCGATCAGTAAAAATCAGGGAATTCTGGTCTTGTATGGATAAATTTTGAATTTTCATTGAGATGTTTTGTTATATGATGTTCATATTGTCATCCATATTTATTTATTTGGTTGATCTTCTAACACATGATGAATATGGATCGGGGAAATTTAGAAATGTGAAGCTTTTTCTTGGATCACATTGGTTATATCACACAGTTCTCTTGAGAGTTGTGACGATAGGAGGGACAGCAGAAAGGTCTACGGAGTGAAATGAGAATTGGATATGATTGATAAGACTCCTGACTCTCTTGACAGAAGGCGCTCTTTGATTTCATTTATCTCTAATGCTCAATCTAACATATGCATAAAGAAATATTGTGAAAGATGACACTAGAGGAAATTTGTTTGTGCAGGGTATATTTGAACTTCAGTTCTCTTTTTGAAAGTGAGATGTTGAAATATAATTTCTAGTTCAGCACTTCTGGGAATCTGCTACTAATCATTAAATAGCCACTTGTCATTTTAAATTCCTTATCTGCCGTTTTTTGTAAATATGATTGTTGTACATGTGCTTATGAACTGACTTTTGATAGATCCATATATTGTCAGAACACAACATCTCCCATGAGAAGCAATGCTGTTGATGGCACTGAAAAGGGGATCAGTAACTTCAGAATAGGATTCGTCAAAGATGTTCTCTCAAATGTGGTTCTTCATACTGCTGTTATCCTCATTAACACCTGTGATGAAGTGTTCTTGAGAAAGATCCGAGGAGAATTGTCTCTAATTTTTTTGCATTTATTGAAGGAGTCATGGGGAAGAATGCAGAGTTGGCCTATGCCATGGAAATGCCACCAGAAACAAAGTTCCACATTGAGCAACATGAGAGCAAATGATTTGGCTGAGACTATTTTCAGGCTTTCAATGAATCAGAATCCCCATGCAATATGTGCTGTCGATGTTGTTAAAAAAAGCATCTTTGGCAGCACAGAATTGGAGTTCGAAAATTTTATTATAAACCGCTGGGAGGAATCACCCATTCTGTTAGCCAAGGTTTCAAAGAATTTGGAGGGAGACAATATCATCTTCAGTCTCCTTGCTGACGTCTTTAAGTCTAATACCATTGATGCCCCACTTAATTCTATCTTGAGAGGACTGGTATCCTGTCCGCCTATCAACTCAGATGAAATGGATATTCTAAATTTCTTGAAAAAGGTGAGGGATGAACTAGGTTCTCCGATGCTGTATGAGCAGGACATCCGAATCTTGAAGACAGTGAGATCGACTTCCATGTCCACTCATGGGCCTTTGAAGACAGAGGTGCATTATCCAATGAAATCTATGAATTCCAGCAACATGGAAAGGCCAGAGTTTACTGGTATAGACCTTGTCCGTCAATGTAAAAAAGCATATCTTGAAGGTTATACAGTTGGCCTTCGTGGAGTAGAGTTCCGATGGGAGGAAGTTGCCATGATCACGGATAGGCTAGCGATGCTCTTTGGTCAGCCATCTGTGGGTGCCAATTTATACCTGACACCAGCTAGATCACAAGGTCTGGACAGGCATTTTGATGATCATTGCATGTTCGTTTGCCAACTTATTGGGCAAAAGCAATGGACTGTTTTACCTCGAGGTGCTGGCTTCTTACCACGATTGTATGAACCAACTCGTAATCTGCATTGCTCAGAGAGCGATGGTAATGTAGCAGAAGGCAAGCATTTTTTACTTGGTGAAGGTGATATTTTATATATTCCTCGTGGTTATCCCCATGAGGTTCATACACTCAACGATGTGGATAAATGCTGTATCGACGAGACTACTGAGTTGTCTCTACATTTGACACTTGGTATTGAAGTTGAACCACCTTTTGAGTAAGTGCGTCTTAGATTAATCTGCAGTTATTCTTGTAAAGAAGAAAAAGAAAAAACAACTTGCATCTGATTCTGAGAAATGTTAAGGTGGCACTTTTCTTCATAAAATGTCAACTGGGTTATTTAACTGCTTGTTATATGCTTAGCTGCACCTATGAACAACTGTAATAGTTATTGTTTGCATGCAATCTGATATCTAATTTGCTCTTAGGTGCACACATGTATAATGTGATTTTTTTATGTTATGTTTACCAAGGATTTTTGTTTTTAAAATTGTTTTTAACTTATTTGTTTCGATGAATCAAAGTCTATCAACATCAATGCAGCCAGTTACCCGACCATTTGAATTCAATTTTATGAATTCTACTGCTCCATGAATTCTTCATTTCTCACTTGAATCTTAGTCTAAATGCATCGAAGCATGCATTAATGTTCTATATGATATTTCATTGTTAATGAAAAAATGTGTTTACCTGTATTATTTGAGACCAAGATGTAAATTTTCATGCCATTGGAAACAATGTTTCAGTGGTCTACATTTCCACAATGTGCACTTGTCTGTTTGTCCAAGTTTTTAATATTAAAGCTGTTCAATCCTATAGTATTCTCATTATCGTGGGTGGTCCACAGGTGGGAAGGCTTTGCTCACATAACTCTGCATAGCTGGAACCTAACGCGGAGACAAGTTGATTTTAATAATCTTGATTCCGCATCACAGATTCTCAGTGAGGATATCGTGAACCTCTTGCATGTTGCGATAAGATTGATTGGCAATCGCGATCCTGTATTCAGGAAAGCTTGCTTTGCTGCATCATCCTTGCCATCTCAAGGTGAAGGGGACAATCACATCCACTCTCATGCTCTTAACCAGAGGACAATTTTTGCTCACATAATCAATGAAATAGATGCCCACTCCAGCTTCTTAGAAGCATTTGGCACTGTAAAAGTTGCTGTTTGCGAGAAGAATGATGATTCCTTGCGGTGGATGGGATGGCTCCGTCACCTTCCCCAAGAAGAAGAGAGAATCGACTTCAATGATCCTTTGAGATATTTTGAGGATCTTGTCCTATCATATGAGGGACACATCAATGAAGCTTGCAGTGCATTTATGCATGTTAAGTCTAGTTTCTGTAGAGACGTAAGATTTGAGGATACTCGTTTAAGCTTTGAGAGGCTGCTGGAGAAGTACAGGAAGACGAGAAAACAATTCATGAAAGGTATGCTCTCCCTACATTGTACTAAGTAGTTTGTTTTAATAATCCCTTCTCAGTGAATAAAAATTGAATCCAGAATTACTAAATTGATTAGTCATCTGTCCTTCCTTAAGATAGCAAGTTGATTCAAACTACAAAAGAACATAGTTTTGCTCCAGACCATTTCTACTTACATCAAGTACTGAATGATTTTGAAGAATACCAGATAGCATAGCTGAGTAATCGAGAGAGAAATAATTACATGTAGAACTTCTTATCCTTTGGTAATCAGATGCTCTATGGTTTGGGATGTTTGGGGAGGGGATTTGGGTGTGTTTTTACTCCATGATAATCGATGTGGTAGATGACCTCCTCTTCATCTCTGCTTCCATGATCTCCTTCTGCACTCGCTACTTCAGTGTCAGCTTCCACCAATCCTGCAACCTGGATATAAAATCATGTCATCTTCTATTCATTTATTGTAAACAAGAGAAGATTCACATTTTTGTTTAGGAAAATCCATATCAGTATCACACCTGGGATTTCACTTCTTCCTTCATAGGTTTCATTGTCATGATCAGGATCCTCCTGCCTCGTATCTCTAATGATGTATCACCTCCAGAGATAGATAACATACACAAAAACATTGTCAAAAAACAGAGAAGCATACAGAGGGGCTTCATTTCCATTGCTGAATTGAGCTGTTTTGTTTGTGAAGAAAGAGTGACCCTCAGAGAGGTTTATATATAGGAGGGAAGAAAGAGAGGAAGAACAAATAATTGAAGCAAAAGGGAGATGCATCGAATACTGTTCAATCTATGAAAGGGAGGCATTACAAGACCACCAAACTCGCATTAAATGACTGCCTGTCCGTTTGTAGCAGTGCCAGTGATACCTATGATATTATCTTCCTCAGTCATTCCTCTCTTTTACACAGTTTATATAAGTTTTTGAATGGTAAAGATTGTGTGTGTGTGTGTGGTTTATGAGGGTTAGATTGGAAAGTAGGAATCCACGTGTGTTGAGAGACAAAAACAACAGGTCATGTAAAGGATTGCCCTTTTTGTCTGTGGTTAATGTCTTGTCCAATGAGGACGGTCTTGGTTATGAGGAGGACCCCATTATTGACACTGAAATTTTCTCTGCCCAGAGGGGTCCAATAATCCAATACAGAACTTTCTTGATTATTGGATTAGATTTTCTCACTTTTACCTCTTATAAATCTCTCTCTATCTACTATAGTCATGGCTAGATTTGTTTTAAGGTGAAAATTAATCAATCAAGTGGGCTAAAAAATCATTACGTTCAAACTGAAATCAACTCTTGTTATTGCTTGTCCATTCATGTGTATTAGTTTCCTTTTTTAAATTTAAAAATTTGAAAAGAGACAAAATTTTGTCACATGTGTTCTCTCTCTCTCTCACACACACACTCCAACTAAGTTTCACCCAGATAAATGTTGGATCCCTTACCACGACAGGAAAGCTGTGTGTTGTGTCCTGATCACTTCTACAGTTCCAGTGTGTGTGTGTGAACCACAGCAGTCCACCAATCGCTCCTCTCGTTCAATGGACCACCTTTTGGAGCCTCCTGAATCCTGAGACTGATGAGAAACATTGTTATGTGGCTTTTTTTTTATATAGGCAAACGTAGCACCTTCTGTGCCACAATGTGGGTTTGTCGTTTTAAACAGTCAGCTGAATTGATATGATAGTCAAATCTTTTGAAGATACTCTCTCTTCAGAAGATAACTCTGAAAAGAAAAGAAACAGAGAGAGATATTGTTTCGCCCATTTTACAGCCCTTTGGTTTGAAAGCCCAAACAGTGTGCTATTTATAGGAGTTAGTCAATCCGTGTGACTGGTAGATAGAATAGGAGGAACCAATCCTGTAATCTAGTACATCAAATGACCTGGATATTTTTTTGGGGGAAGACATGCAATCCTCTTTTATATTCTATGGAAAAACTAGGCATTAGGGTCGGCAATCAAGCAAATGTTCCAAATGGTGTTCTAAGGGGCCATTTGAAAACAAGTTTGAAAAGTAAGATTTTATATGAAGCAGCTTAATAACACTTGATTCGAAAGCTCACTTTCTTTGTTTTTTTTAAAAGCTGAAACAATTTTTTTATTACGTTTTTTTAAAACCTTTTGGAAACACATTACACATTTGTGGGTTTTGATTTTTACCAAAAAAAAAAAAAAAGCATGTCCAAACTTCTTTCTTAAATGGCCCCTAAAAGTTGTGCGTTTTGGGATGTTAAATTCTCTCATTGCCAAAGTGGTTGCAGTTCTTAAAGGTTGTTAATGGGGGTTATGGTGGGGCAAATCCTGCCTCCTTTATAGTGGACCGAAAAAGCTGTTGTCACACAGCCCGTTATAGCACCTATGTGAGATCAATATTATTATTAATAGTTTAATACCTACCTAGATTAAACGTACTTTTTAAAACATCACATGTGCCGGTGAGGATTGTGTGTCGGTTGAAGTAGCTTGGTTTAGGTTCCCTGAAAAAAATAGTTCTTTGTTTGTGTAGGCTCTTTAGAGGTTGCATTTCGGTTTGTCATCATGTGCAATAAAATTGTTTCATGAACACTGTAGGAGTAATTCTTTGCTATATTTTTGTTGAGGGCTTCTGATAAGTCTCATTGGTAATTTAAAGTGGTTTTTTAAGCCATTTATATATTGTGATAGTGTAATGTACATTGTCTCATAATGTGTTTGGATGTGGGGTTGAAACGTTAAGATTTTTAAAATCTTGTGTTCAAATTTGGCTTTTGAGAAATGTTGTTTTGTTAGCTTTTTCAACCGTAAGATTTTTTGGCCTGAAAAAAAGAAGATTGTGATTTGAAAAAACTAAACGCTAAAAATGTGCTTGGATCTGAGTTTGAGAATTTTTAACTTTTCAAATACAAAATCTACTTAAAATCTAGTTAAACTCAAATCCAAACGAAGTTGTAGTGTATGAAAATATTTTTACAAAAGAAAAAATACACTGGTATATATATCACTATTTATGATAGTATTTGTTTTAATAGATGAATGTACGTCTAAAAAAAATCTGGTGAGAGCTGCGGATAGGACAGCATACAAACTAAACATGTCATTTTCCTTTTAGCTATGCGGGGGCCTGGGCTTCTCTTTTCTCTCTGTTTTTTTCTTTTTCATACATTGGGCGGTGCAATCATTGATATGGGAAATCGTAAGGTTCCAAATAGTTTATTACAACCGACAAGGGACGTGGAAAATGCCAGATATCCCCCAATATATGACAAAACATTGGGGGAACAATTAAGGGTGTCTTTGCGTCTAAGGCTTCGTTTGGATGAACGATTTCTTCGTGGATGAGGGCTGGACGCTTACCAATGCTTAACTCACCACCAAACACTAATCGGTGTCGACATCTCCATGGTTGAGTGGTTTGCGTTGCAATGTTTTTTTTCTTGCATTGTGATCACTCCAAAACAAAGATCCGAAGAACACGTCTGTCGGTCATCATGTATCCAAAGCTTTTAGCAAATTAGCGTTGCATTTTTTTGAAAATCCCGCCCCTATCTTCGAACTCACATGTGAAATACCTAACCCTTATAGGTGCTCCCTCTCCTAATACACTGCGCTGTCTCTCCTGATCCGATCCCCTCATCATCTCTGCAGCCCCAAATGGCATTTGTTCACATCGTCAGCGACCGAGCTCTCTCAACCTCTAAGAACAAGTGACACACTCATATTCTTGCCTTCAGGTATTGCTTGATCACAAAGGGTTTTACTCTGAAAGATTAATTGCTTGAAGGCTTCCACTCTTCGGAAGTAGCGGCGGCAAATTGGGATCACAAACGGTTGATGAGGTTTGGGTTCACTTGTAGATACCGAGGGTGTAATGGTAATCATCCTTGCATGCGTATGCAATGCCAATGAAACAGCCTAGTAGATGGGAAATGTGTTGGGGAGCATCTGTAACGTTTATGTATTTTTCAGCATTATATATTTATTTTAAATATATAATGGAAATTTTAATTGAAATTTAAAATTTCATTTTTCAGATTTGGCGGTGGGCCCAAATGGGTCAATTTGATTTATAATTACAATAATTATAAATTGACGTTGAAATAATTATTTTATATTTTTTCTGGAGATCTTTATAGTCTCAAGATACTTTGGTTAAAATTTGGTGAGACTCGGAGTTCGGAAAATTAGATTTTTAGGATTTAGTGTCAAGTTATTGGACCTAGGGATCTAGTTGCGAATCGAGAATAACTTTTAATAGCTTTCAGGGATCTATTTGTAAATCGGATAGGGATCTTGTAAACTGGAATACTTCATGGATCTTTTTATAATTTTGGTAAATCCCTTTAAATAACATGTTTGAGTTAGGGTTTTCATCCAAATTTCAGAAGGTGTGAGGGGTGGTGATGACCTAACCCTAGATGGAGATGGTGGTGGTGTAACCGGATCTAAGGTAAGAAATCATGCTTCTATTGATTTTGTTGTTTAGTGTTTCAATTTATTTTTGGTTAGGATATGATTGTGTCAATCTATTGTTTAGAGAAGAAGTTTAATAGATTAGGGTTAGGGTTTGATCGATTTTAATTGGTTGATTATTTGATTATATTTCAATGGATCTCGAATGAATTCTTAGGATCAAACTAGAATTATTGGTTTTGGGGATTTAAATGTTATTTCGGGTTGATTATATGTATGGACGTTAAATCATGTTTTTGATGATGATAGAGTTGTTTCTTGGAAAATTATATTTCACAAACAGAAATAGGTTTGGAAAATATCTTTCCAACGAATCATGAACGTCCAATTCGGAGTTACGGGTAGAAAGTTATGATTTTTTTAAGATTTTGTGCAGTTTATTAGAATTCAAATATTTAGCTTGATGACAAAGTTTGATGAATTTTAAAGATTAAAGGGATCCCAAATTGATGTTTAATGAAGTATATATATTATTGCTTGTCTTGGTGGCCTTTTATATATTTTCTCTCTTGATATATTACATGTCTGTGTGGACATTTTATGACTATTATATTTTGATTATAAATGTACTAACGGGACGCCATAAGTTCATTCACTGAGCGTGTGGTTGCTCACCCCTCATTTTTCAATCTTTCAGATTATTTGTTGGTGGTCGTTTATCTCGTTAAGGCATTGGAGGTTGAAGCTCGTATAATGATTTTCGGAGAACTAAACTCATGTAGAAGGTGTTGATCATTTCTTTGGCATGTAGTTGGCCCATCTCCCTAGTAACCATATTTGTATCAAGTTGTGTACTTTTATATAAGTTATATCCAGATCAAATAATGAAGTTTATTTTAACATTATTTTATTATATATCTGAATAAAGGAAAAAAAAGAAAAAAATAGAACTATGAGATTCGAAAAAAATTTGGGTAATGCAACTGGACTTCGCGTTTCAAAAATGGAGTCGTGGGTTCGGGGGTATTACAACATCGTCATCGCGCCCATTTCTCTGACCCATCGATATTCACTGCGTTTGATAAACGCCGCGGTCGTAGACGGACATCTAAACGGAGCCTAAGGAAAAGTGAGGGAAAGTAAAAACTTTCTCTTTGACCACTTAAAAACCTAGTGTTTGTGTCAAACAAACACAGGGAAATTTTTTCTCTCACTCCCCCTTTGCTATTTTGTCTTATTAGGATCAGGGGAGAAATTTTTCCCCTCCCTAGAACAAGTGGGGGAAAGTGAGACAATGTGAATTTTCTCTCCTCACCAACAAGAATAATATGATAAAACATTCATGTAAGATCTCTCTCTCTTATTCTTGCTTTTTTTAAAATTAAATCTGATTTGATTTATTAAATTGATCTAGATTTTTTTATTTGCTAAATAGATCTTTTTTTTTTTGAATACTTTTTTTTATTTAATCTAGATTGAGATCTTATATCCATTTTTGTATTTTATTTGAGATCTTAGATTGAGACCTTTTTTTAATTCGTCTTTCAGATTTTGTTAAAAAAGAAAAAAAAACATCTAAAAAAAATGAAAACCCTTAGTCATTTGAACATCTTAAGATTTCAATTAAAAAAGACATTTCTAGAGATTACTCTGGAGTTTGTAGTAGCTTTCAAAAAATTAAAACCCTTATAGTTTGAAATCTGAAAAGTACATTGTAAAGTGAATTTTTATGATAATAATATCTATTTGATTTTAGATATATGTAGAAATCATGACGACTAGATTTGATTGTCAGAAAAAACATCTGAAATTTTTTATTTCTTAGTTTTTTGTTAGCGGCTATCTAGCATGTAATTTAATGTTACTTTTATATTATATTTAAATTAATTACCAAACTATATGTTTTTTACATTTTGTACCATTTTCTTGAAAACACAAACATTACATGTTTATTTTTTGTCATTTTTATCAGAAGTACAAACAACCGTTTTTATTTTCATCATTTTTTATTATAGACACAAATAACATTTTTTATTTTCCATCATTTTTTATTACAGGTACAAACAACATATAAATTGATCAAAGGAAAAATCTTTTTTTGTTATGTCACTTTCCTTTTGATCAACATTTTTTCATTTTCCCTCTGTGATGGTGTACAAACACACCTTTACGGGTGCACATGACAAAAAAAAATCGTGTAAACTTTTTAAATTCCTTTTTAATCCCTGTACAATTGATGAAATGACCAAATATGCATTCACCGTTTTTTTTTCTTTGGGGGTATTTTGGGAAGGGTTTTTGATGGACAGTTGGGATTGGAGGACCCGAATGGGTAGTTGATATGTTTTGAGTTGCTTGAGAGGGAGAAGTAGGGGTAGAGAAAAAATGGCCTCAATGTTTAAATATAAAATCAATACTAGTTTAATGTACGCGCTTCGCGCGTAGTATTAAGTTTTTTAAAAATTATGTTATTGAAATGCGTAGTACAAGATACATACTGTGTTAATGTAAGTGTATGACATTAAGAATACATATGAGTAAAATCAGAATTGAAGAAATACTATTATCTTTACTTTTTTATAATATATGGACTAAAATTAGAATTTAAGAAGTATTGTTACATTTTATTGTTATCTTTGTGTTGTTTTACAAATCTAGCACTTTCAAAAAATATATTATAATTTATTAATTGAATCTTTATAAATTGGATTTGCTATATCATTTTACTTGAGAAATAAAATAAATTTTTTTTTATCAGGATCTCAGTGGCCTAAAAATTATTAGTTGAAATTTCATGAAATTGAAGTTTGGGAAATGATGTTTTTAGATGAGGAATCAGGTTATAAATATGAAAATCTAAATGGAAAACATGTTTATAGGGTCTAGGGGCATGTTTGTTGGGATGGATCTGCAAGCAGCTCAAAAAGAACAATAGTAACCGATTTTTATGAGGGATGTGGATATAAATATTAGACATTTTTTTAAAACGCTAGAACTAAGCGGTTGATCTGTAAACATTTCAGAGTAGACACAATTCACTCAATTCTTATGGAAAACACTCAGCAAATGCATTCACGCATGTGTATCCATTTATCCGATACGTGTTAATAAAATTTTGAAAATACTCCGGTGGATCTGCAAAACACTCGGAAAAAAATAAAAGTAGCCGTTTTATCAGGGACCTATTTATAAATATTAGGGACCTGGTTATAATACATATAAGGGCTGTGTTATAAAAATTCTAAACCTGGGAGCCTATCTGATATAAATCTTTATAGTATTACTATTTTAATATATTATTTTTAGAATTCCAAATCTATATTATATATGAAATGTAATGATTCTCAACATAAAGTTGTTTTTGTAATCCTATAACTGAATAAATTTATCGTAATAACTTATTGTAAACAATTTCGAGTAAATAGTGCTTATAGTTTAAAAATGATGAGAGGGTGACTTTCTTATATAATCATTTTCTTAAAGTTTTAAAAAATAGGATGTATAGATTTTTATAACTTTAATAATTAAATATCATGAAATATTTAATTAATTTATATAAGTTGTTAAATAAAAGTTCATATTATTATAAACAATTCTTTTAAAACAAAAACAATGTTTGAAAACTGGAGTTCTATTATGTATATTTTATATTTTTTAAATAAAAACATATTATTGTATTTCTGCATTTATTTATTTTTTACATTACATTTCCCTTTACAACCCGAAATACACTCTTATATACATTTTTAGTAATTTAATAATCATTTTACAATGTATATATCTCCATACATGAGATATATATTGTTAATTTTTTGGATGTACGTGCACTCGCCTGTCATTGAATTATATAAGTTGCTTTATATTATAATTCGAAGATAAACAAAAGTTCATATTATTATAAGTAATTCTTCAAAAACAAAAATAATGTTTGATAACTGGGGTTCTATTGTGTATATTTCATATTTTGAAATAAAGTATATTTTGTATTACTTTATATTATAACGGGAAGATAAACAAGAGTCCATATTATTATAAGTAATTCTTCAAAAACAAAAAGTGTATCTGATAACTGGGGTTCTATTATGTATATTTTATGTTTTGAAATAATGTATATTATTGTATTTCAGTATATACCTTCAAAATGGTGTAATGTTGACTGTTTTTACAATATTAAAACATATATATATATATATATATATATATGGTAAGTGCATTTGGGGTTCTATTTTAAACTGTACCTAACATTAAATGAATATTCACTTAAAGTTATATTAAAAACAAAAAATAACAAAAAACATTTATTCCTTCTCTTTCAAGGACATTAATTTTTAAAGAAGTTTTAGACTCAATCATTTTTGTTAATCACTGCCCATTAAAAAAAATAGATTATCGAACCTCCTTAAAACAATCTAATCAATAAAAAAACACTGCCCTAAAAAAAATTTAAAAAGCTTATTTTCATATTTGAAGAAAAATTGATACACATAGATCCAAAATTAATAATAAAAAAAACAGAACAAATTTTAAATTGTAAAATACTTGTTGGCAAGACAATAGTCAATAATTTTATATGCTCGAATGAGTCCGATTACATTTGTAATTTTTATATTTATTAATGTGACTAAAATACTTGTATTTTATTATTTTATGAGTATCTTACTGGTTTAAAAAATTACTGGATATATGAAGTTCCATGAAATTTGAAGTCCTAAAAGTCATGTTTTGGGATTAGGGGCTTGATTATAAATCTTGGAACGTGGAACAATGACTTGTTTGTAATACAGATAGGGTATAGTTTGAAACTGATAGAATCTTGAGGTGGATATACAGAGAGTCTAGGAAAAGACAAAATTTACCGTTTTTTATAAGGGACCTAGTTATAAATATGAGGACTTTTTTATAACACATATAGGGGTCGTTTTATTAAACTTAGAGAACTTGGAAGGGATCGGGTTATAAATATGAAAGATGTTAGGGCCGATCTGCAGAAAGCCCGGGAAAAAGACAAAAACAGCCGTTTTTATTAGGGACCTGGTTATAAATATGAGAGATTTGTTTACAACACATAGGGGTTAGTTTATAAAACATCTAAAAGTGGGGGTTTATCTGCAAAATGCCCCATTGTTTCACAGGAATTTTTGGCCCTAACGTGTACTGCTGGGCGACGAGGTGGCTGCTTAATGCGCATTATAATAGAGTATAGATAAAATCAAATCATGCGAGAACTTCACTCCACGTGTAATTATGGTGCAAAAAGGAAAATGATATATCATGTTTTTTTTAAAAGTATATAATCGGATACAAAAGTACAGTATATATGAAAATAAATCAGTACATGTTTTTATAAAAAAATTTGAAAAAAAAAATTAAAGAGTAATTGTATTATTACAGTATACAGACTAACAAAATCCTTACCTGAACGTTGGGCTGGTGACTAAAATATGAGGCCCAGGTCCTCCTAGCTCGGCCTAATTTCAACCTTTTAATTGGTACTGCAATGGGGCCTATACTTTTCCTTTAATTAAATGAAAAAGATATACACATCAGTGCCTCAGCTCAGCCCATGAGGACTACAAATCAGTCTCATTCGTTATAAACCAATGTACTGGATAATATTGAGAAGAAAAATATTATACGCAATACATTTTACAAAAAAAGGCGTAGATCAAACATATTTTTATTTTTATTTTAAATCACATACCTATCTAATTAGGCATTTACTTTTATAAAAAGTAAAGTATATACCCCAATAAATTGAGTGGTATCATTTATAGAAAATGCAAAACATTTCTAATGAGATATATATTTTGACACAATAACAGAATGCTGTTCATATTACATGATTGATTTTATATTAAGTTAATAATGATTATAAATATCTGAATTGCTTAATATTTAATCCATAGGTACCTGAGGCGAAAAACATAGTCATTCCAATATAGATAGTTCATTATATATTTAACGGTGTTTGATTAAACGGAGTTCGACTTTCTGTGGCTTCCTGACCATATGTGGGTTATCAAACTATACTTTCCAACAATTATTTTTAGTCTAATACACAAAAAATAAAAAGAAGTATTAGTTTTAGGATTCTATAGGCCATGCAAATTGAAAATTGTTTCCTAGGATTAGGGGTGGTAAACGAGCCGAGCTTTGACATGTTCAAGTTCGGCTCGTTTATAAACGAGTCGAGCCGAGCCGAGCTGAGCCGAGCTCACGGGCCTCAACGAGCCTAGCGTTCTTCTTTATTTTAGGGTTTTTAGGGATTGAATAAAATTTTAGCTTAAATGAGTCAAGTTCATGAGCTTAAACGAGCATTTTGTATTAATTTAATGTTTTGAAATCTTCAATTAAGTTTTTATAACACAAGCGAATCGAATTTAAACATAAAATGAAGCTCGATCCAGGTCCCGAGCCTAACCGAGCTTTAAAACTTGTTCAAGCTCGCTCGTTTGTCTAAATGAACGAGCTTGAACGAGCTCAAACCGAGCCGAGCCCGAGCCGAGCCCGAGCGGCTTGGTTCGTTTACCAGCCCTACCTAGGATACAGCATCCTATTTTTTTCGAGAAATAAATACACTTATTAATTAAAAAAATCAAATTCTCTAAGACAAATTCACACGATTTAAAATTGACACTTAAATGCTTTAGAGATCTATCGCTTTTGAGGAGACATAAAGTTGATTGTGTGACATTTGATCAAGAGAACAATATATTCAAAGTCGGTCTGGATTTATATGCTACTGACATAGGATAGCATATTCTCTCTGACTCTTGTTCGGAGGGTAGGCGCCGACCCATGTAAATGATGTGATTTTAATGCCCTCAAAACATACCTTTTTTTATTTGACAAGATATAAGCTTATTTTCATTATTTTCATCAGTGTGGCATGTTCCTTGCAAATTCCATGTTGATGACTATTTTTGGTTTTTGTTTTTGGGGGTGTGTTTGTAAATGAGGCACAAATTAATTGATTCTGTTATGGATCACAATATTATAATAAATTTCAACTGACCACCTAATTTTGTTCTAGTCCACCTGAAACGTCTGCAACCAATTTAAACTTGACCAATATGACCATAAATTGTATACTTTAGTTCATAAATTCTGAGAACCACCACCAATCGTACGTAGTGGAAATTCTCTGTGGTGTTCGCTTCACGGCATGACTTTGAAGGTCCCAACATATGCTTCAATGATGATGATGATGATTTATACGACGAAGATGCTGAAATGATGATAGACTTTGGTATTCATGACTTGTAGACCAAATTAATTCATATGATAATAATATAAAAGATATTGTAGGCACCGTGAAATCCATTAGTCCTATGTTTTATATGAGTGGTGCGAGGTGCAGCCACCAGTATCATGAAATTTTGTTTGTCTCTATAGTTTCACAAGTAGTAAATTAATTACAATTTTATAATACTGTGTAACAAACCGAGTTTGTGATTAGTTGGTTAGCACTCTTTATTCAATAAAGATAAAGAGAACATATGATCAAATCTTCAGATACCGATTTTTTTTTAAAAAAAAATATTGTGTATAATTTATTTAATTAGTGTTGGATCTCATTAAATTTTTTTAAATATCTAATGGGGACGTGTTATTTGATATATTTACCTTGTGATATTTTTTAAATTCTTATAAAATATCCTATTTTTGACCGGATCAATTTTTTTTTTTTCTAAAATGAAATGCAGCCAGAAGTCCTACAATCCCTCATCATCTTCGTTTGGACCGGTTAAAATGTTGAAGTCATCCATTTCAAAGTCATTGAGAGAAGGGTCCACTAACACGTTGGGTTGAATAATATTAGGCGGCCAATAACCGATCACTTTTGCTTAGGGTCCTAGGATGACAAAATGATAGGTTGGGACGAGTTTGGATGATCTAATTTCAAATTCCCTAATAAAATTTCATCTTAAGTTTATCCTAAACCTGTGACGGGTTTGATTAACTATACCTCATTCTTTTAAGTGCGGTCACCCTCTCATTACCATATGATTAATTGGATTTTAATCATACGGTTGAAATAACCAACCCATGAAATCCCATATATCCGGATGAATCATGATTACCTTTTTGTCTTTACTTAATCTCCTCTTTTTTCTCTTGTGATTTTTTATAGACTATTTTCTTACCATCCGATTAAATGCACCTAATTGTACGGTGATTACAAGGTGACTACGTATTAAGAGGAGGTATGGTGTTCACACCATATCACCTCTCTCTCTCTCCCTTTCTCTCTCTCTCTCCCTTTATATATATATATATATATATATATATATAATGAGATATATATCTTCATAATAAATATAAATATATATATTCAAATTAATTAAATGTATACTTTTTTTTAATCAATTATATATTTATTTAACATAGTTTATAATCTACTAAAGATTAAAATATTTTTAAAAACAGTAGGAATGACGGAAGGAAAGACCAGTGCAATATACAATCAAGGAAAATGTTACACAAAGTCCATTTTGAGTCTAAAATACAGATTGCACATGTCTTTATTTTTTTAAATCATATATATCATTTAGTGATGTATTACTTTTATAAAAAGTAAAGTATAAACTTCATTGATATCATTTGTAGAACATGTAAATTTTTTTAAAATATATACATATAGAGAGACACACACACACAATAAGTGAAGGAAGCTAACGAAATAATTGGATTGCATTTGATATTGTAAAATGGAATTAAGCACGTAGAGCTCTATATTCAAATGATATAATTACCCCTAAGTGGACTTCCTTTTGTGTTTGTCAGAGACGGGAAGATGAGGCAAAACCACCCCCACAACACCCCACCGTTGACTGGTTATACAGATCCGAGGACCCCTAGTCAACGTTTGAGTTTGTCAAACCATCTTATGATTCCCCCTTTGTTACTCCAATAGTCCAACCCAGCCCCTTTTTAATTTTTTTCACTTTCTCCAAATTAGAAAGTTTAAAGAATTGAGTCTTTTTTTAATGCAGCAAACAATACTACTATGATGATTTATGTTAAGATACCAAACCCAACTTTAAAATGAAAAACAAAATCTAAAAATAACTGCATATATAGATGAAAAAAATAAATATGCCCTTAGGTTTCATGTCTTTTCACAACTCAATTAGGCTCAATTATGAATCTAATTAGACAAAAATACAGAATTTACTAAAAATTAAAAAATTAAATGAATATCATAGCCAATTATTGTGAGGTCCTACATGAATATATGATAGGTAGAATTGATGACAATCAATTTTAATTTTTTGTAAAATGAGAAATTGTCTATGAATAATTATCAAAAATAGTAATTCGCTTATTGAAGAGCCTTAATGAAGGAATTTAGCTAAATTTGTATGGTTAGTGGCACATAAACTAATGATTATCCTCCCCATGAAATACTTCGGCCTCCACGCCAAATCCGTGAGACTCTGAGATCCTCGCCATTTGATTACGTTTGACAAAACTTTTGTGGTGCAGTCATATACGTGTGCAGAGCCTGAAAAACTCCATGGCAAAAAATGTGATGAATCTTCTTTGAATGACTACATAGTTTTTTAAAAAAATGAAAATTCTCTAGAGAGTACCCTGAACTGGGACACCAATGTGGTGTACGCTAAAAAAAAGTCACCAACATTAAGTAAACCATTCTAAAATATTCTTTTTAAAGACAAGAAAGTAAATAAAAATATTTTGTATCTTTTTTCATGGGATGTGTGTTATTTATAAACAATGAGATCCGATGGTAGGCCATCACAGGATATATCCTTTAATTGTGTGTGGCACACATGAGCATGTGCCCAACCCTTTCATTGGATCACATGCTCTCAAGCCAACCGTGTAGGCCGCAACAAGGGTCATTGACTAGGTCAATCCCATGCCCACAACCTCACAAAATTATTGCCCTGATCACCTAATTTCCCCTCTCGACTCTTTGGTCTCGACTGACCTTAATCAGACCCCTCGGCATTAGGTTACTTGGCCCGTAGACCGGAATGGGACTACATTTGTTTGACGACTTTATACCTTCATTAGAGCTCAAAACAATCTCATGTATACACAACACATGTCAACCTGTAAGAGCTTATTATTTTTTTCTCTTAAAATGTAAAACTTAGTATATATATAATTTCATATTGTGGCTAGTTTACAATGAGTCGACGACTTTTTATATATAAATCCATCTAACTTTACATGAAGAAAAATATTATCAGTCTCATTTTTAGCTTTCAGGTAACATGTATTTATTATTATTTAAAAAGTATATATGCAATAATGAATAAACCGTAAATACTCTCAAATAAAAGAATAGAGCATAAAATAAAGCTAAAAAAAGGGCTGGCATATCGAAAGGTCCTCAGAGTATGTATAAATAGATACTAGTATATTTAAGTATACGTAACAGTAAGTTATCAAATATAGAAGATTGTATTTATGTTAACATGCTTAAGACCTAATCAAAAGGTGGGGTTTTGTGTGTGGGTCCCACCAACCTTGATTGCTAACAAAACGGTTGCTTGCGGTTTGGGGTTCGTGAGAGATTGGTGGACCTTTTTTGGCGGACTGGGGACCATCTTGTCAACGGTTGGGGGGTGTTACATTCTCAATGTTAATCATGTGACTTCCAATCAATCAATAATAACCATCTTAATTTATTGTTGTTCTCCGTTTCATCGGAAACATGTAAGTTATGAACACGCAAAGCACAAACATTTGACGTAGTCATAAAAAACATGATCTTAATTAATATGGAAATAATTCATTTTGTTGACCGTTTTGAAACCATTAAAAATAATAATAATAACATCCTTCGGTTCCTTTAGCTTGTCATCACCATACGTGATTGTACTATATGCCTTGATTGATACCAAGTTTTAAATCACAAACAAAAAATAAAAAATGGTTTGTTTGTTCTCTCCCATCATGTAAGGTGTAGCATGTCACGGTGGGTGAACGGCCCATACGTGTGACATTGGTCCAAGTGAAGATATCATCATCATGCATGGATCAAATATTATATTTGATTAATCAAATATTATATTTGATTAATCAAATATTAAAACCATATAATTAAGCTTGTAGTAGTAGTACTGCATACAAGTGACCTAAAAATTGGAAACCCTAGGAACCAAAAAAACCAGTGTCCCTAGATGACGGAGCACCCACAGTAATTGCCGGAAAGGAAACCCTGTTTACGTGACTTTTTTGGTTTAATTAAAAGTCTTTTAGAGAAACCCCACCTCACAAAGACATTGAGAAAAATCTTTTCTTTCAATGGTCAAACATTTGTATTGGAACTGGGGGTTTCTGTTTCCACCCCTTAATCACTCTCTTACCTCAAATTCCAACGCACCCTCTCTCTCTCTCTCTCTCTCTCTCTCTCTCTTCTCCTAAATTTATGACCAGAAACCCCCCCCCCCCTTCACTCATCGCACTCTCTAATTACCATATATACTAATCTTCCAAACCATATCAACATCTCCTCCTCTTCTCTTATTTTTGTGAAAAGAATCAATGGAAGAAGAGACATGTTACACAGATCTCGGACTTGGCTTGGGTTGCCGGGATCTTGGCCGAGAGCGAAAGCCGCCTGTGAAGCTCCATCTGTTGTTCCCGCATGAGTCTGCGAAAGAAGAGATGAGAAGCGATGAAGATGAAGAGGTTGTCATGAAGGAGAACAACAGTACTGTTGGTGATGATCATGTCAACGACGACATAGGGGTTGGTAATGCAAGGAAGAAATTGAGGCTCACCAAAGAACAGACGAGCCTTCTTGAGGAAAGTTTCAGGCAACACAACACTCTCACCCCGGTATGTATGTCATATCAATATATCATCCCTACATGTGCATGTGAGGGAGAGACATAGAGAGAGAAATATATATATATACATATATATATATTGATTTTGTGTCGATGATTTTGCAGGCCCAGAAGCAAGAATTGGCGGAGCAGCTAAATCTACGTGCGCGACAAGTCGAAGTTTGGTTTCAGAATCGAAGAGCGAGGTGCGTATTTTGTTGTTATAATCAGATCGCTCTGACACCAGTTGTTGGTACCCGTACCCATAAATCATTATGATACTAATATCTTCAATGGGTTCTTTGTAAATCCACATAAAATATAAGGGGTGATTGACTAATCAAAACTGATTGATCTAACATTGACTGAATCCAATGAAGAAATTTAATGGATTGAAAGCTTTTTTTTTTAGGACCAAATTGAAGCAGACGGAGGTGGATTGCGAGTTCCTGAAGAAGTGCTGCGAGAGCCTAAGCGACGAGAACCGACGGTTGAAGAGAGAGCTGCAGGAGCTCCGATCGATCAACCCCGGCGCCGCCTCGCCTTTCTACATGAACCTCTCCAAGACGGCGGCGGTGACGACGATGACCGTGTGTCCGTCGTGCGAGAGGAACTCCGTCGGCAAAGGTGGGAGGATCACCACCGGTGCCACCAACAACGGAGGCTTGGATTTCAAGCCCAAACTATACGGGACAACCGTCAAAGACTCTCCTTCAAATATGGCTTGTTGAGGAGACCTTGAATTTTCGTTTTTTTGTAAAAAAAAAGAAAAAGAAAAAAAGACTCACTTCCAGTGATTTGGATCTTATTGAAACCGATGAAGAACATCTGTAGTTTTTATTAATTGATATAATGTGTTCATATTGAAACCAAGTTTGACTCATGATCAATTTAGGATGGTTTTCTTTTTTTTTATTCTTGAATTCTAAATAATATTTTTTTATATATATCAGAGGGATTCTCCGTAGCTGACTTTGCGATCGAGCTGGAAAAGCTATCTCCGCCTGTTTGTTCTGATCCCACAGAAAAATATATATTAATATTAACATTTAAGTAATGATGATTTTGATTCTCTTGTGTTTTTTTTATTTTTGTTGTTTTGCAATTCTTCCGAGAACTTGACCAAAAGATTGATCATTGGATGCAACAATGAGTCCAACAGGTTGGATTAGTCAATGCACATGAAAAGGTTTGGAAGGCTAAACCATATTCACATTTTTTTTTAAGAGGGTATGCACTATGCACATAGCCCTTTCATTAAAATACGAGGATCTATTGCTTTTGGACTCTATGAGCCGCTAATATTTAAAATCAAGACATCAAGCTTTATAAATTATATGTGGAGCCCTATGTTCAAACTATTTCCCTAATTAGTTATACGCTCCATACATGTATTTTTTTCATTTTTTCATAAAATATATAATTTATTAGAGTACATATTTTATTTTATTTTTTTTAAAAGATACATTTTTATTCATCTGATCTACCACTATCCTAGATCAGAAGATCATGGCATGTAATATGTTGCCACCACCATGTGAAAAGAAGGAAAAAAAAAAGATAAAATGCATTTAGACCCCCTGAAATTTTTAAAACCTGCAAAAACACCCCCTGAAGTTAAAAACATGCAGGTAGACCCTTATTGTTAAATTTTCGGTTAAAATGAAACAAAAATACTTCAAAATTACTATTTTATCCTTTAACTAATTTTGTAAATATACCAAAAAGAGCTAATAAATTAACTGTGATATGTTTTATGAATATTTAATACAATAATCAACTTTTAAAATACATATGGATGCATTTTTTATAAAAATTATCTCACACAATAGTTAATTAAAAGATAAAAATATGATAATGATTTAATTGAAAGGTTAAAACTGTATTTTCGCCCCCCATCTTAATGGAAAATCTAACATCAGGGGGTATAAGTGCATGTTTTAGAACTTCAGAGGGTGTTTCCGTATGTTTCAAAGACTTTAGGGGGTCCAAACGCAATTTATCCAAAAAAAACATTACTAGAAATGGTGATAAAACATGATTTTATCAACAAACATCTAATTAATATATAATAACCGTTGTCGTGGTATCAAAAGACATTTATTTTCGGTCGTTTCGCAGTTTAGATTAGTCAATTTTTCGTTTTGGGTGTCTTTTCTTAATTTAGTGGGGTCAAATGGAAACATTCATTCATCTGTGGCGGGTCTCCGGCTGAGAAGGAGGAGCTTGGGTTTCAAATTAGTAGGTCTTATTTTAACTAATAAATTAAGGAAAACAAAACATGAGTGAATTATTATGAAAGAAACCATTGATTCAAAACATTAATTAGCAGAAGGCACATGTTTTTAGGTCCGGTTAGATTTGATCTTAAGTGAATTCTTAAAATGAATCTCATGTACATATATCGATAAATTTTTTTTATAGATATCAAAACAAATTTTTTTGATAAATATCAATAAATTTTTTTAAAAATAAAGTGGGATCTTTCCGTTTGTGCTTTAGGAGTCCACCTAAGATTAGGATCTGTTTTTTTGTTTGCACAACTTTAGGTCAAAACATTTCTCGAGTGTTATGTTCCATATTAGTGTGAATTAATTTACTCATAAATAAACCCAAGGTATAATTACCTCTTGACTGTTTTTGTTTGGTGTGTGTGAGGGGAACCAAAAATAGTTGGAAAATTTTTCAAATGCCATCATTTTTGTTTTCTAAATCCAATCACTTGATACATGTTATAAATAAGCTACCAATATGTTCAATGTTGGAAAGAATTCACTAATGTTGATTATTTCTTACCTTAAGATATGACGAGGGCACAAGGCGATGATGATTAATGTTCAATTAAAATTGGTACTTGGGAACATAAAAATATAACATGCACGGGTGCGCGACCTCGTGCAATCAATCAATCCTTCCAAGACGAGTATAATACAATAATAGCTACCATATCCCAAAAAAAAGATGGGGTACTTATAATTGAAACCAATTATAATCATGTATGGTTCTGTATAATATATATTATTTTTTAAATTCCAAGATTGCACGATGTGGGGAGTGGCTTCCTTGGCAAGCATCCTTAATGTGAAATGCTGACTTTCAACTTTAGTCATGCATGTACGGTGTTTTCGAATATATACCTGCCATTTTTTGTTTTGTTCGGCTCGTTTTTTATCTCTCTCATTCAAAACTTCAGAATTCCAAACATTCAATTCATAGAAGTGGTTGGTTTTCAATTAACTATGTAACTCCGTTTGCTTTCCTTCTCCGTCGGTTTCTTTATTCCCCAACTATATGAAAATAAATGCCATGATATTCAATTCTTTTTTTTTTTTGTCTCAAATGTACTATCAGTCTCGTGTATTTGTTAGTTTTATTCACTCACTGTATTAAATTATATAACTCAGTTGATTTTTTTTTACATTTTTAATAAATTAAATAAAATAATTCAATGAATTATATACTTCAACTTTTATAAAAATACACATCTCGTATATGATTTTAAAAAAGAAAAATATAGATGGTCTACATTTTGGACAGTAAAATGTATTAAATGTAGCATTTTAATTCCTATGAATTGATTTCAAAGCTCATCCAAACTCACGGGTTCCTATTTCATGATTACCAAAATCAGTTCTATCATAATCTAAAAGGTCACATTACATGGTACTATAAGGGGGCGTTAGGTGCATCGACAATCAGCACTTATTAACATGAAACCGTGTTACAAATCTATTTGGTTGAGGCTCAATTAACTCTTAAAATTTATCCTCTTTTCACGTATAAACCCAAAATTTTTCATCCCATTCAACTACACTTATTTTTTTGCCTCCGCATTACGCCTTATCGTCCTCGACGTGAAAAGACTATCCTACCCCCGCTACTTTGAGTTATTTACAAGTGGTATATAATCCCATTTTTAGCCCCTTCTCTCTCTCCTCAGAATAATTTTTTTCTTCTCCTCGAAGCGAAAGACCCCTCTCAAGCCCTAATCGGCGGACCTCCTCGATCATGGAACAATCCCTCCTCGATCGTGGACTGGCCCCTCCACCATCACGGAACACTCTATCAAAGGCACCTCCTCCCGACGCCAAACAAACACCATGAAACCCTAATAGGCGGACCCCCCTCCTCTGCTGCGGACCTGCCCCTCCGACCTCCGACCTCCTCTGTTTCGACCTCCAATCTCCGACCAGAAGGTAAAACCAGGTGTTTCATATGCTTCCATGCTTTGTGAAATCCCCTTTTCACGGTGGGTTTATATGTATAAGGTGAAATCCCCTTTTTTCTTTATATTTTGAGTGATGGATTTTGTTTAAGCTCAGTTTACTCAGCTTATTCTAGATTTTTTTTTATTGAAGCAGGGAAATGGGATGTTGTTCACCAGTTTTATTATGATGTAGTTTTGAATATTATATGTATGGTGTGAATTTTCTTGCAAGACTATGCAATGGATTTTTGCATTTTATTAGGATTTTTAACGGATTAAACAAATAATATATTATTTTTCAACGTGTGGGTATTAGGTAGTATAATTTTTTTGTTCTTCAAAGGATATGAATGGTTGATGTATTTTTAATATGTTAAAAAAGAATAATCTTTAATATCTAAAAAAAAAACATGTTTTCTCAATTTCAACAAAACATCAAAATAACATTCAGCACTTATAAAATGGACTAAAATACTCTTTCAATAAGTACATATTGTCAACCAAACACACTTATCTAAATAACTGTTTAATATTTTTCGCTGAACCAAACGTTGTTTTTTCAAAACTCTAAGCCCCCGTTTGGATACAGAATATGATTTATTTTTGGGTATTTATTTATCCGAGTATAAGTGAGTATAAATAAGGATAAAATAATTTTGGGTTTGGCTGTGTTTTGAATTATTCTCGTTGGGAATCGTAAGAATAAATGTTTTGTTGTTTGAGTAAAGTGTGAATAATGTATGGATAAAGATTTATAAAAGGTAAAAAAAAATGATAGTTGATTTGACATGTGATTTATAAGAAGTGATGACAGTTGATTTGACAGTGGGCTTACTTATTCTTTAGGTGGAATAACCTATGATAAATTTTATTATAGGGGTTGATTGAAATCAATATACCACTTTATACCAGTTTATTCTGACACACTTTATCTGGGTTTTTCAAACGACATCTAAATTTTATCCAGGGTTTATCCGGCATCCAAACGGGGGCTTAAAGATTATCATCATAATCTTTTTCTGCACTTATTAATCAGTACTTAAAATCATTTTTCCGCCGTTGTCAAACAACACCTAAATCTTTTAAGGGTCGTTTGCATGTGCGATACAAATGCTAGAATTATATTATAAGAATCCAGGGTTTCAATTGAAAACATTCAAAATGATTTGAAAAAGTTACATGGAGAATGCCAAGGCAAACGCGAAAAATTCGTCTAGATGTAAGTTTGTATTTTACTTATTTTCTCACTGTCATCCAATCATTTTCTTGGATTTTAAAAAGCTTTTTTAACAATTAAAAAATAATTTTCATTCTCTTCACAAACTAGTGTTTAACAATTGAAAATGATTTCACGTTCACTCTAAAATTTGCAAAAACAAAACCTTGAAACGCAAGTCAAACCGATTTTCAAATGTTACCTTGGCTGAGACAGAATCCAGTCCTTTCACTTCCCACCAATAAATTTGACAGGTATCAATTTATTACCAGACTACCAATTCTTTTGTGAAGAAAACATTTGTCTAAGGGACTTATTGAAGTTCTGAGAGCATCTCCATCCATGTTTCACCAATGGCTCCTTCATTTGGTGGAGCATGACATATTTATTTAGATAATGAGCTAAAATCACATTTTCCACTCCAACCATACTCCTTGAATGACTCATACAATAATATTTTTTAATATATTTTTAAAAATAATTTTATTTAAATTTTAAAATTATAAAAAATATTTTAATGATAATAGCTTATTTTTTATATCGTAACGTCATATTTAAATGGCTATATTGTAACGTTCATATTATAATGACTATATTGTAATCCATTCTCAACTTCAATCAGATTTTATTGAGCACATGTGGAATCTACATGGTGGAGATTAGAAAGTATTTTGAACTCAAGTATTTAGAAAATATTTCTTAAGTTATTTACTGCATTTGTAATTCATGTTCTCAACTGTTGTATTTGCATTTGAAGGGCCTTATAATAATAAGATAGATTGTCATTTTTTTGCTCATGTATTTTTTTTTGGGTAGATTCTTCTTCGACACATATTTGAAATTCATAAAAACAATTAAAATAAATTAATAAAAATAATACTTGAAAAAATAAAATTATAACAAATGAGAAATTCAGATCAAATATAAAATTTAGAGAAGACTTTAATTTTGAAATAACAAAACTTGTAGATTAAGAATGTAAAAATTGTATGAAAGGATGAGATTAAATAGATGAGTTATTATATTCATTAAGATATAACTGTTACAAATATACAAACATAATAATTTTAAAAAAAAATTCTATGGAACCTATTGAAATTCAAATACAAAAAATATTATTTTTAATTTTTTTTTATTGTGGGGGCCACGTCTTGGAGCTCCTCGTGGCCTCCCTCGTTTGTTGAGTGAGGTCGCTCATCCGTCTGTATTATTGAGTGACGAGGAGTCCGTTGGAATTGATTTTCCTCGCTGACTCATCTAATCGGACGAAGGAGTCGATATATTTTCGACCGTTGGAGATGCTCTAAGTTGGTTAAAACTTAAAAGTCCCGTAGACGGACTGGCAAGTCCATGTACCTAACAAAGTTGGGGGGCAAACAAGGATCCAAACTAACAATGGACTAAAGGCTCACAAGAACATATTCCATAGTATATACTGCACTATTATAATGTATGAGATTCTATCATAATATATGATCTAATTTTTTTTAAAATTTTTTATTATGAAAAAAAATACATTAATATATCTCACTATATATATACTTCATTTCGTATAATAGTATGCACTTTAAATGGTGAGCATATGATATTATTTTATTTTAAAAAAAGGGGGATGATATTACTAACTAAAAATATTTTCAATTTTAGTCGCATTAATAATTTTTTAAAACATATATTAAATGACTGGTGGTGATCGTACCACATCATCATATTATTTTTATTATTTTTATTAGATTTATAATAAATTAATCATAAATATATATGATAAATAACTAATTTCGGTCAAATATGAGTTTTAAAGTTCGATCTCACTTTTCTTCTTAAAATAATCATTTATAAGAAAAACCTATTTCACATTATAAGTATATATCAAAAATCTTTTTCCAACGATCTATTAATCATCTCAATTAGAGTTATACTTGAAAATTTATGTATTTTTATAAAATTTCGAGAATAATTTAATTCTTAGTTCTTTTATAGCTATTTATAAATTGGATAATATTATCCAAATCCATCAAATCTTAATCATTTTTTATATATATATACCACTAAAAAATCACATTTTATCCATTCCAGCGTTGGTTTTAAAGTATAAAGTTGATTGAGGGATATATAAGCAAAAAACTTAATTTCAGTTGTACCATATCTATACTTCTCTCTACATTAAACCCCCATTTGAGAAACGGAATAGACGAGTATAAGAGTAGTATAAGGGTGGTATAAGAATGGATAAGGAAAATGATTGTTTGTTTACATAATATAACTTGGTATTACTAAGCCAGTTTAAACGAGTATAAGAGAGTATAACAATTCTAAGTAACCCCTAGGATAACCTATACTCATTTTATCTATTCTCATGGGCCCACATATCAAATCAACTTTTTACATCTTATCACCTCAAATCACCTATCAACACCTCTTATTCATCAAAGGGCCCACATGTCAAATCAATTTTTTTACATTTTATTTATATTTTATTCTTTATCAATCAAACAACTCAACTTTTATTCTTACGTTTTTCAATGAGAATAAAAAAAACACAACCAAATAGAAAATCTCTTATTCATGTAGATTTGTTATCTATACTGGCATAGTTATCTATCCAGAATAACTCAGTTTCACTATCCAAACGAGGACAAATAAAATAATGGGGTGTGAATAAGACAATCATCCAACCTTTTTTGATTTCCTGAGTTTACCCTACAGATTAATTTAACTGACATATTGTCATCCCTATCTATTTTGTTTTCTCCAGGGAAAATTGACATTTTAGCCAAAGGATTTGTTTGTTTTTTGGGGTTTCACTTTATCCTTGCATCGATTACTCTAGGGGGTGTTTGGCTAGAAGAATAGGAGTTGAATATGGGAGAATAAGATAAAAAAGGTGTTTGGGTAGAGGGAATAAGAATGTATAACTATGCGAAATTAGGAGAGAAATAAGTTGGTATTTGAATTTCAAGTCTACCCATGTAATTATGTTAATCATTCACTAGAATAAGGGGACCCACCTATCAAATCAAATCTCATCACATTAAATTACTTGTCATCACCTCTTATACATCAATGAGGCCCACATGTCAAATTAATTTTTTACACCTTATTCACATCTTATTCTTCATCAAACAAACACTCCAACATTTATTATTACATTTCTCAATGAGAATAACTGAAAACACAACCAAACATAAAATCTCTTATTCCATTGATAAATTCAACAATTCCTGGAATAAGTATAAACCCCATAATAGCTTATGTCTCTATCCACACGGGCCTTCCCTCATTTGGATGCAGAATATGATTTATTCTTGAGTATACATTTATCCGAGCATAAGTGAGTATAAATAAGGATAAAATGATTTTGTGTTTGGTTGTGTTTTGAATTATTCTCGTTGGGAATCGTAAGAATAAATGTTTTGTTGTTTGGATAAAATGTGAATAAAGTATGGATAAAGATTTATAAAAGATAAAAGGGTAATGATAGTTGATTTGACAGGTGATTTATAAGATGTGATGACAGTTGATTTGACAGTGGACCCACATATTCTTTGGATAGAATAACCTAGGATAACTTTTATTCTAAGCCCCCGTTTGGATACAGAATAAGATTTATTTTTGGATATTTATTTATCCGAGTATAAGTGAGTATAAATAAAGATAAAGTGATTTTGTGTTTGGTTGTGTTTTGAATTATTCTCGTTGGGAATCGTAAGAATAAATGTTTTGTTGTTTGGGTAAAATGTGAATAAAGTATGGATAAGAATTTATAAAAAGATAAAAAGTAATGATAGTTGATTTGACAAGTGATTTATAAGAGGTGATGACAGTTGATTTGACAGTGGACCCACTTATTCTTTTGGTGGAATAACCTAGGATAATTTTTATTCTAGGGGTTGATTAGAATCCATATACCACTTTATACCAGTTTATTCTAGCACATTTTATCCGGAGTTATCGGGGCTTTCCAAACGGGGCTCAAATTTTATCCGGGGTTATCCGGAGTTATCCGGGGCTTATCCGGCATCCAAACGGGGGCTAAGGGTTGATTGAAATCTATATACCACTTTATACCAATTTATTCAGGCATACTTTATCTGGGTTTATCCGGGCTTTCCAAACACAAATTTTTTTTATCCAGGGTTATCCGGAGTTATCCGAAGCTTATCCAGTATCCAAACGAGGGCTTAGAGTTTAGCGTTTTTTATTTATTTTAGGAGCTCACTTTGTCCCTGCATCGCTTTCTTTCTTCTCGCGATCGGTGGTGCCGAATGTACGTGTTTCTCTTTCCTCAAGGTTTCTAATTTTCCTGCTTCGCTTTTGCTACATTGGTTCTTGGGAGTTGGAGGTGAAAGCATTTTTGTCCAAATTCATATGCCATGCATTCCATCCAAATCCGAAGTTTAAAATTTTTTAGACTTTAGATATTATTGGTTGTCACTTTTTGACAAATTTCTCTCTCGTCTACAAAGCATAAGCTTGTGTGGGGTTGTTGTTTAATAGATTGTTTCAACAAAGGGCAATTAGCAAATGTAGTATCGTATAAACGAATATTAACAAAAATAGCACTGGATTGAGAATATTTGTAAAAACTAGTACTGGTCAGCACTGACTTTTTTTAAAAACTTTTTATGGGCCTCCAGTGATTTTGCGTTTTAAAGAGAGGCGCTGTATATATACGGCGTCTCCTTTGTTTTTTTATTAAGATCACTTCTTCTTCTTATTTGATTAAATATTAATAACTAAGATTATTTTATCACCTATTTAATTAAATTTTAATGACTGATGTTTTTTTATTATGATAGAAAAAATAACCTGTTTCCATATATTTCTCCACCAAATTAAAACTCTGTCCTTAAAAAATTTCCATGATTTTCTCCTTCAATCTGAGTCATTAAATTTAATCAAATAAATAAATCTTCCATCATTATCTCTATTAGATATATTTTAACAAAAAAAAAACGATTTCCATGATTTTATCAACCATTAATTTTTAATTAAAGGAGAAGAAGTAGTTATTTTTTGCAAATATTCCTCATCCGGTCCTATTTTTTCTAATATTAATTTAAATTATGTTATTTTTGTTAATTGCCCTTCGACAACAATTACAAAATGGTTCCTATAAAATTTACCGAAAGGACCATCTTGAATTGCAAATTGAAATTCGTCCTTTGGATTTCATATAAATCTATCTAAACAAATTATGCATCTGCATCCCTCCAAAAATTGATATGCAGTAAACTGGACTTTTTGTGTTAAAAGTTCTAGATGGTGGTCTCAAGAGCAAGAGAAAAATTTAGGGGATGTTTAGTGTGTGTAGGCAACACTGGATGTGAATACGTGATGCCTCTTACCTTAGGCAAAGAAGAAGAAGAAGAATCTGTCTTGTACAGTAGTAGATGTCCAACCAAGCTAAATGAGAGATTTCATGGTCAGTTTCATGTTTTACACTGTGTGCAGTCAAAACAGCAGAAAACATTATATACTCTTTTATGTTGAGAGCATAAAAACATATATTTAAATTAATTGCAATTTTTGGGTGAGGTTAATTCCTTTGGGTTTGTTCTAGATTGTTGGGTTTGCATGCTTATTCAATTTTTGGGCTTGTTCTAGATTGCTCACTATTATTCTTCTTGATTTAATTCATTATGTCCGTTAATACATTTTATAAGTCCTCTGTTGCCCCTCTGTTATAGGAATTTTGTACTTCGTTTGTTCAAGCATTACTACATATGGAGTCTAGAGGAAGTTCACGTTCTCATAATTTCATTAGTAAATGTTTGTTATCCTCTGCTATATTTTTTAGGATATGTGATAAAAAAAAGATAACCAAATTTATGCATATATGATTTTTCATCTAAGAAAATTATTAGAAAGAAAACGTGTAAATTGGCGAGGATGGTATGCAAAGTTAGATAAGGAAAAAAACGATGAGATGAATGCTCGAAAAAAAGAATCAAGATCGAAGAGGAAAGCCTTCTCTCTTAAACAAGATGCTTTTGATCCGGTTCGAAGACATGAGACATCTTCTATTGAGCCTTTATCTGATGCATTAAGTATCGATCTATTGGACGCAGAACATGCTTCTGGAATTAAGGACCCCTTTAGAAAAAAAGACATCTACTTCATTGTCTTCTATGCATCGGCCTACAGAAGATTCAAGTGGCAGAGCAGAATGAAAACTTCCCTTTTTAAACTGATAATTACGTACGAAAATTGTACCTCATATGCTTTATTGTTTTCATGTCATTTCTTCATGATCATCATCTGTTTTACAAATGGAAAAAGATGAGATGAATGCTAGAAAAATAGATTCAAGATTGAAGAGGAAAGCCTTCGCTCTTGAACAAGATGTTTTTGATCCGGTTCGAAGACGTGAGACATCTTCTATTGAGCCTTTATCTAATGCATTAAGTATCGATCTATTGGATGCACATCATGCTTCTGGAATTAAAGATTGTCCTCTATACATCGGCCTATAGAAAATTCAAGTGGTAGAGTAGAACGCAAACTTCCTTTTTTATACTAATAATTACGTATAGGAAAATTGTACTTCATATGCGTATTATTTTCATGTCATTTCTTCAGGATCATCATCTGTTTTTCAATTGGAAAAAGATGACAGTCCAATGAAGAAAAGGAGACGCAAGGTTAGCAAAGAAGGGTTAGGAGATAAGCAAAATTATGGCTTGTCAATGTCAGGTAAGAACAAATTTTCAAGTGGCGTGTTCAATATAAGCATTTGCATCGTCTGTGTGACTATTTATGTGCTAATCGTGTGTCATTCAAAACAGGTGGTTTCCATGTTATGGAATTGGTGGTACTTCATCAGCCATATAGACTTCCAATTCAGTCAGATTGTGTCTATTGTGCAGCAGAAAAATTTGTACATGAGTCTAGAATCATGTGTTGTGGAGCAGAAAAATTTGCACATGATACCGGATGCGAAAGAGCTTTTTGAATGGTAAGTTTATCGACAAATTTTGATTTGATTTGTATTTATTTATGAGCCTCTCCATATCCTATTAATTATGAATGAATTCTGTAATTTTCTATGATACAAAATAGCCCAAAAAAGATCCTTTTTATATTAGTTATATCTTTTTATTGTTCTAAAATATGGTATGAGTAATTGTTGATTACTCACTCTTTACGTAGAATAGAATGCATTCAATTTATTTCTAAGGTTTTATTTACATCTAAGAACAGAAATGTTATTTGACAAGCAGAATATTTAAAAGCAATTTAACCATACTTACCTTCTCTTACAAGGCTCAAAACAAAGATAAAAAAACAAGGTTTCAGTTGTACCTAGGCACTACATTAAATATGACAGCCGGATCAGGTACTTCTCCTGAGCTTCATCCATTTCTACATGTAAGTGAGTTTTTCTATTCATTTTTTTGTCTCTGCTTTGATTACCATCTCTCTCTCTCTCTCGACTTGATATTAGCATGAATAAAATTATCATTGATTATTTGACCACATATTGTATTTCCCCCTTCCTATCTGTTTGATACTTTGTTTGGAGGGCAATATTACAAAATTTGATAATTTGACAATTTCCCCCTTCCTATATATGGTCACTTTAACAGTTGCTCTTAAGGAGATTGGTTGCACAATTCAGGTAGGCCTTGTTTCATTCTTTTAGCCATTTGAGTGGGTTTTTGTTTTAAGTATGAAATTCTGGGTCTAATGGGCAGTGTTCCAGACAACTTTCATGTAGGGGAACGATGGTTGGATTGATTAGTTTTAATGAGTTTTTTTTTTTTTTTGGCAATCTGCTTTGGTTATATTTTCAGTGACTGAAATTGATTTTACCACATTTGCTTATTCAAAAAAAAAGAAAAAGAAGAGGAATTATGCCTTACCTCAGGTGTTCCTTGTCATGATTTTTCACTTGCATCTTGATGCAACAACTAAGTTATGCAAATTGTTTTTTTTGCTCGGTAAGTTATGCAAATTGTTGACCATATGAAATTCATCAATCACAGATGACCTTATTCGAAATCCACTTCTGGAGCTCTGATACATACACAAGATAGCTGAATGCATTTGTTCAAAATTCCTTGTTTCATTTTACATTATTGTCATTTTTATTTCAGTTTCGGTGATTAACTACCTATCTGAAAAATGGATATGTTAGAGTTGTTATTTTTTCGTATTATGTCCCCAGAGATTAAAAAAACATATATTTATACTTTTTATAACCTCCCACAAGAGTCTTTTACATCTTTACTTGTTATCTAGACCATTCCCGAGAAGGCATTAGCTCTTTGTTTAACAGAATATGCATCAAATGGTCAGATTACATCTTTAGATTCTCTTCCATCTTGGATTACTAATGTAATGTTGTGGATTAGCTTAAGGATGCTATTTCACAAAAGCCCAACCTCTGAAAATAGTAGAACAATAAATCATTCCAAGGGCACAAGACATGAACAAATCGGATTAGCTATCAATCCACATATACCAGGCGAAAGAGCTTTTTGAATGGTAAGTTTATCTACAAATTTCAATTTGATTTTTATTTATTTATGAGCCTCTCCATATCCTATGAATGAATTCTATAATTTTCTATGATACGAGACAACCCAAAAAAATTTCTTTTTATGTTAGTCATTGACAAAGCATACAAGATATATTGATATGTTAGAAAGTACATTAAGTGAACTGATCTCGATTTAACTTTTTGAATGATGATTCTACAAATAGAATTTATTAGAACTAACCATTTCTTGGTTTGCACTTTATAATTAAGCATTGAAATAACTATCCTTTTCTTGTTCTAAAATATGGTATGAGTAATTGTTAATTACTCACTCTTTGCGTATAATAGAATGCATTCAATTTATCTCGAAAGTTTAATTTACTTCTAAGAACAGAAATGTTATTTGACAAGCAGAATATTTTATAAGGAATTTAACCATTCAAGGCTAGAAACAAAAATAAAAAAAAACAAAGTTTCAGTTGTACCTGGGCACTACATCGTTAAATATCACAGAGCCGCACCAAGGATTTCTCCTGAGCTTCATCCATTTCTACATGTAAGTGAGTTTTTCAATTCATTTATATGTCTATGCTCTGATTACCATCTCTCTCTCTCTCTCTCTCTCTCCTCCAATTACATAAAGTATGCTTCATACTCCTTTGACTTGATATTAGATGAATAAAACTGCTTTATGATTATTTGACCACATACGTTTGTATTTCCCCCTTCCTATCTATTTTGATACTTTGTTTGGAGGGCAATATCACAAAATTGTCATTGATTTTTTAATTGATTATCATTGAACATCGAAGATGAAGCCATGGTTTCTCAAGTTTGATGTTAAACTCTCAAAGGTTGATGAACAAACAATTTGCATGTTTGAGATATTTAACAGTATACTTCTCTTCTGCTCTTCTTATGTGTAATTTTGCATATAATGAATTATTTTTTGAAATTACCAATGATGATTTCTCATTGCAGGTATTGCGGCATCTCACGAAACATCCATTGTTCATGACCAATACTAAAATGGTCACAAGTCTGTTCTAGTTCTTAACACATATCCAGAAGAAAAAAAAAGGTTCTTAACACAATGCTCATTGCATTGTTAACTTAGAAATATTAATTTCTCAGTAAACTTATTGTAAAGATATTGCTCTTTATTTGTTTTATTTTGCTGTTCATTCTAATAGTCACAGTTCAAGAGAAGATTAATTAATTATGTATCTATGATTAACAACTAACACGCGCATCAATGTGTGCCCTTAAACTAGTCTCTTTTATGTGTAATTTCATAATAAATTTTACAAATGATTTATTTCACCAATTTTAAAATTTCATAAAGATTATTTATGTACATATAACATGATATATTATATAGCATATACATATACTGAAAAAACTGAGAGGATTAGTTGTGGACAGTTTTTTTAAAATATTTTTTTAATTTACACACACATGCAAGTGCATGGGGGGGGGGGGAGGACTACTCTAATCTAATTGATTACAATGCCCAAAGCCTTTTGAAGGGCTTTTATTCCGGGTTCGGAACCTCTGTTTTGGTATAACAGAGATTCTCTGTTTTGACCAATGAGAAGAGGATACGTGGATTAGTCGAACACGTGAGCTCACGTGATGGAACGGACGAAAAGAACAGAAGTTCACGCCGTTTGCCTCCGATTATTTTTATCTCCACCATCCGATCAAATATGGACGGTCCAGATCTGATCGGCCTTTGTTTGTTTGTACATTACATCCCAACCGTCTGATCTGATCTGGATGGTGATGATTACTTTATAGAAGATATTTATACCCTCAATCTTCTCTCTCCAGCCTCATTTGACCAGCCTCTTTGAAAAGACCCTAGCTGCCTTGACCCTTCGAAACCCTAGCAACCACCGCCATCACCGACTGCCACCACCGTCCCTGCCGCCGGAGACGACTGCCACCACCGAAGCCCTAGATCTGACCCTCTTCGAAACCCTAGCCACAACCACCGCCATCACCAACTGCCACCACCAAAGCCCCCACCGCCGGATACGACCGCCACCACCGAAGCCCTAGATCTAACCTGCCGGAGACGACGACGCAGGCCCAGATCCGGCCCACCAAGAAGAACTCCGGCACCGGCCCCGACAACAAGAACTCCCTCTCTGTAACAGGTATTCATTCCCTCTTCCCTCTCTGTATGTGATATGTTGGGAAATTTTTTTGGGATAGTTGGGGCAAAAAAGGTTCACAGAGACCGTACTGTGGATTTCAAATATAAAAGATGAACTGAGAGAGGCTATTTTTCTTTTATGTGACGAGTTATAGTCTTTTAAGTTCACAATCTTTTATCTTTAATTATACAACGGTTTTGGTGATGATTGAAAATAGTAAATTAATATCTGCCCACCAAGACACCTTGGAGTTTTTTTGTGAAAGTAAAAATAAAATCAGTATTGTTTTCAGGTAACAATTGATGGATTTGAATATTTTGGACTGATTAATTCTTATCATTATTGTTTTCAGGTAACATTTGATGGGTTTTCGGTAAGAATTCCAGTTGTATATGCATCCTGTTCTGAATGCGAACAACAAGTCAATGAATTCCAGGTGTAGGTGTACATGCATCCTGGTCTAAGTGCAAACAACAAGCCCAAAGACCAACAGCGTTCTCATGTGGTCGTGCTACCCACATCTCATTTTGTTCATGTAATAGTTTATAATGGTCAGACTTCAGTTTGTAATGTTGAATGATGAATGGTAAGAATGACTCTCGATTTCATATGTTGTGAGGCTTGTGATTAATATTGTACTGATGACTTTCATAAGTCATTGGAAATGTTACTTGTTTGGTACTGTGTATGCATGCTTGCAGCTTGCTACTAAATAAGATGGTATATATTTTAAAGAATCTATATAAACAAGTTGAAGAAAAATAAACTGTAACATAAAAAACTATGTAGAATCTTCATATAAGGCTCTTCATGTTCCAAACAACATATTCAGATAATGCTATGAAAGCATCCGCTCATGACACATCATTCTGCTTTTGTCAATACATTGATATAATTTAGCTTATGTTTGAAGGCAGAAGTTTGAATACAGCCTCTGTTGCTTATATAATTTAGCTTACTAATAAAAAAAAGTTGCTTGTATGGCACTGATGCTTCGCATTTATATTAGGATTATTGCAAGCATCAACATTCCAGACCGAACATTGCAAGCATCAACACACAATCCACATCAGTTCATTTATATGTTGGTTGTTGCAAGCATCAGGATTCCAGACCGAACAACTTGCAAAAAGACCAACATTTTCTTTTTGGACTAAAAGGCTCCAGATCAGGGCAAGTTTACATAAGTATCAAAATGAGCTGCATTAGGATAGTCATATATGAGCTGCATTGCAACTGTTCTATTCACCAGGCATATCAATGTAGTAAGTTAAAATAAGATGGACGTGAAACAAACAGAATTTGAATCAATTTGATTAGACCAATACATATTATTTCACATGAATTAATACAAACAGAGGTTGATTAGTATTCTTCAAGATAGAAGTGTTTACAAATGGAAAAAAATCTCATTAATTCAACCAAAAATTCTCAAGCACAGGAGATTCAGTGTGATTTCTTGCTTTCAGTTGGGCATCATATATACCGGAGAAGGTCACGCCACTTCTGATAACCCCCAAACTGGTTGTATTTGGAACCCACAAAAAAAAAAATCAACCTTGAGAGCCAAGAAGACCTCCGGCAGTACGGGCTTCGGTGGTGGCTACATAGTTAAGATTCTGACTTTAATAGTTAGGATGTATATATAGTTTTTGCTAGTGGTGTATAGTTTTGTAGTTTCTTGTACCCCTGTTTTTGGGGTCTCAAAAAAAAAAAAAACCAAACACCCACTTGGACACAACCTCATTTAATGTCTCTTAAACCTTGTTTATTTGGTTAAAAAAAAAAACCAACTCCAGATTGGAAAGGGCAACCCAGATTCAGATTGAAATGTGAAAAAAAAAAAAAAAAAAAAACCAGAACCCAAGCAAAAGAAAGAGAGAAAACAAGGGAAAGAAGAGATAGACAGGAGAGATGAGAACAACCAACACTTCAAATAAGTCCAAATTTCATGTATTAGATGACCCAAAGAAGTGAAAGAGGAAAAAAAACCAACTTTTCCTGAAATCTTGTTCAATGGATCCCTCCCAATAAAACCCACCGAAGAGAGAGAGAAAGATCCGGTTGGGGATTCAGTTATGGAGACCCAAGCAGATGAGCTGATGAAGAAGATCGAATAGCTCCAAGTGGGGCACGCCCGCCTCAAGCAGCAGGTGTCGAAGCTCCTTCCGGGCGACGGCGGCGGGGACTGGTGATCGGATATCAGGCAACAGAGGTCCCAGTCGGTGTCCCCTTAGAGGTCAACGTTGGCCATCGCAACGAGGAGGATGAACTGGGGCTTCGATGGCGGTGGCGGCAGTGGTGGTGGCGAGCGGCGACGGTGCGGGGGCGGCGAAGGCGTCGGGCTTGAGGGGGCGACGGCGTCGGAAGGCGGTGGTTACAGGTGGGGTTTCGAAGGGGGGCGGTTTTGGGTTTCGGAAAGAAGAGATGTACCTGATTTGATTTCAAGTCGGAGAGAGAGAGACGGAAGGAGACGGAGGAAAACAGTGGGTTTTCTGTTAAATGAGATCTCGTGTTCGACTAGTCCACGTATCCTCTTCTCATTGGTCAAAACAGAGAAACTCTGTTATACCAAAACAGAGGTTCCGAACCCTTTTATTCCCTAACAAAAAAGACTGACATGTAAAGGTGTATATTAGTAACCCTAAAATTAAAGCAGTTAAACTAGTTCACTGAAAGCCAGTATGAATACTCTTCAGATTGGACAGGTTGAACAGCAAAGAATTTACAATTACAGATAACATCAGGTGATAAAAAAATGTTTCAAATATATTTGATGTGATTTATGTAATTGATCTATTCTCTAAGATATAACAAAGTAGACAATTAGCCTAAAAAAATTGGTCACCTCCTTTGATTCCATGCTGATTTTTGTCTCATGACAAGGCTGGCATATATGAGCTCGTTCCATGCATCTGGGACCCCAGGAAGACACCAGTGGCTGCAGTCCTGCCGTCTTAATGACACCTTTTGACCTTCTGCGAGTTTCTTCCTGTAAATCGATGGGTGACCATCCTTGCGGAAGTTGGTCAATTTCGTGATGTTCAAAAGGATCACAGGGACTCTCATTTCGTGGATAACGTCTTCAACAATCCTCATTTTCATAGGGTAGCTATCAAGGAAGGCACCACTTAAGATCGGCTCTGTCTCTCCATTACACGTTCCACCTGAGTCCCAGTCTCCTCCTCTGGTGAACGACAATATCTTGATCAGATTTTTTTTTCTTGGTACAAGATCCCTATTGGGTTATAAAGTCTCTCTAACACACAGTGGGTATACTAGGAAGACTGAGCCATCATGGACCCAGATCTGACTGTGGAGCATAAGCTCACAAAACCTACAGAGGGCTATACACAATTTTTGCAGTCTTGCAAAAATTGCAAGACTCAGAACCTGGGTCCTCCAAAGGGGGAGGTGTCCCACGAACCGTTAGGCGATTGGTCCAAGGAACAACAATATCTTGATCAGATTGAATACCGATACAAAAATGATAAATAATAAAGAAAATGATGCAGGAGTATTGCCTGAAATGAGCAGTTGAGTATCCTCTGTAGAAGACCAATTTCTTTGCAGGGTTTATGTTTTTGTTGATCCAGCTTCCCCAAGTCCTCATGGCTCTCTTATACGCTTCAACAGCATCAAATTTTGGATAGACAGTATCACCTTCCTGATAGTAGTCCTTCCTGCGATTGATTAGAGACATCATTGTACTGAAATGCTGCTGTGCTATACGATTAAAGTTCTGTTTGTTTTCCAAGTGTAAATTGCATGATAAATTGACAAGCAAGGGGTATCTATTATCAAGCCTTGTAATGTATAAAAGAAGGCTAAACTTACCCTTTAGAAGTTTTTCCATGAGTCCACCAGTGGCCAGTATTGAAAATCAGAATGTCAGCATGCTTCCATCGAGCAGCTGACTTGTCAATGCGATCTATCTGCAGACTTGGCCTTGATTTTCCCTGTGCGGTAAGGTGGGTTCCTTCCCTAACGAGGAAATGCGAGCGACAGAACTCTACAGTGCAGTTAAAATCCTGTTTATTTATAATGTCAGCAAAAAGCAATTTATCAAGGGCATATCCAATGTTGAAGCAACCATGAGCAATTGAATTTAATTTGAGTATGTTCTTTGATGTCAAGTATGGATGTTGAAAATTTGAAATTAGCTCCATGAAATTGTTTACCCATACATGAAATTTTGTCTTCAATCTATCATTATTCTCTTTTTTATCCAAAATTTATTATATTTTGTGGAAAACAGCAAAGACAATGTCCTAAACAAGATGATGATGATCCTCACACTGGTCAGAACACTGTAAAATGACACTGCCCAAATGGTAATTTAGTGGATAAACAAAATTGAATTTTCCTACCAGACAGAAACTTTCAAATGCCACTAGTATATTTACAAAACCGAAATAAAAGAGCATACTGCAATGCAATTATATTTATCCATCCTCACATGGCAACAATTAGGATATCAATAACAAGTAGTTTCCAAACAAACTTCGGTATCACAGCATGATAAAAGTCAAATTTGCAACATCTGAGTTTTTCAATTCATCTTTTCATGATTATTTGATTTAGCATATGACATTTAAACTTGAAGTGGCATTATGAGGTAACTTAAGGAAACGTGCCATCTTGTAAAATTTGGATTGAATTTCCACCGAACCAGAAGTCTCTGATCAAGACTAATCGTGCAAGACCCCAACAATCCACATTGCATTCTAAATTTTATGTAAATAAAAATGATGATTGAGAGAATCAATAATCTACCGCAAATTGAAAGATAAAGTATCCTCGCCCTTTAGTTATTTTATTGCCTCGTGTCTCATACATCCGGCTCTTGTCAGGCAGCGCTTCTCGTAGAAGGCACAACATTGATTCAAATTGGTTGCGGTTCACAGAGTCCCCAACTAGCATCATCCTTTTACCTCTTAACCTCTCCAAAAACTCTGTTGCGTTAAACCTACAAGCCATGTATGAGGAAAGAAAAAAAAAATGCACTTCTAATCATCATAACCAACACAAGATAATATCATATGTAATGAAGTAGATGAAGAATCAGCTGTTCAAGGACATTCTGTGAAATAGTCAAGTTGAATGAATTTCGGGATAGATATTAATTATTCTCACTTTTACTATCAATCTAACATTTTTGTATTCATGCGAGCTCTTGTCTGCATATAAATATTCCTTTTATGTGTATCTAAATTTCTCTCTGAGAAAGAGAAAAAAAAAAGAAGCAAACTTTTGTAACAAGTAAGTTGCATCAGGCTAGGTGCATGCTGTTTCTAACCACCAACACAGTGTTTCCAGATTCGATATGGAAAATACCTCAAATCAATAACTGATCACATATCTAATCAACTTGTAGGTTGAACTCATGGTACATCACAGCAAACCCTGCAGTCTGCCACATCAATGATTAATTTGACGCTCACTCAGTGCGAACAAGTGGGTTGTTATCAGTCACACACACTAGATGTGAAGAATCAAGAAAGATTCTAAATAAGGATTGATCCAATGACCCAAAAAATGACTAATTTTCTGACCCAATTTCATTTCCTACCGATCACAAGAGGGCATGTCATTCTATCAGTTAATAGAAGTGTTATCTTATTTGGGATTGGTCCACCTCAGATTCGGTCACTGGGTAGGGGTCAAGATTTTGGCTATTAAAAAAAAGTCTTCTTCTTTCTAAATTTAGATAGATAACAAACATGCTATGTTTTAAACTTTCAATCGCACCAACCTTCACACTTTTACAGCATCATACATTATTTTTCAGCATCCATCAATGGACCACAAATCCTCATGTCACATTCAATCTTTGCATTGCTGTCAATGAAAGATGAAATATAAATGAAACATTTATGTCTTCAAGTGTTGCAGCATCAAAAAGACTACTAATGATTCAATTAATGAGTGGCATTCTTGGAATATAGGTCTCACGATTCAAAATCATCCAAACATTGCAAAAAAATCAGCTTTTTTTTTTCAAAAAAATAGAAAAAAAGAAGAAAAGAAACAGTTACTCACCTGGGAAGATCACAGCCGTCCGGTTTCCATCTCCACTTCAGGTAACCCGAATCCGGTCGTCCGTTCTCCTGGCAAGTGAAGGCCTCGTCCACGTAAGGGCAAGATCCCGGCCTGTACAGCGGGTACTCTTCGTCCCTCGTCCATGTCCCTTGGAACAGATCACACTCACCTCCAACTTGATCATCGTCTCTGTCATTGATGTTCTTGCCGTTCTCTTCTTCATTGACTATTTGAACATTCACCTTCTCATCGGACGGTTCGGTCTCTCCAGTGTCGTCGGGATCGATGGATCCGACATCACCTTCATCTCCACCGTCCGAATCGGCGGCGGGATCCGGGGAGGTCGGCTGCGGCGTCGGAGGTGCAACTGAAGACTCGGAGAGAGAAGGGAAGTCCAGAGCGAGGAGTGGTTGCGGGGGTTCTGATGAGGGGGTGATCGGGAGATTTGAAGTGGCGTTGGAGCTGTAGAAGGAGAGGTTGGGCTTGAGAGAGCGCTTGTTGGAGGAGAAGAGGAGGAGGAAGAAGAGTGCAAAGGAGGAGAAGTATAAGGCGGAGCAACGGTTCAACGGCAGTGACATCGATGGATGAATGAAAATGGGGGAAATAAATAAAAAGGGGACTCGTTCGATCCGTTTATTCTGAATTGTTTGAGTGATTGCATCGTCGGAACAATTTGATAAACGGAAAGTTCTTCCGTCGTTCGATTAGTGTGTTGTAGGACGAGTAATGGCTGACAAGGATCAGGTAGATTAACCGGTTCTGGCGGAACAGTGGAACCGAGGCGGTGTCACGTGGTGACCTGACCTATCGCACGTGATGGAATGAATGTTGTGGTTGCTAAATAATCAAAAGATGGATCAAATTTATAACTATTATATATATATACTAGTTTTATTGTACGCGCATTCGCGCGAATTAATAAAATGTATTTCTAACATGACAAATGAACTTTATATTTTTTTGACTTCAAAGTATACGAGGATATCAAATTCTCAAAAATACAGGTAAATAATAATATTTTTTATATGAATTAATGAATTAAGCAAAACATTTGAATTCATAAGTCACATTAAGAAAATTTATACATACATATTATCCTCGACCTATAAGTAAGTAAAACATAATTTTTACCCATTAACATCGGAAGTGAAGAAAAATTTTCATGTGTCCAAACATCTGTTGTCTCAAGAGCATTAATTTATAGAAATAGATATTTGATTTTTAAAGAATGTATTTCAAAGACTTTAATAACAAATGTGTAATAAAAATTTTAAAAATAAATTGATATTCTAATTTCTAAATTTATTATAACATTATATATTTGACTTATTATCACTTAAATTTAATTATCTTATTTATAGAATTATAGTCATTAAAATATTAATTACCATGATTTCAAATGCATATCAATAAAATGTATTTATATAATAAATTATATAATATCATTTCTTATCATGTCCCTACATAATTTCTTAATAGCATGAATAAAAAAGTATCTAATAGCATTTCCTGTTATATTTCTACAAAATTTCTTAATAACATTAATAAAATTCCATTTTGTTATGTAATAATGTTTTCTCATCATTCTTCGAGGTAAGCTCTTTCGCGTAGAACTAATTATGTTTTATCAAAATTCTCAAACAACAACGCAATCATAATATTTAATAATAAATATTTCATAATATTTATGATACTAATAATCAATTAACTGATTTAAATCTTTTTATCTGTAGTCAAAATCCAGAAAAAAGAGAGAGACTAAAAAACAATTGGATACACTTCCTCCATGAAATAACTGATTTAAAATTTGGCGAGTCATTTTTTGATACGAGAGATTTCATTATAAATCTTAAAATTTGAATAAGGCATCTCTTTGTAAAATAGATAGGGGTCTAATTATAAAATTGGTTCAAACAAAAGATGAAACTTCAAAGATCTCTCAAAAAGAGTTGTTAGGGATCTAATAATAAATATGAGAGACCTGGGTGCCTATCTACAAATAACCACATAAAAATACAAATGTGACCAATTTTTCAGGGATCTGTTTATAAATAAGAGGGATCTAGGGGTGTATCTGAAAATGCCCGGATCTGGGGACCTATCTATAAATAACCATAGAAAAGGACAAATTTAGCCGATTTTTGTATGGACTTGTTTATAAATAATAGGGATACGGGGGCTTATCTGTGAATGACTGAATAAAATGTTCCGCGGTAATAACATGGTTTTGGGCATTTATGAATGAATGAACAACCTAAGGGTTTTTTTTATAACAAAGCACCTTAGATGAAAACTTTTGGCACTATTGTAGTGCTTTAGGATATAGAGTATAGATATAGATATAGTTAATGTTATAATGTCTCGACTTATTCTGCCTGTGATCTAGATTATTCTGCTAGATTATTCTGCAAGTCTGTTATAGAATTAGTTCATGGCATTTGTTAATAAAAAGATTTTTTTATTAACAAATAGTTAATCTTGGGTGGGACCTGACAAATAAAAGGTTTTTCGTATGAATCATGTTCAGCTTCTCTTCTGACTGATTATGTTATCTCTATCTATTTACTCACAATGATGACAGTAACAAGGGTAGGGGTGGCTATGGGCCGGGCTTTTTTCGGACGGGTCTTGACCGGGCTTGAGGGGATTCGGGCCCCGGCCAGGGCCGGGCCTAAAGTCCAAAATAAGGTCCGAGCCCGCCCATAGGCCTGGCCATGAATGGGCCAAGTCCGGGCCGGGCCGGGCCGGGCTTAAGGTTTGGGCTGGGCTTTCTGGCCCACATTTTTTTTTGATTTTTTTAGTTAAATTAGAATATACAATAAAGTAAATAAAAATATTTTGAACAATAAAAAAATTTGAATTGAATATTGATATAACTTCACAATAATTGCACATTATAAGTTTATAACAAGAAATATTTGAACATTAATTGAATAGCTACTATAAACTCATAGAAAAATATTTTAATGAAACATTACAATGATGGAATATTAGCTTGTGGGTGATGACTGCATCACAATAAAATGAGTACATCCCAACTAGGTTGGCACCTACCCATTTTATCTATCATTTGCACAACTCTACCCAAAGCCATCCTTCAAGAAATGACAAGAATACAAGTAAATTTAAACTAAATTTCAATTTAAATTTACAACATCATCAAATTGGTCTTCAAGAGCCTCCTCAGTCAAGATAGTCTGAGTTTTTTTGTTGTGCTTTATACCAATCTCGTAGGCACATGCACTGCTCGATTACATCTGGATGTAAACGACTTCTATAATCATTCAATACTCGATTTCCAGTGCTAAATGCTGATTCCGAAGCAACTTGTGACGTTGGAACAGTCAATAAGCCATAGCAGAAAGAACAGGAAATCAATTTTCTTGCCCCTTCCACCATGCCAAAACATCAAAAGTCCATTCGTCGTCTTCTTCGACATTTGGTTCTTGAAGGTAGCGTTGTAGTTCAGATGTACCACTGCTACCTAGCGACCGGTTAAGAGTGCTTAGTCGCACCTTGAATTGTTTTCACCCTGACGCTGATTTTTCTCTCGGTTGTTGTGATGAGGATGTATCGAATTGACCACTTTGTCTTTGAGTGTTCTCTCTTTGAGACCTGTATTCTTCAAACATAGCTTGTAAAACAGAATTAATTTAAGCAATATTTTCATAATCCGAACCACTATCAAGACCATTAAAACATTGATAAATATATTCAACAAAAATTTCTAGACCACTTATTTTGAAACGGGGATCCATAACAGTGGCTAATCCAAAAATGATGGGAATTTTTTTTCAATATTTTTAAAATTTTGCCTCCATTGCTTCACAAATTGGTTCAAAAGCAACTTCATTTCTATGTTGGTTAAAAACATCACAAATATGGAACAAATGTAGTAGTACCTGGTTGGAAGTAGCATAATAAATTTCAGAAAAACAAACAGTAGCATTATAAAAAACTTTGAATAAATTTTTAATCATTTCTAAGCATGCCCAATCTTCAAGACTAATTTCATCATCATAATTTTTCTGTAACAAATATGTACTAATAACATTTTTATAAGGAAGAGCTGCTTCAATCATCAAATAAGCAGAATTCCACTGATGTCTAACATCCGTCGGTATTTTTTTACTTCTAAGGCCTGCAGTTTTACATGCTTGACGAAATTCTTGATATCTACTTGTAGAAGAAAAAGTACAAATGAAAGATTGTTTTATACGCTCAATAAATGGCTTAACGGCTTCTAAACCATCTTGCACAATAAGATTGAGTATATGACAATAACAACGAACATGTAATAATTTGGATGTTGTACATGAAGGCAAGCATCTTTCTAAAAATCTAGCTAAAACATCATTAGAAGAAGCATTATCTAAAGTAATTGTAAAAATTTTCTCATAAATATCCCAACTTTGAAGTTGGTTGATGATACTAGTTGCAATCGCTTGTCCTGTATGGGGGGCATCAAGATAAGAGAAGCAAATAATTCTTTTCTGCAATATCCAATTTACATCAATGAAATGAGCTGTTAGTGAAATATAACATAAAAGTTGATTAGAAGTCCATAAATCAGAAGTTAAACAAATTCTTCCAGGAATATTACTAAGGGTTACAAGTAAATCAGTCTTCTCTTCAGCATATAATTTTTCGACATCTCTCTTAACTGTGTTGCGAGAAATTGGTTGAAATTGATAACCAAAATCTTTTTGGATCCACTCTTCAAAATCAGGATCTTCAACCCTTGAAAATAGTTGTTCAGTCTTGATTATATATTTCACAGATTCTTTTCTAGCAACAACTTGATTAAAACTATAATTTGACAATTGTCCAGTCGAGGATCTACTTAATTGTGATTGAAATTTAGATCCACCAATTTTACGGGTACATTCAGCAGCATGTCTAATTAAGTGGCTAGTGCCACTACAAGAATTAGCAGTTAATTCATTACCACAGAAACGACATTTAGCAACTGTTTTGAAATATCCCGCAGGTTTTGTAGGATCTTGAACACTTATCTTGTCGAAAGTGTCCCAAGCTGCAGAAGGTTTTCATTTTGGTTTGGAGGTACCAACTTTATCTACAGCAGGGGAACCAACTGATGGATTTTCAGCATCAGCTCTAAAAGCATTATCTGCAGAAAGGAGAATTTAAAAAAATTCTGAAATACTGAAATAAATAATCTAAGAAAGGAGAACAGAGTTTCAGAGAGATTGATCAAATAATTTAGCAAAGAACACAAAAATTTCACTTGAACTTCGTAGAGCAACTTCAGAGAGTTTGAGAGTATGGGAGATAAGTGATTGAAACTTGAAAGGCTATGGGGGTATTTATAGTGTTTTTGTGAATTTTGAAATTCAAATTGCAATAGAATTTTTATTATATATTCTCCAACAGCTATAATGGGATTCCCAATGTAGTGGAGTTTTCAATATTTTTAATTTTGATTGAACTTTATTGGGAACCCCACACATAGAAAACCATACCACATTAGGAATCCCATTATAGCCATTCGAGAGGGTTAAAAATCCGTTGGGGAGGGTTTTAAAAAAACCTTAGGGCCCATGACCGGGTTGGGCCCGGGCCTACGGGCGGGCTTTTCCAGACCAGGTTCCGGGCCGGGCTTTGGGTTTTTTTCCCAAGGCCCAAGCCCGACCCTATGGAAGGTCCGGGCCCGGGCCGGGCGGCCCAAAGTCCAGGCCGGGCCCGGGCCGGGCGGCCCAAAGTCCAGGCCGGGTCCGGGCTCGCGGGCCGTTTGGCCACCCCTAAACAAGGGCTCCAAAATCTCCACACATAATTACCATCATCTGTCCATTTCCAAGTTCCAACGTCCTGATTGATCTTCATTGCAATTGGTTTAAGTTGAGTGTACCAATGTCCACATTGTGTATTATTGGAGATTTAAGTATAGGAAAAAAAACTTCCCAGGTCAACAAAGGCTTGGTCGAAAGTATACATTGGGATTCAACAGAAGCAGCGTCAAATTGGGTCCCGAAAATCAACGGACAGTCAGTCGATGTGTTGATACAAAACACTAATATGCCGTCTTACATCGACATGGTTGCAGTCGATTAGTGACTTCGGGTTACTGACAAGAGCCTAGTCGAACTATGCACTATACGACAACACTGAATTTGTCGACCCGTTTATTTGTTCACCTCACGGTGATAGTTATTTTGAGCTTCGAATCATCCTCGAATAGGAACTCTAATTTTCTGCCACTACTGGTGATCCATTATACAACCAAACATTTAACAACACTTGTAGAATAAAATAGTTCGAGACTCGAGAGTTTATCTAAATTTATTTGGGGCAATCCATTTGTATTTTTTTATAATTTTGTGAATCTTGTATAGTTTACACACAGCATATATACACGATGGTCATGGCCGGACTGTTGAGAAGGTCAGCCGCCGTCGGTAATGGAGAACGAATGCACTCGGGGAGAGACAAGGGCACGTGGAGCTTTTTGTTTTTTTATGTTATTTTATTTGGGTAGTGGGGTGGTGGGTGTAATGTATTCCAAAGAACTATGACTGGTAAATTTGTAATGAGTATAATATTCTGGGTGGTGGGAATATCTACACCTTAAGTCCACGTTTGGATAACGGAATTGAGTTATTCTGAATAGATAATTATTCCAGTATGATAACAATTATACATGAATAAGAGATTTTATGTTTGATTGTGTTTTTTTAATTCTCATTGGAAAATGTAAAACTATAGGTTGAGTTGTTTGGTTGATAAAGAATAAAATATAAATAAAGTGTAAAAAGATTGATTTGACATGTGGGCCCTTTGATGTATAAGAGGTGTTGATAAGTGATTTGATGTGATAAAATGTAAAAAGTAGATTTGACATGTGTGCCCATGAAAATAAATAAATTGAGTATAGCTTATCCTAGGGGTTACTTAGAATTGTTATACTCTCTTATACTTGTTTAAACTGGCTTAGTAATACCAAGTTATACTCTATAAACAAACAGTCATTTTTTTTTATCCATTCTTATACCACCCTTATACCCCCCTTATACTCCCTTAACCCGCTATCCAAACGGGGTGTAACAGAAATACTAGGTAACTGAATTGTACATGATGCTAATTTCGAGTTTCACAAGCTCCTTTAAGAAGGGAAAAAGTTAGCATAGTGGCATGATCTAGAAGGGAAGATTTTACAATAATAGAAGCTATAACTAATGATGAAAGGGAATTTTGTATTTATACTCTTATTAAATATGATATTTTACGTTATACCTCCTTTAAAAAGCTAATTGCATTTATACCCCTACAAAATTCTTTTATGTTACAACTGTGCCCTTCCATCTGTCTCTGTTAACTTAACTAACCTAACCACAATTGAAACCCTAATCACACCCCATAAAACCCCTCTTTTACCCTTGACTAATCAAAACCCTAAATGTCCAAAAAAAAACATACAATCCTCTTTGGGGTCCACCACCCCGCCTCGGACACCGAGGTAGGAGATGATGGCGGAGGCAGACTCCGACGACAACGGGTTCATCGACCTCGATGAGTTCATGGAGCTGAACACGAGGGACTGGTCGATCTCAGTGGAGGAGCTCGGTGAGGAAATGTTGCTTGCGAGGTGCCGATGGATGATCACGGAGTTCGATTGGAACGACAATGGATGGATCTGCTTCAACGAGTTCAAGGTGATGATGATGGGATCGTCGACTAATTGAGGTGATATTTGGTTTCTATTGATTGAATGAATTGGGGAATTGTAAATATGGAGATTATTTAGTGAGATATATTTGGTCATGGTAGAACATTCATTTCTTAGATCTTGAAATTCTTTTTATTGAATTTGATTGATCATTCTTTTTTTTCTAAATCGGTTCTCGCATTGTGATCTTGATTGCATGTGTGTGAATTATTGGATCTTTAAAATATTTATCAATATTTCTTCTAATTAATTTTCTGATTCTTTTTTAAACTACATTGTTTTTAAAATTGCATATTTTTATGGATTATATGTTGATCTTGGAATTTTGTAAAATTAATTGTGAATATAATTTCTTCTATAAAAATGACCCTCCCATGTATGTTTTTGTAAAACTCACTCTTGACATGATGTTCACATAAAATTAAAAATATAATTTGATATTAAAAGTCTACAAACACATTATGTTTTTTTTTTGTAACATGTAATTTTGATTATTTCATTTAATTCCTATGTAATACTATCGTGTCATTTATACAAAACATCAAATAAATAAATAGAAATCCTAATAGTTAAAGTTTTGTATTATGTTAATTTTTGTAATATGTTTTTAATTTAAATGAATAACCATAAAAAAATATTTTAGTAATGTTGTTTTCTTTTGTTTTTCACTTTCGAATGAAATACCTAAATTCTGTTTTAAAAAATAATGAGAGGAACTATAGTTAAAACTTCATAATTTTTTAAGGGCAATTAATCATTGCCTTTTTTATTTCAGAATGAATTTTGTGATTATTTTCTAGTATGGTTATATGATTGAAATATTGTTTATTGGTAGATTTTCTGTTATGGAAAATAAAATTTGTCAGTGAAGCTCAAATAAACACTATGTATCTTAGTCTTTTGAATAATTGTAAGATTTTCAACATGGAAAATTCAGTTAGATCTTGGTATATTTTGTTTTTATGTTTGGGGCTAACATCTAGCTTAGCCTTTCAATCGGTCATTGAAGAATATGAGAAAAAAAGGGTTTTAGCAGGTCTGGAGGTTGAAGAAAAGGGGTTTTATAAGCATCGGACAGACATAGGGGCATAGATGCAGTTTCAAATGGACACAGGGGTGTAAATGAAATTTTTTGAGCCCCTGCTGTCTTAAGGGTAGTTTGATCAATTTATTTCACATTTAACGCCGATAATGGAATATTTTCGGTATATTCCACTCTCATCCGACGGAACTTAGCCTAAGGGGCACAGTTGCAATACGAAAGAATTTTCCAGGGATATAAAAGCAATTAGCTTTTTAAGGGAGTATAGCGCAAAATACCATATGCAATAGGGGTATAAATGCAAAATTCCATGATGAAATTTACTATTACAATATATTAATGATAGAAGAGTAAAGATCTTAGTGACAAAATTCAAAACAAATTTAGTCATAACTTAGGGCCCGTTTAGATGGGCGATTGGGGTGAGTTTGCGTTCCAAAAACCAAGGAACTCTACCTCCCATCCAAACACAATTTTCGCTGTTGCGTTACATTTGAAATGGTAGCATTAGCAGGCAATTTTTTTGGTGTTTTGAAACGTACAAAAACACCGCTTCTCCACCACCTAGTCGAGTTTCCAAACGCGGAGGCCCACACCGCCGAGCCCAACGGGCCCTTAGTCCTTTCAACCAAGTTTCCCAATCCATACTACATCATATAAGAAAGAATAGTGTTAGAGACAGTTCCGTAGACAATCTGACATGGTTTAATTTTTTAAAAGTAAAACACCCCATTTAATTGTATAAGATTCGATGAAAAATATATTTTTTTTATAATGAATTGAGTGAACCAAATTTTAACAAATATAAAAAAATTAACAAGATATATGAATCATAGAGAGAGAGAGAGAGAGAGAGAGAGATGAGTATATGACTATTTAGATATTGTAATTGTTTGTGAGTTTGTACGCAAAGTGACACAAACAGAAGATTAGACTGGCGTGTGGCATTGTCTTTGTATCCATCAATCCCCAACGAAACAAAACAAATAAAAAATATCGGTGATACCAACAACAAGAAGGCCGCCCATTCTCCGCTCTCTGTTTTTTTTTCCCTCACACGCCAATGAAAACATTCGTTGAGATACATGCAGCACATTAGTTAGGCAGTTTGAAAACGGGTTTAGAGTATTTTTTAGTTTACAGGTATATGCAGCACATTTCTGGAAATGAGTTTTTCAAATATATATTCAAACATTTAAAAAAAAAAAAAAAAATTGCACGTTAATTTAAAGCTGTAGACCATTTTTTTTTAAAAATAAATCAAAAGTTAAATTTTTCATAATAGATAGATGGAAAACAACTTTGTACAAACTTAGTCTTAAACCTAACATTTGGTGAAAGCTTAATATTTAACATGTTTTTAAACGAGGCGGCCTTAGATCTCATTCATTTAAGAGATATAGAATCCGTTACAATTGAAAAATAAGATTTTGAATAAAGTGGCTTAAATAGATTTCATTCCTGGAAATCGCATTTTTTACGTTTTTTAAAAAGCAAATTTTTGCACTAAAATCTGTAAATAATTTTTTTTTATTATAAGTCTATTTCCTAACCCGTTTAATAAGACGTTTGAGCTTTATGTTTAATTAAAAAGCAGAAGCAGCCCAAAACGTGCTGTCAAACGGGCCCATAACCTCCTTTAATTTATGGTGAGAGGGTGCCGACTTAATCAAAGCTCGAATTAGTGTGAATTGGTTACACTATTCAAGAGTTTCATGTCTCTCCACACACATATTGAGGTTTAAGAATTATTGACATAGTGACTCCTTCATAATTAGATCTCACACTCATATAACAATCAAGGGAACAAAAATCAACATAAGATAATACATAAATTTACGTGGTTTAGTAAAATTTGCCTACATCTATGTAGTAGAGCAAGAAAAAAAATCATTAAAGCAATCGAATTACAAAAATCCCTCAACATCTTTCCTCAAGACCCCCATTCTCTACAAAAAAAAAAAAAAAAAGCATGTACACGACTACTGCTTGTCGCAGAAAATGAAATATCTCTTATCCCTGATAAGGAAGAGACAAAATAAATATGACAGAAAATTTACAAAAACAAGATAAGAAAATTTACAAAAACAAGATATAAAAATCTCCTCAGCACCGTCCCTTGCTTCTCTTAAAAAAGAGGGCTGACCTTAAACGTTCGTGAATAAATCTTTTATACTAGAATGCATTACATTTCACAACCATAAGAGCCCAAGAGTTTTTGTTATTGGCGTATTGATTTATTAATATTATGTACAAGGCAGAGATTCAAATTAATTTTGTTTTCGAAGAACAAAATAATTTGATTTTTATGTGTTCATGTGTTTTATCTTTTTTTTTCCCTTTTACCCACTTTCATTTCAATGTATTTTACCTTTTTGCCCCCCTTTTGCCCACCTTCATTTCAATCTTTTTATTGTTCTAAAAAAATAGTGGAATTCCTTGATTAGTAGATTTACATTGACTATATCTTTTTTCCACCTTTCATTTCAATCTTCTTAATTGTTCCAAAAAATAGAGGAACTCTATCTGGCTTTGATTTATAGATTTACATCGACTGTATAAATCAACATCTATAATATCTATTCCAGTACCTTCATGAAGATTCACACTTTAAGCCCCCGTTTGGATACCGGATAAGTTCCGGATAACCCCGGATAACCCCAAATAAATTTTTTTTTGTGTTTGGAAAGCTCGGATAAACCCAGATAAAGTGTGCCAGAATAAACTGATATAAAGTGGTATACGGATTCCAATCAACCCCTAGAATAAAATTTATCCTATGTTATTCCACCCAAAGAATAAGTGGACCCACTGTCAAATCAATTGTCATCACCTCTTATAAATCACCTATCAAATCAACTATCATTACTTTTTTACTTTTTATAAATCCTTATCCATACTTTATTTATATTTTACCCAAACAACAAAACATTTATTCTTACAATTCCCAACGAGAATAATTCAAAATACAACTAAACACAAAATCACTTTATCCTTATTTATACCCACTTATGCTCGGATAAATAAATATCCAAGAATAAATCCTATTCTATATCCAAACGGGGGCTAAGGATTGTTCACAGATATTCCAAGTTAATCGCCCAGTCATATAACCAGGGTGTCATGATTTATTTTTTTTTGGGCGCAAACACTGTATTTAGGGGTGGAATCGGGAATTAGGAGGGGGGTAGGGGCTAAAATTTTATTGTATCATGTCGTAGCCATTTAAGTAATATATAATTGAGATTGAAATAATTTTTTCTTTACACATGTAGAGATCGTAACTGAGTCATTGAAATAATAGACACAATAGACGGTTGAGATTGAAAGTTATTTTTCTCATGCAATGAAATAAATATTAAAAAATTATTAATACCATATGAAAAATAGAAAAATGTGATGCAAAACGGATGGTGGACGCGTTCCGAAAGCGATAAACTCGAAAGGGTCCACTTTGAGATTTTCATGTATTTACAGAAAAGTTGATTAATAGAAATAAAAGGCACACAAAACTCGGAATTATCATAAATCTTTATTGGAGTTAGATATCGAGGATCTCAAAGCTCGCTTATTTTTTTATTTTTCCTATTTTTAGGCCGGCATTTTTGTTATTTTTAGTAATTTTTAAAATTCTGAATATCTCTTTCATAATAGCTCTAATTTGATTTCTATCAATTACGAGGATCATCTAGGATCTTCTAGATTTAGTTACAATAAATTTTTTGTTTTTACTATTTTTAATAATTTTTTAGTATAAAAGATAAACTTGTAATTTAGGAATTTTCAATATTTGATTAAAGAATTGTGGTTTTTTTAAGGATTTCAGCGCTTTGTCGGATCCTTGTTCTAGTTTTTCAATGCGTTAAAATGAATCTCCAAAAAATAAAAAATGTATAATAATGATACCCTCTAAACATAGATTTTAGGAACACATTTGAAAAAACCAACTTCCCAAAAAAAAAAAAAACTAAGAGACTTAGAATAACGGTCATTAAAAATTAAAATAAACAAAAATTTCCTTAAAAACTGGAACTTGCACTTTAAAAACGACTACAAGCAATCACAAAAACTAAAAAGTGATTTTATAAATCCCCTAAAATCAGAGAGACAAATTCTCGTAAAAAATGTTTCTCAGTTTTTTTTAAAAAAAAAGTTACAAACCCAATCCATCACTATACCTCTCAAAAATGGTAAGGGCGTTCAATCACATATATCTTGTGAATCATTGAATGAGATATATACATCCGTAAATAACGTATATATATCGTTAATTTTTTTTACATTTGTTAAAAATGTATCTATTCAAATTAAAATGGAGTGATATGCACCTTTCTTTGAAGTATACATCTCATTAATTGAAATTTACAATTTAAAAAAATAAAACATGTGCAAACTATCTGTAAGACTACATTTGAAGCTGTACCTAATATTATCTAATTTTTAAAACTCATACCCATTAAATAAATTTCAAATGATGACAATTTTTATGTTCATTTTTTTTCTCTTTGTAGAAACAATGTTTTAGAATCGAACCTTTCAATGAATCGCAAAAATCACCGAGTCAAGGTTTATTGGTTCAACCGTCAGGTCAACCGGATTTGAACCGTGACATAAATATATTAATCATCAACACTACATAAACAAAATATGAAATATTTTGGGAAAACTTTATATAAAATTTTCATTTCGCATCATAACATGATTTGAGTGTACAAAATCTAATTTTTATTGGATTTTATATTTTATCAAATAATTCATTAAAGTTTTTATGAATAAATAACAAATTGGTTTAATCAACCATTGCCGTTTCATAAAACCGTCAGTTCAACCAGTAGGTCGATTGGGTTTTACCGGTTTTTATATAATTGGATTTTAAGGGTAAATCGAACTAGAATTCAAAGCGGGTGAAGATTTAACTAATTCAATTGATCGGGTCAGGTCGCGCTTTAAAACACTACACAAAAAGAGTTTCTCTCTTTATTTTCTTCCAGGTCTATGGAAAAAAATACTCAGTTAATTTGATGAACACAAAAACCCATACCCACGTTTTTATGGTTATGGGCCCCGATCCAACTTACATTACATCCAAGTCTTTTTTTCAATCCTAAATCCAGCCGACAAGTATTTTGAATTTTTAAAATAAAAATAGTATAACTCATTTAAAGAGTTACATATTTTTATAAAAAATAAAGCATGCTCCATTTATAGAAAATGTGAAAACATTTTATCGAAGCATATATATCGCTAAAACGGATATATGCTTTGTTAATTTTCTATCGACGTATATAGGACTGGATGTGGGGCTGGAATAGAAACTGTGCCAGAATACTTATTTATGGTAAACAAACAATATCAATTGAGTATTTGAGATTAATATGAATACATTTATTGAATTATAACAAAATTCTTGGGAAAATAAATTTAAATATTTTTTTAAAAATCTTTTTATTTTGTTTAGGTCTTTCAAACTTTTTAGTATATCAAAACACCCTTAAGTGGCGATTATATTTTTTCTAGGTTTTTCCATCTCCTTTTTTTATAGCTTAACCCGTGAAATTCTTTTTACATACAATTATACATTTTGTATATGTTATTCACTCGTATATTGTTATTCATTTCCTGCATTTTATATATTAACCCTTATTATATATCCTATGCATATTATTAAGAGTCAATTTGATAATTCTGATTATGAATGAGATTTTCTCTTTTTTTGTACTTTATATAAAGCTCTCCTTATAAAATTTTCTGACTATAATTTTGCATATTCAAAAAATGTTTTTTTTGACTTTTCATCTGTTTCGTCATCCCACTCCCCTAGGACACAAGCGCACCTTATAAATAAATATCGTACCTCTCAAACGAGTTTCCAAAAATTCTTTGAGAAATTAGAACTTTTGGGGTTTCTAAACAGCATAATTATTAAAAGGGAAAAATCTATATAAACCCCTTTAATCTTTCTAACATCCATATAACCCTTTGTAATATTAATATATCCATATAACCTCATGTAATCACACCATAAAAGCAAATACCCCACCAGATTAATTTTTTTTAACAGAATTGAAGTATTTCAAACATATTGTGTTATTTAAACCATAATTAACAAATATTTATTCTGTTAACCCTCTAAAAACAGATAATACTTAAAAAAACCACTTAAAGTGTGTAAAATTAGAAATGAGTTTTTTTAAGTATTTGCAGTTTTTTGGAGGTTAAAAGAATACATATTTGTTAGTTATAGTTTATATAACGGAATATTTCAACTTTGTTAAATAATTTTTAACTGCAGGGGGTTATTTGTATTTATGGTGTGTTTACAGGGGGCTATATGAATATATTGAGATTATAGGGGGTTATATGAATATCAGAAAGATTCCAGGGGGTTATATGGATGTTTCCCTTATTAAAAAGATACAAAAACTATACGGAATTATTATTCTAATTAATCACAGATTTCTATGATCACTGTATCATCTCTGACTGTACTGATATTTAAACCCTGCCGTTGTCTATACGATTCACGCAGTTTAGACCGATACGATCTTGATCAGACGGTCTAGGTAGCCGGAGTCTTCAAAAAACCATTCACAGCGCAACACGTATTATTACTTTATTCTCCCAGGACGCCGGACCTGCTGAATAAAACAAAACAAAAAAAAGAAAAACAACAGTTTGGTCAGATGACTCGGCTTGCATGCTATAATAAGATTCATGTAATTTGGTTTTCAAAAGAATCAAATAATTTGATTTTCATGTGATCATATGTGTGTGTTTTTTTAAGAAGGTAAAAATTGATACCCCCGTCCTATTTCTGAAAGACAAGGTACAATTCCGAGGGGAGGTGATTAAAAAAAAGAGAGGATAACAATAAAAAAAACAAATTACAATTAAAAGTAAAAAAACTCGCCTAGGCCGTCAGGTTAGAAGAGGTATATGAAAAACAATGAGGTTGGCCCTTACTTACTCCTTAATGATCATGCGCCCCCGGATAGCTTGATATCGCACACCTTCGCAATATTTTTTTTCCATAGCCGGTTGTCAATCATGATTATAATATGTCCCACATATTTTTTCAGAAAATTTGAGTTATCTAGAAAAATCGTTTCATTTTCAGTCCTCCAAATTGCCCACGCACCTAAAGGTGCCACCACTTGAGCAGCTTAGGCTACCCTTCACCCACCCCTTTTTGGTCATTTTTTCATCTTTATTTCAATCTTCTTAATTGTTCTTAAAAATAGCGGAATTCTATCTTTGATTTATAGATTCCCATTGACTGTATATATATCAACAACTATAATATCTATTCCAGTACCTTCATGAAGATTCACGCTTCAGGATGGTTCACAGACATTCCAAGCTAATCACCTAGCCATATATCCTTCCAGTCATACAACATTCTAAATAATCCTCACTTATCTTCCCAAAATTAAGAGTCAAAGTAAAAGCACGAAAAAGTAAAATATGTTAAATATAATATATCTGGACCACGTGCGGTCAAACGTCAACATACGAACACAAAAAAACAAAACTCAACACACAATCTACGCCACCTTTTCTGTCACTTCACAACATCCGCCGCCATCTCGAACCGGCGCCTCTTCATCTTCTCCACAACGTTTCTCATACCGAGCTCCGCATCGTCCCCGCAACCCATCATCACATCCACCACTTCCGCTGGCGTCATCTTCGCAGACTGCAACAGCCCCTCCGCCTCTGCAAGCAGCGCGTGATCCCCGACCCCCAAGTAATTCTTCATGAGCGTCCTGAACGCCTCGGCCCCGCAGTACGGCATGTGCACGTGCATGTCCATCCTCCCGGGCCTTAGCAGGGCCGGGTCGAGCCTCTCCACGTGGTTCGTCGTGAACACCATCAGCCTCTCCCCCTCGCACGTCGACCAAAGCCCGTCTAAGAAATTCAATATCCCCGAAAGGTTCACCGACACCATCTCGTCGTGGGTCCTCTTCAATCCCCTGCTGCTCCGGTTCATCACGTCGACGGTGCAGTCGACGTCCTCGACGACGATCACGCACTTGCTCCCCGTCGACAGCAACAGCGTACGCAGCTGGGTGTTGTCCGCCACCGCCGTCAGCTCCAGATCGTAGACGTCGAAATCGAGGAAGTTCGCGATGGCTGAGATAAGACTCGTCTTTCCGGTCCCTGGCATCCCGTAGAGGAGGTACCCACGCTTCCACGTGCGGCCGACGCGGCGGTAGTAGTCCCTCCCCTCCACGAACCGGGTGAGGTCTGACTTGATGGCCTCCTTGAGCTTCGAATCCAACGCAAGAGTCTCGAACGTGGAGGGGTGAGAGAAGGGCACGGAAGTCCAGTAGTGGTCCCTTCCGTTGGAGAAGAGCCTCTTCTGGCGGTTCTTGAACTCCAGCTCCTCCGCGTCGTGGAGGACCTTGGGGAGGTACATGGTGTGGATGGCTTGTCGGTGTTTCTCGTTGAAGGAGAGGACGATCGAGCGGTGCTCGGTAGAGGTGCCGTTTTGGGTGATGGCGAGGTGGGACTTTGATGTCCACTTGACTTGGAAGCCGTGGAAGTGCTCGAGGAGGTCCTGGTTGGGTGACATGGAGTAGGTGAGGGCGCGCGACGTGGGGTTCTGGTTCACCTTCATGACCTTGGATGAGGTGGCGGATTTGGAGCTCAGGTAGGTTTCGATGGTGTTGAAGAGTGGGTTGATGATGCCGTTCGTGTCCCTGTCGTCGACGACGATGGAGACGGCGTCGGCGGCGGAGGTGTGGAGGAGGCGGTGGAAGAGGTGGGTGAGGATGGGGAGGAGCTCGGGAGGAAGGAGTGAGGGGAGTGTGCGGAGGAACATTAGGGTTGCTATGGCTGACATCCAGGCCATGGTGGTGGTGGTGGTCCTGTGGGGTATCTGTGTTGTCGTAGGTTTTTATGCGGAGATGTGTGTTGGGTTTCAAAGAATTTTCAATGAGGAGACAATATATGGATGTGAATTCGGAAGAGACTGGTGGGACAGTTTGGTCCGTTGTTGTTTTGGTCGGGTTGCTTAGCTTGTTTTGGTAGCTAAAGTTGTTCCTATTTTTGGAAAAACATCCGCCACGGGTGTCCGGATTTTTGGTGGGGACGCACTCAGCGTCTGAATATATGAAAAACTAATGCAGCCGGATAGATCGAGAGAGCGTTTGGCACCCCCAAAAAGAAAAGAAAATTTAAGCTTTTATCTTTTTTTATAGGTTAAAATTAAAAACTATTATCAAACAGGGTAATTTAAATACATCATTATTATTTGATATTATCTTTGAGATGGTGCCTCGAAATCTTTGTTTAATAAAACATGTATTATTATTACACCTTCATAAGGTGTACATAAATCATCTAGAAGCTAAAATCTATTTTTTAAACTATGTTTCTAATTGCACAATTAGAATAATGAGAAAAATCAATCTAACTCTCTTGAAAGTTAGTTAAATCAATTTTTGTCTTTATAAAATTAAAAACCGTCACATATCCCTCCAAAAAAAAATGGATGGTTAATGGATTTAGTCCATCAATAAAATTGCTGTCAGTTTACTCTTTATAGATAATATTCCGTTTACTAAACGGAGCTCCAATAAATAATATTCAAATAAGTCTATACAAAATATGAAAAATTGATATAACTCCTTAGAAACTAATGAAAATCAGAAATGGTCAGTGTAAAATTAATAAATCTATATAAAGTCAATAACAAATTTGGTTAGTGTATATTATAATTTATTAAGTAAATTTGAAAAAGCTATTACAGCAATTTTTATATGTGGTGAGAATCAACCACATATTTGGTTAGTTTCGCTTACAGTAATGACTAAAATAATATTGTCTAACAGGATAGGGACCTTAGAGGATTTACTGAGTTTATAGAAATCATTTTTGATTTTCATAATTTTATAGAGAGCAATATCAATTTTTCAAAAATAAAGGTGAGAGCATTCTGGTAATTTTAATGTATAATTATGATTAACCATGTATCTGATTATTTAGGATAATGGTAAGGGCTAAAATAAAAATTTTCTAATAACATATGGATCTATAGTGATTTTTCAATTGTATAGAAAATAAAACCGATTTAACTAACTTTTCAGGTAATTATATCGATTTTTCTTGTAATAAAAAAATATCTTTCAAGGGTGTTTTTGTTCTTTTAATTTAACACAGTCTCGCTAAAAAATAGTGGTAAAAAGAACAAATATTTCGGTTTAAAAAAAGGCGGTTGACAGTCACCCTCACGAGAAAAAAAAGGGGAGAAACATATATTCATGTTTAAAAAGACGGGAATGATTTTTTTTTCCTTCTTTTTTCAATATGTAGGTAGGCAAATAGCCTCTATGAATTTATAAACTGTAGACTGATGCCTAAAGCACAACAGAAACAAAGAAGGTTGAACAGTGTTTCAAAGGGTCAAATGAAAGAATTTCTTTTTTTTGTTGGAGTTTTTTTTTTTTCAAAAATTTCAATAGATAACATACCCAACTATGTTTATAGGCCTTTTTTTAAAATAAGTATCCGATTCTGATATCCGATATAGAAATCTACATATTGATTTAGACAATTATCTAATATATCTAAAACATTTAAATTCAAGATTCTATATTTGAAAAAAAAGAATAATTTCTGTAATTTTAAAATTATGGTTCAACTATATATTGAAAATTTTACTATATAGTATTTTATGTAATTTTTTTTTTGAAAATGCGGTACAGAATTGCTACCCCACTATATATTAATATCGAAGCGAAAAAAATACCAAAAGTGCATACCTAAAGTAAATTAGCGCGTAAGAGTCGCGCGATGAAATACATAAGGGAGTGGAATGACGAGAAACAATAGAGGAGAGTTCCATTGTTTATCCCCCACTGCTCCGCCACTAGAAAGTTACTCCATAATGTGCGTACCTATATTTTATGTAGTTTATAAACCCATGTATTCATATATGTAATTCGAAAGATTAGATGGAACCAGTCTTTCAAGAGATAGAAATAAAATAGAGCATGCTTTATATCTAAATATATAATCATAATCTACTAACTTTAAGTCATATAATAAACAAAAGTAACTAGTAAAACATATGTTTTTTTTTTTTTTTTTTGGATATCGGAGGGACTCTCCGTGGCTGACCTTACGGTCGAGTTGGGAAAGCTACCTCCGTCTGTTTGTCCCGGTCCCACGAAAAATTCTTTCGAATAATCGCCAACAAACAGGTGGGTAAGTCAGCGCCAAGACTCAAAACTCAGGACCTATCGGTAACACCGTTAAACCCTAAACCGTTGTGCTATGTACACTGGAGACCATAAAACATATGTTGGTAATGCCTTTTAAAATTACATGCATCTCAATGAGACATTAATCTCGAAAGTAAATTTTTACACATGTATATGTAATTAAATCTAATGACCATGTAAGTTAATGATGTATGCAATCAAATCGATCTTTGTATGTATAGACCACCAACAGTTAAGATAACCTAAACTCATAGTGTGCTTTTAATTATTTTAATTCTAAATTTGGTCTTTCGACAATGTTTCACTGGGAGATTTTGATTTTGAGTTGTGGCGGAGTAAAGTGGTCATAAAATAAGAGGAGGTGAAATATACACGTGGCATGTGACATTGTACATGAGACATCTCAGCCTCGGTCAAACTTAGGTATAATCAATACGTACCATCAGTAATTATTATGTACAGTTGAATTCTAATTTAATCAAGGATACTAATGGAATCTAAGCAGACTGAATGCGGATTAATTTTTCGCCTGGTTTTTGGACTTGTTGTACCGACCGTACAAGTCTTTTGTTTGATTTGGTGCATGAAATATCGGATGGTTCATGTCTAGGGCCACCTGAACGTTGTAGTTATATTTATTAAATTTTCATTACGTACAGAAGATTGGGAAGTGTCCCGAACGAGAATCTCAACTTTTACGTGGCTAATAGTGGTTGGTCAGACTTCGACAATCGGCGGTGTTTAAGACTGATAGCTCCACCGTGATGATCGGCTTTCGGGGGCCACTCTCATTCTCATGGCTCATTATTTTAATGCATGGATTCTTGTCATTGGAATTCCTCCTTTTTCTTTTATACATATAATACATGTATTATAATTTTATTTCTGATCGAATCTTCTTTGTTAATACTCGAATTCATATCATAGTCCAATGAAAAAATGGTTGCTCTGTCCACCTGTGAAACGGTGGCTCGTGTCTTCGTGAGAATATTTTTTTCCTTATTCTAATACTATTGAGCACCACCAATTAGACTTATCTGGTTATGCATGCATGTAGACATACGTTTCTGTGCTTTTTTTAAATTAAATATTCTCGAATGTGGATCAAAACACATTTTTAGCGTTCAGTTTTTTAATGTCATAATTTTTTAAATTAAATTTTATTAAGGGAACAAAAATCTAACGAAAAAATTATTTACAAAACTTGAGTTGAGAATCACATCACTCTAATCGATCATCCAAACTCAACATTACTCCTCACAATCCAATCTATGCGTTTGCAGAATTAATCATACCTAATTAAAACTTATTCCCAAACACCCTTAGTGGCTAAGGGTGCGATTCGGTTTATTTGGTTCGATTTTTGTCAAACCCAAATTAAACTAAGTTATATTCAACGTGTAACCCGAAATTGAATTGAACAAAAACACATAACCGAAAATCCAAGACTGAACCAAACCGTACCTTTTTTTTTGGTTTGGTTTAACCAAACAACTAGGATTGATGATATAAATTAGTATATTCATTTTTTTGTGAATATTAATGGTATAACAATAATATATGTTTATTATAAAAAGAATATTCTAAATGAATATTGATTATGAATAATCATGTGTTTAAATTTAATTCTATTCGGTTCAGTTAATTCAGTTTTTCAAAGTAAAACCACAACCAATGTAATCGGTTTATTAATTTTTCAAATCATACTCAAACCAAACCATAAAATTATAGATCCAAACCCAATTATCAATTTGATTCAAATTCGATTTTAACTGATCAAAGTTGCATCCCTACTAGTATCTATAAAAACTGCTTAGAACGTCTCCAACGAAGATCTCTAAGGGCCTATTTGTGTGTGCGATTGGGGCATCCATAATGGCAAGATAACGAGAGCGTGGCAAAAACCGACGAAAAACCATATACGTACGACAAGGGGTTGCAGGGTTATCGATGTATAAGCGGAAATCCCGTTTGTGTGTGCGGTCGCATCCAGCAACCTACCAACGCCACCGCTACTTAAATGCAGTGCCAAACACTACCCAAAATAGAGTCAAACAAAATAATAAAAAATTGAACAGTGAATTTAGAGGATCACTATTCATTTTCAACTCCAATCATAATCTCTATTTTTCTTCTCCATTCTATTTATATTTTTTTATTTTATAAAACTTCAATTTGTTATATCACACTTTTTTTTTTTTTGATGTAGCACACTTGTATAGTTGATAAATATTGATAAATTTAAAATTGATAGAAGTTGAGATTATCATTTCCAAACAAGGTTATCGGCAAACTTGTTAGTTATTTGAAGGAAAAAAGAAGAAACTATAGAAAAAAGAGTTTGTGCTTATCAGGTATCCGACAACTCAATATTATTTAATCATGGTGCATGATTTCATTAGCTTCGATCAATATCAAGGAGGATTAGGAGATTATTATTGTTGTGGTTCTTCTATTTCATGATGGATTTCCATACAATTCATTTTGTGTTGTTGGTACTTCGTTGTTGTGTTTTATTTAATTTTTCATGTGCTTTCTTTGTCGTGTTATACTGTTTTATTAGAATAAATTATATTTTCATACATAAGTGTATATAATAATTAATACAACAAAATAATTTTTAATGTTAATAAAAAATATATATTTAAAAATATATTTTTAAATAGATGTTAAACATATTCGATATTAAACTCATTTAAAACGTATGAATGACATCTTTCCAATAGTACTAATTTAGTAAAAATGGAAACTATGTATAAAACGTTTATCACTATTTAAAAAAAAAACAATTTGAAAAAGTGGTACTCCATTTTTTGAGTACCAAATATGGGTTCTTAGAGTTCAATTGAATCCCAACCGCGCTCCATTTTTGAGAATTGGAGATCGGTTGGAATTGCTCTTCCTACGGTATGAAAATTTGAAACACCAATATATATAATTGTGTTACTGCAAATCTCCATTAAATAAAGTGTGATTTGAAACATCTAATATATCTTTCCACTATAATACAAGTTCTTTCACTGGCCAGAGCTTTTGAAGAAAACGACATTAAAAACATCACATTGGGTACGGTAGATTTAAACAGACTCGGGAGTCGGGACCACAACTTTTTAGAGATTTAATTTTTTCGACCTCGTACAAAAAAACAACAAACTAATAGCCAAAATGTTATTCGATTTGATGATAAAAATTAAATAAATCCAATGGCTGCCCCCACGTTCACTTTGGAGGGCATAAGTTCTGATGTAGACATCACGATCATATATTATATGAACAGTCGAGATCAAATAGATCAATGAAAGCAAAGATATCGTGGTCGTTCGGGAGCACTGTAACTTCAAACAACTATAACTTTCAAACTGTATATCAGAATCGCTATTATAATATGTTCACGCGTTCGTATCGACGAGCCTTACAGAAGGAGTGGTAATACTACTACACCAAATTTCAGAACGATCTGAGATCGTCTTGCAGTTTTTAGGATTTGATTTAATTAGTTATTATATTTAGATCTGAATCTTCAATCATATATTTGAATTCAATTTTAAATATTGATTAAGAGATTTGTTTGTTAGGTTTAAGATTTATATAATTAGTTGAGATTCTAGTTTGCTGGGATTCTCCACTCAATAAATAAGCATGTAAACAAATTAGCAATGCAGAGATAATTGAATTTTGGAGTTTATTTTATTTATCTATTGTATTTTATTAGGAGTACTAACATTTACGTAGAACCACCAAATATCTGGTATTTTTTAGGAAATCAACAGGTTTTTGAAGCCCAACATACTTTGTATTTTACCTAAAGAATCAACAGTCTTGTTGAAGCCTGCAAATTCGTTCCTTAGATCGAATTAGCAGAAGAGCATGACCCCTCACATTGCATCAAATTCCTCTCCCCGAATGAATTTTTTAGAGTGGATTCATTCATGAGAAAGTGACTACTTCAATGTGAAACTAAAACCTATCAGCTGGTGATGTGAGGTACAACCATACTTGAATATTGGAATAATCTTATTTTAGAAATCAATGACTCCATGTCCTTTTTAAATTGTGTAATTTAATTTCATGTATAAAAATGAATCGCATGTCAAATTAATCATCGCTCATCACTTCTTATAAATTATTGAGACACATGTTAAATTGTTAATTTTATCATTCTTTATAAATCTTATCTACATCCTATCACATCTTTTCTCATAATGTATCTATAATTAATCAAATAACAAAAACCCCTTATCATGTTTGTGACAAGAATAGCTTAAAGCACAATTAAATTGAAATAAAGAATCAAAGAGACTATGTGGTTAAGAACCAATCAAATATAAGACTTATAATATTGGGGACGTAAACAACTGGGGGACAATTTCTACTATTTGTATTGAAAACATCAGGAATATTTTATGTTAAAAGCGAGTTCAAACCTTTGGCTCCACTAATAAAGAACGATTGAACTCAATATATCAAATTTGAATTAACACACAGTGCATGCAACATTTATAAGGCCTCATTTAGACCAGCGATGGGTTAAATTTTACTGTGGAAAAACTATAAGACCGCGATCACATAAATCAAATGTTTTTGACAAATTCGCAATGACATCACCCATCACATTTAAAAAATCTCGGACAGCCTCAAATAGACCCTATAAAACAAGGATAAAATATATTTTGACCCCTCAAGTCTAAAAAATCTGCAAAGACATCCCTTGCATTTTAAAAATATTCATTTATATCCCCTAACATTAAATCACATGGTAACATAAAAGAAAATGACGACTAGAAAAATATCGTTACTTAAATTGTATGGATAATTTATATTAATTGAAATTGATTCATGATTAATTTTGAGGTATTAGAAAGCTTGTTATTACTTAAATGCATGGATAGTAGATATGAAATATTATTTTAAGACACTTATACAGTAGGTATCTAAGTGCATATTTTTAAATTATATTATGGTGAATAACTGTATATTTTCAAAATATATTAGGGGTGGTTTTGCTAGTTTTGCAAATTCCAAGGGGGTGTAGATGCATTTTATGTTTTAAAAAACGCTACTTTATTAGTTTTTCAAGAACTGATTTTTTTTGTCAGAAGGAACTAGATGATAGGTTAAAAAATTAAATAACTAAAAGTTAATGTTTTTGGTTGAGATCATCTTTAACATTTTGAAACACAAAAATTCTATTAAATGCGTATTCAAACTGAACAAAAATTCTATTCAGAAGAACTCATTGTGCTAGAATAAGAATATTTGATATAATGCAAGACAAAAGGTGCCGGATAGGACAGATATTTTGTATTTAATTTAAACATATTAACGATCGTTGATTTGATCTATCATATGTAACAATGATATTAAATAACTTGGTATCAACTCCTCTTTTAAAAGTCAGTTAATATATATAATTTTAAAAGAAAGGAAGGACAAAGAAATAAGGCTGACCATCCTCCATTCGCCAAGGGAAAGCTGAGATTCTTGTTCCCACTGTTTTCATCTTTTGCAAGTACATATTAAATTTTTTTAATAAAATCCTACACCGGGAGGCCCTGACCGAGGCTCAGCACACATACATTAATTCATGAGTTGATATTTTTAAAATTTATTTAATTTCAACTATGATAAATTGATAATATCATAACACCATAATAAAGATTAAATAAAATTCAATATGAAAAAAAAAACTGTGGGCGCAAAACTTGTAAGGTCGGCACAGCAATAATTAAAAAAAAAACTTGTTCGTGGTGTCAGAAACAATAAAAAATAAAAATCAAATCAAATCAACCAAAAGATTTATACCGTTGGTACAGCAAATCCAAAATATCTGGAACTTTCGCTGACATCTGTCTAAAGAAATACGGACTAAACAGTCCCATCAGTCGCTTCCGACAACACATCCATATTTTATTTCAGGGAAAAATCCATGGAACCGCCTGTGAACTGACTAAAATACATAAAACCCCTTGAATTTTCTTAAAATCCACGTTACCCCCTAAATTCTTTTTATGTTAATAGATAATGAATATTTTATAAATATTCTTTGTTATTGAACCTAAATAAAAACACAGTATATAAAAAAATATCTTAAAATGTTTTTAAAAAATAAAAAATTATCTGTAGATAATAATTTTATTTTTCTAAATATGGTTTTATAATCTATTTAAAAGGAAAAATTTATCTTTTTCATAGAAATTTTCATGTTTTTAATACATTGTGAGGGTTGTTAAGTAAATTATGTTTTCAGATGGGGTTAAATATTCATTATCTATTAACAAAATTTTCACACAGGGGGTTGTTTGGATTTACTATTATTTTCAGGGGTTTATTTTGATTTTTCCTTTGTTTTATTATTGATCTGATCTCTATAAGTTTCTCGTACTCGTAGGTTTTTAATTTATCTGGACTACTAAATTATTATATATATATATATATATATATATATATATATATATAGGGACGTGCTTACGTACGGTCGTGCGATCGGTGCGTCCGCGATCACGGGCCGTCGATCACGGGTCCATCGCATCGGACGGTCGGGTGCGAATCACGTCGACCGTTGGATACGATGGACCCGCGATCGGACGGCTCGCGACCGCGGGCGCACGACCGCACGACCGCACGTAAGTATTTCCATATATATATATATATATATAATATTAAATGGTTGTAAATGAATAAAATAAAATAAATTTTTATTTTATTTTTAGATAAATGATGTATTTATTTGAAATGTTTTCAATTTTGTGATATAACACGACATAAATGATATAAAAACAAACTCGAGGACGTGAAATCCTTGTAACTCGACACATATCTCTGCTACACCCTACGAAAAACTGCAGACACCACAGACATCACCACCATGGAGTGGATGTCAGCCTTAGCAACCATAATGTTCCTCCGCACCCTCCCCTCCCTCCTCCCTCCGGAGCTCCGCCACCTCCTCACCCACCTCTTCCACCGCCTCCTCCAGACCCTCACCGCCGACACCGTCTCCATCGTCATCGACAACTCCGATGCCAACGGCCTCACCAACCCACTCTTCAACACCATCGAAACCTACCTGAGCTCCAAGTCCGCCACCTCATCCAAGGTCATGAAGGTGGCCGAGAACCCCAAGTCCCGCACCCTCTCCTATTCCATGTCCCCCAACCAGGACCTCCTCGACTACTTCCACGGCTTCCAAGTCAAGTGGACCTCAAAGTCCCACCTCATCATGACCCAAAACGGCACCTCCATCGAGAACCGCTCGATCGTCCTCTCCTTCGACGCGAAACACCGACAAGCCATCCACACCATGTACCTCCCCAAGGTCCTCCACGACGCGGAGGAGCTCGAGTTCAAGAACCGCGAGAAGAGGCTCTTCTCCAACGGAAGGGACCACTACTGGACTTCCGTGCCCTTCTCTCACCCCTCCACGTTCGAGACTCTCGCGTTGGATTCGAAGCTCAAGGAGGCCATCAAGTCGGACCTCACCAGGTTCGTGAAGGGGAGGGACTACTACCGCCGCGTAGGCCGCACTTGGAAGCGTGGGTACCTCCTCTACGGGACGCCGGGGACCGGAAAGACGAGTCTCATCTCAGCCATGGCGAACTTCCTCGATTTCGACGTCTACGATCTGGAGCTGACGGCGGTGGCGGACAACACCCAGCTGCGTACGCTGTTGCTGTCGACGGGGAGCAAGTGTGTGATCGTCGTCGAGGACGTCGACTGCACTGTCGACGTGATGAACCGGAGCCGGGGAATGAAAAGGTCCCACGACGAGATGGTGTCGGTGAACCTTTCGGGAATATTAAATTTCTTGGACGGTCTTTGGTCGACGTGCGAGGGGGAGAGGCTGATGGTGTTCACGACGAACCACGTGGAGAGGCTCGACCCGGCCCTGCTAAGGCCCGGGAGGATGGACATGCACGTGCACATGACGTACTGCGGGGCCGAGGCGTTCAGGACGCTGATGAAGAACTACTTGGGAGTCGGGGATCACGCGCTGCTTGCGGAGGCGGAGGGGCTGTTGCAGTCTGCGAAGATGACGCCAGCGGAAGTGGTGGATGTGATGATGGGTTGCGGGGACGATGCGGAGCTCGGTATGAGAAACGTTGTGGAGAAGATGAAGTGGCGCCAGTTCGAGATGGCGGCGGATGCGGCGATGGTGACAGAAAAGGAGGTGTAGATTTGTGGTACGTACGTTGAGTTTTGGTATTTTGTGTTCATATGTTGACGTTTGTTCATTCGTGGTCAAAATGTATTATATTTGACTTATTCCACTTCTTTGTGCTTCTACTTTGACTCTTCTTTTGGGGAGATAATGGAGGACTATTTAGAATGCTGTATGACAGGGAGGCTGAGTCGCTGATTAACTTGGGATGTCTGTCAATAATCCTGCAGTCTGAATGTTCATGAAGGTATCTGAATGTTCATGAAGGTACTGGAATAAATATTATAGAAGATATTTTTTTTGGTACAAGATATTATAGATAGATGTTGATATAGTCAATGTAAATCTACGAATCAAAAGATAGAATTCCACTGCTTCAAAGAAGGGAAATTTTCAAAAATAACCTTTAAAAAAACAAATTTTTAAATTTGACCCCGAGTCTAAATTATTAATAAAATTGACTCTGAGTCGGTTTGACCCCGGTCAGCGCGCCAACGTGGAGCACTGACTGGGCGCCACGACGGAGGCGTGATCCGATATCACGTCTCCGTCACGCTGAACCCGCTCGCGCATCGGGGCGCTCGCGGGGGTTCCCGCATGCATGGGCCTCCCCCCCCCCCCCCCCCACATGGGAGGCCCACAGACCTCCGCCCGCGCGCGTGGAGGGGTTTGATTAATTTTTTTTAAAATTAAATTAAATTTTTATAAAATTAACATAATCATATAGTGAAAATTAAAATTGATTAATAAGATTTAACTTTGATTTAAAATTAAAATTAAATTTTAAATTTAATATTCAGATAATATTTAAAATTTGATATGATAAAACAACCATTTATAAAAAAATAATTTATAATAATTCATATCATATTTAACATTTAAAATTCAGATAATATTTTAAATCAAATAAGGAAAGTAATAATAATCAATTATTTATAAAATTAAAGTAATATTTGATTAAGGATCGTTTAATAAAAAGATAAGGTATAAATTTGATTTAAAATTAAAATCAAGTTTAAATTTTAAAGTTCCTATAAAATTTATGATTTAATTTTATAAAATTTAATTTTATAACATAACCATTTATATAAAAACAAAAAATAAGAGAAAACAATAATATTCCTATAAAATTTTATAGGAATTTTAAATATTATTTAAATTTAATTTAAAGATTTAAAATTTAACTTTATAAAACTATCATTCATAAAAAACATTATATATAAATATATATAAGGGAAATTTGTAAAATTAAATTTAATGGATAAGCTGACTGAAAGGTATACATGTACTATACAAAAGGGACCCTACATAGACAAAACCTACATCAGTTGGAGTAACAACTTAATGGCAGGGTCAACCTTAAACACATTATAAATACTAATAAATTTTAAAATTCCTATAAAATTGTAATCACATGCAAATATTATTGTTTTCTGTTATTTTTTGTTTGTATATAAATGATTGTATTATGAAATTAAATTTTATAAAATTAAATCATAAATTTTATAGGAACTTTAAAATTTATACTTGATTTTAATTTTAAATCAAATTTATACCTTATCTTTTTATTAAACGATCCTTAATCAAATATTATTTTAATTTTATAAATAATTGATTATTATTACTTTCCTTATTTGATTTAAAATGTTATCTGAATTTCAAATGTTAAATATGAAATGAATTATTATAATTTTTTTTTTATAAATGGTTGTTTTATCGAATCAAATTTTAAATATTATCTAAATATTAATTTTAAAATTTAATTTTAATTTAAAAATTTAAATTTAATTTTAATTTAAAATTTTAAATTTAATTTTAATTTTAAATCAAAGTTAAATCTTATTAAATCAATTTTAATTTTCACTATATGATTTGGTTAATTTTATAAAAATTTAATTTAAATTTTTCTTAAAAATTAATCAAACCCCCGCACGCGTGCGCGCAACGCGCGCATGCGGAGGCCCGTGCATGGCTTGCGCGCATGCGGAGGCTCGTGCATGGCTTGCACGAGCCTCCCATGGGGGAGACGTGATCGTGTCTCCCCTGTGGGGGGAGGCCCATGCATGCGGGAACCTTCGCGCGCTCCGACGCGCACGCGGGTTCAGCGTGACGGAGACGTGATACCGGATCATGTCTCCATCGTGGCGTCCAGTTTGTGCTCCACGTTGGCACGCTGACCGGGATCAAACCGACTAAGGATCAGTTTTGATAATAATTTGGATTCGGGGTCAAATTTAAAAATTTGTTTTTTTTAAGGGTTATTTTTGAAAATTTCCCTTTAAAGAACTATGAAGATTGAAACGGTGGAAAAATTAATGGACATAAAAACGGTAAAAGACATGTACACGTAAAATTCCAATTATTTTATTCTTTGAAAACAAAATTAATTACTCCGAACTCTCGGGTTTATACATAATATCAACAAATCGACGTGTCAATAACAAAAAATCTATTTGGGATACTATCAGTGTTCTGAATAGTGGGATACGGTTTGTGAGCGGATGTGATACTGTATAGAATATATGTAGTATGCAGGAGTATATGCAGAATTATATACGATTTTATAATTTTTATTAACAAAAATATGATTTCATTATGATAACACGGTGGTACCTATGATATAATAAAAAAAGCATAAATTAGATATATAAATCTATTTAATCATAAGTATTTAAAAGACAATCAATCTATCAAACGTAAACAATGTAAGCATAATCAACAAGATTACCCAACATAAATTAAATAACCTAAAACAGAGTTTTTTGGATATTTAATTATAACAAATTAACAAATAATTTATCACTTTCATATTAATATATTATAAAAAATGAACCCATGTGAAACTTTGTATATTATATAAACTATAAAGTGTAAATCCATGTGTCACTTTCACACTATTAATATGTATTATATAAAAATAAATAAAACCCATGTGTCAATTCACAATCGTCAAAGACTCTGGGTGTGAGAGGTTAAACCAAGACAGAGACTGGTATTGTGTGTGCGAGAGACAGAAGTGTTTAAAACAAGGTAACAATAATAAAAATGCAGTTTTTCCAAATATATCAAAGATTTGAAGACTTGAAAGAGATGCTCTAATGACATCATCCTCAAAACATAATGTTTTCATGTGTCTGGAATATGAGGGGAAAGAACTGCGAATTGGAGGCCTTATTAGTATCACCCTTTTTTTTTACTTGCTTGTTTCGGTGGGGGCCGATGGACACACAGACATGCGGCATGCCCAGTCTCATCTTATTTTAGTATGAACATATTGCAAATTTCACATATTTATTGTAGAGTGCTGTTACACGTAATTTACGTGGACAGTCATTCAAACTGGTTATAAAATATCTTCAGTCATTCAATATGATGTGTATATTTTTTTACATGTTGTATATACATCGTTAATTTTTTTGATATATTTACTAAAAATTGATACATTTTTCATTATAGAAAGATAAATATATTTTTCATTAAATCATATATTTTTTTAGAGGTGTACTAATTTAAAATGGTAAAATGCATCTGCAGCTCTTGAAATTTGTAAAACCTATAGAAACTCATTTTATATTTTAAAAGTATACACTTATACCCATTACTGTAATTTAAAAATATGCTTTTACACCCTTACCGTATGCTTCTAATTAAAATAGAAATAATGGTACGTAACATAAAAGTATCGTATAAAAATAATATTTTGTACTTATCATTCATACATTTCATTAATAACAAACTTTCTTACATCTCAAATTAATCAACAATCTACTTTATTCAATATAGATTATCCATACATTTTTAAGTAACGATGTTTGTCAAGTGATCATTTTTCTTATGTTATCATGAAATATAATGATAGAAAGTATAAATGCATTTCTTTGTGTATTTTGTAAATTTGAGGGGACAAAATGCAATTTATTAATGTTTTCTTAGCGTCTGCCTGAGGCTATAGAGGGGACGCGCGCATCCTGAAAATGAAGGGGGTGACAGCTGACAACATCACAGTGGAAAAAGGGTATTTGCGGGTTTTTTTGAACGTGAGTCAAATGGCCTGCATGTAAGGGCAGAAGCGGTGTCATTGCAAAACTTTCAAAGGTTGTTGGATCGGAAATGACGTTTTCATTATTTTTAGGAGAATTGTTCAAATACCCCTGGACCAATCTATCTATTTTTTCCATACCTTTTGATTTGAGAAATTTTTTTTTTGCTCCTGTTTTTTTGTTTCTTTATTTTTTTACGCCTTCCACTGCTACCTCACATTTTCCTTCCACTTATACCCTTCTCTCCCACTGCTCTCTTTCCCTTCCATTTCTCCCCCAAATCACCAATAAGAAAACCTCAAATCAAATCGAAAACTCCCCCAAAAACAACCTTAAATCGGTAATGTTATTCCCTTCTTGTCTTCCCATCAAATATGTTCGTTTGTCGTTCCTACCGGTCTCCCACCAACCTGATCCCCCACCTTCTCTCCCACCATCGCCACACACAAACCTCCCACCATCGCAACTCATGTTTCTCTAACCATCGCCGTTCACTGATTGAACAATCAGACTGGCATGATCTGCCACCACCCGATCTTACTATCCAATTTATAAAATATATTCTGAGTGAATAAATAGTTACAGATTTATAATGATAAATTATTGAAATAGAATAACCACTTACAGAAACCTACAAACCAATTACAAAATAATACTGTAAGTGAACAACTACAGAAATAAAACTAATACTTCTTATACATAATTTATATTCACTTGAAAAGTTTCATAGATTTTCTCTCTTAGATAGATTCAAGAACAATAAGTCATGTACAAAAAGAAGAGATAAAAAACAGTACTTAACATCCAGTGCAACCTCCTCCTTAGAGAACTTGCACATAACACCTCTGAAGTTGAATTTGTCTTCTGACTCAAAGCAACGACAAACGGGTGCCCCTCACAATCGATGTTTGACATGTCCAGTAGATTATAGAATTGAGTATGTTTTCCGAGGAGGAATATATGGTCTGTGTTGGGTCTGACCATAGTTAACGTGTAGCATCTATGGTTGATCTCTTTTGTGTAAAATAAATGATATTTTATATTTTGTATATGTTAACTTATGTTCTGTAAATAATATTTCTGTAATTTCTTAGTAGAACTCTGTAAGTCGTAATTATAATTTTGTGATTGGGCATTACGTTTTTGTACTAATGTAATTTGTATCGTTTACACAATCGAAACTAGCATTTACAAAACAGAAACAATCCAATTACAAAGACTACTAAAAAACTAATATTACATATGTGCGGTAACAACTACAACATAACTACAATATATCTAACATAACTAACTAGGACTATTTAATGATGATTAATTTGAACTCCAACAATACTAGAATAATCATGTATCAAGTAGTTCTAATTAATTAACATTTGAGTTATAGTGCGTGTCTATAGAATATAAAATTAGAATAACCATCTAGTGAAAAGAAAAATGATTGAATAGCTAAATGAGCTACCGAAGGAGCTACCAAACAGTTAAAAATAGGTTAGAATTATTCTTATGTTTCTTCCATGAATGAGTTCATGATCACATAAACATTATGAGTTGCACGCTCCGCTATGAGGAAATGAAATTGTTTAGAGCATCAGATGAGGGCGCTTTTGTCTTTCATTCTCCCTCTCCAGAAAATCCTTGGGACTTTATCTTAAGTTGAAAGTTTTCGTATCTGTGTGCTAATAGAAACACACACGGATACATATAGAGAGTATACACACTTACATAATCCTTAATACTTCTATGAGATGCCCATCATAGTGACTGTAACTATACTCGATAATCACATATCGAAGATAACCAATACTCTTGTACTCCCACACGGGTGCGTCGCTCGGACACGAGGGGCTACCACTTCTCTCATGCAGAAATAAGCCCAAGGCATTACCCAACAAGCGGTTCATACACACGCTTAGCACGGTTAGGCCCAACTAATTGTCGTAACTATCGGTTTAACAAAACCGATACAACGATGAATTCTCCTGAATTCTAAACGGATGCATCACTCGGATGCAAAGGGGGCGATTACATCGCTAGCACTTAACTAATGAGGTACAACCGACAGGAGAGGTCATACCCACGCCTATCACGGATAGGCCCGATAGTTTTAACATGCACATATATTTTACAGGAGAGTTCTATCACAGTTACGTGTACTGCATGCACGATAATATATAAGTTAACTATAGGGGTCCTCTCTAACATGAATATACATAATAAACAACATAACATGAACATACATATAAGGAATGGCCTAACTAAACATGCATACAAGGCATTAATCATGCAAACACCAAGATGCAACCTAACATGCGTTGGATATCACCAACTTAAAAGGGAAGGGTCAAGCGCGATCTCGCGCACTAACTGGTACACACCGATAATCCTAAGCGGACTTGAGTCAAGTAAGAACCACATCTACTTACTCAGTTTACGCAAAGAGGGAGGGCGAGAGAGAGGGAAAGCCTCATCCTCTCTGGAAGCTGGTCATAGCTTTGCCCCAACAGATGGGTGCAACAGCTATACCACGTCCTCCAGTCTTTTGACCAGGGAATATCATGCATGTACGCCGTTATTAACCCAGAATTAAACATGCTGTATATCATTAATATACTAGGGGTAGTATTACAATACTACTTAAGGCATGCCATATTTTAATATATCCATACACAATTCAGAAATACATGCCAAACACGAGGGCGCATGAAAACACAATCATTCAAACACAAATACAATACATATGTAAATACGATCATTCAAAGATTAATACGATACATAGGCACGTACATGGTAGAATAGGGGTTCTACCCAGTATACGCGCCTTACAGTCCTAGCATGTCATATCTAACATATTTAGGGTGCAAATATGCCCTATGGATGCGCGATGCATAACTACGTGCATTGAGGGCATCCCAAAGGGTTGGATCGAACCACTCACCGATGCCCCGGATCGTCGCGCATCCCGTTCGATGAGATCTGCAAGGTAACGGTAACAATAGGGGTGAGTATAACCACATATAAACACTTAGAAATAATTAGGAATGCCTAAGACTAGACATGCACGCATACGGGCTCGCACGGACGCACGCCTGCCCGAGCCCCCCGGACCCACAACCAAGCATGCCAACCCTTAGTACCCCTGAACAGGTCTAGGGAAGCCCAACACACACCCCCCGGGGAGCCCCAGATGCAGCCCCGAGCGCCCCGCACGTGCGCCCCGCGCGCACTGTGTGCACCTGCGTGCAGACACGCACGCCCAACCCACGCGCACGTACCAGTGACCCTACGCGTACGCACGCGCGCCCGAGCGTGCCTGCAACTGCGCGCACAATCGCGCGCGCGCTCGCAAGTGCAGATTCGTGCGCCCGGATCCCTACACCCTCCCTCCATGCCCCGCATGCAATCCAACACAAAACCCCCCACGTGCATGCCCTTCCGAGCATTCTAACATGCATAAAAACCATTTAAAGGAGAGGAAAAACTCATTAAAAGAGAGAGGGGAAGGGAAGGGGGAGATGTAGGGGCTCGCAAGCGCACCCTTGACCACTTCTACCACCACCACCGCAACCACCACCTCCATCTTTGCTTCCCTTGCTTCTTCTTCTTCTTGACATTCCAACAAACACAGGGGGGGCTGATTAGAGAGGGGAACGGAAGAGAGCAAGGGATGGAGAAAGAGAGGGAATCAACAACAACTTCAACAACAACAACAACTCACCATACACACACTCTTGCACTCTCTCTTGAGCTTCTTCTCCATCACCTTCACTTCCTCCACCCAATAAACAAACAAAGGGGGGCTGGACCAGAGAG